>JAWWLZ010000081.1:3798217-3811462 GCA_035041345.1 Poliocrania exsul | reverse complement strand
GGGAGGGGAGGGGAGGGGAGGGGAGGGGAGGGGGGAGGGAGGGGAGGGGAGACTCTCCTTTACCCCCCAGCCCCTTTGGAAAGTACACCTGCTATACTGGGGTCTGTGGGAGTTTTCCACGGGGAGAATGACAGCTGGAAAAAGGGGACACGTGTGCCCTGTGAGTTCCACAGAACGTCCCACAGCTCAGCCAGGCAGCAAAGGGGAACTGCTCACCACGAGCTGACCAAAAATAGAGCTGTGGGCTCCAGTCTGGGGTGGGCTGGGGCTTCTCCCATCAGATCCAGGGGAACTGGTGGTTGCAGTGTCAGAGCTTGACCCAAACTGATCGACCTGCTTTTAAATTCAGCTTCCTCTTCAGGGTTGTTGTTCCATCCGATTCAGGAAATAAGATGTTCAGACCTTTTGCTTAACAAATCAGCAGCAAAAGGCTGTAAAAGACATGGAGGCCCTGAAAGAGATGCAGTGTAGGCCCCCACCCTGCTGGGATGGGAATCCAGCTGGCTGTGGCAGCAGTGGTACAGAAGTCAGGGCTTTGGAGGTGGCACAGTTTGGGAGTGGGAGGGAGAGACTTCCAGACCTGGCCCAGCTCTGCTGTTGGGAAAATGCACTTTGGTTTAAGGAGAAAAGAGTCAATAGCTCCATTTTCCCAGCCTGGTTTGCAGCAGTGTTTTGGGAACCACTGGTAACCCCAGACCCCCAGAACAGCCCATGCAGGTGCAGGTGCAAGTGCAAATATTATTTCTGCCTTGGGATGTTTTTCTTGTGGATTCAACTCATGTCCCTCTCCTGTCCCTCCCATGGAGAAGCTGCATCTCCAGGCTGAGCAGGACACACACCCATCAGCCTCCCTGCCCTCCCAGCCCCAAATACCTCCCAGAAAATACATTCTTCTCCCCTGTCACAGAGCCATAGAATCCTTTAGATTGGAAAAGACTCCAAGATGATTGAATCCAACAATTCCTGTTCTCACAGGCAACCTTCAAAGGCTGGATGGACATCATGTACGCTGCCGTGGACTCACGCGAGGTGAGGGGACACGCAGGGAGGTCTCACAGACAGCACCAGGCATTGCTCTTCCCAGGGGCTGATTCCCCATGGCAGGCTGGGATCAGGGTCCCAGAGCTGAGGAGCAGCTCAGCACAGGCTGGGATGGATCCCCAGTGCTGGGGGCTGCCTGCATCTCACCCGTGGCTTCAGCGAGGACACGGGGACAGAGTGGGAAAACCCCCAAAATGTCATCATGGCATGGAACCATTGAAAGGTTTGGCTTGGAAGTGACTTTAAAGACCATCCAGTTCCACCTCCTGCCATGGGCAGAGACCTTTCAGTAGACCAGGTTGCTCCAAGCCCTGTCCAACCTGGCCTTGGACACTTCCAGGGATGGGGCAGCCAGAACAGCCCCCTTGCTTGAGCTTCACAGCCTCAAAAAGGGCAACCAGTTGTGTCCCTGTGCCACTCATGTCATTGTCACCTGCATCCCAGCTGCAGCCTTGTCCCCACATCAGGTTCCCACCCCACCCAGCTACAGCTGGGGCTGAGTTTACTCCTCTTGGCTTCAGTTTCAGGGTCCAAAATCCCTGTTTAATCTGGAGGGCTCATTCTTCACCCTGCTATGAGCTCATGCCCTCCACGTCCCCTCCAGCTGGGAGAGCTTATCCCATCCTGGAGAAAGTGCCTGGCCTGCCTTGAGCAATAAATGGGTTATGAAAGCACAGCAGCCAACATTTAACCTTGGGGTTAATTGGGTTATAAAAACCCCACTGTTTTGAAGAGAGTCATGCAAGGGCTGTTTCTCCTGTGATCCATCCCCAAAAGTGTCCATGGGACATGTGCTGCCAACACAGCAGGAAGGGCTTCCTACTGTCCTCTAACCCACCTGGGGGGTCACCCCACACACCCACGGGCCTGAACTTATTGTTTCCATTGCTTTTTTGAAGCACCACAAACAGCTGCCCTGCTCACCCAGCGGCAGCTGCTGGTGCTTGGAAGGGGAGCTGCTTCCAGGGCCCTCTGAAGGCAGCTCAGGCTCCTGCCCCCCAGAGCACCCAGGGCAAAGCTGGGCTGGGAGAAAATCCACTCTGTCCTGCCAAGAGCTTTCCTTGGAATGGGGGAAGCCAGTGGGGATAGCTTGGGAAGTCCTCAGTGAAATGTTGAGCAAAACTAAGGGATGAGATGAGATGAATGTTGTCCCAGGCTGATGGGCTGTGCCACCCCCATGTGCTGATGGGACACAAATTAATCCCCCTTTTCCTTTCCCCTCTTGGCTGCATTTCAGCCCTTGGAATGCTGACTATTGGGAAGAAACTCACTTTACTCACTGATATCACTGCACCTGGGCATCCTGTCCTGTTCCCCAGCCCATGCCATGGTATCAGGGGTCAGAATTTCCTTGTCCACCCAGCTGGTGTCACATGGGTGTCCCTTCCCATGGTTGCTCCCATGGGGACAACTCAATCCACAGAGCCAAAACCTTTGGAGCAGCCACTCCATGGCTCTGTCCTTGTCTGGGGTTTGGGGACACACTTTTGGGAGAGGATTAATCTCACCTTTCCCATCTCTCCTGGACAGATTGAAGAGCAGCCACAGTATGAGATCAACCTCTACATGTACATCTACTTTGTCGTCTTCATCATCTTCGGTGCCTTCTTCACCCTCAACCTCTTTATTGGCGTCATCATCGACAACTTCAACCAGCAGAAGAAAAAGATGAGTATTTTCTGGGTCCTGCAGTGCTGTTCCCTCCCAGGGTGCTGGTCCAGGATGGAGGAGACCAGCACAGAGGTGGAGTGAGGGACCAAAGCCACCATTCCTGGAGCTCAAATGGATCCAGGGCTCTTATCCATTAGTGGCTTCCTGCTCTGGGCAAGCACGTGGGACTAAGCATTTGCAGAGGACTTCATTTATGGCTACAGAGGGAGGAGGCAAAGGGAAACTGCATTTTCTCTTGCCTGTGCCATCACTTTGATTTTCTTTGCCCACGCTGTGGTCATTTCTCACCATTTTTCCATGCACTAAGTTGAGACTCAAGTTCTGCTTTCAAGCAAGTAGCACAGGACTGACACCCCTGGGGTGGGGAGCAGGCAGAGGGTGGGCAGGACAGAGCACGCTGTTGGAGCTGAGCAAGGTCTGCAGCAAACTGAGAGGTCACCTCACCCAGCAGGACCACTGAGCCAGAGCAGAGAGCACTGCCTGGCAGGAGCTTGGCTGGAGATGCTGGGTGGGAAGGGACATGGTCAGAGATGCTGGGTGGGAAGGGACATGAGCAGAGATGTTTGGTGCGAAGGGAGGTGGTCAGAGATGCTTGGTGGGAAGGGACATGGGCAGAGATGCTTGGTGGGAAGGGACATGAGCAGAGATGCTTGGTGGGAAGGGACATGAGCAGAGATGTTTGGTGGGAAGGGAGATGGTCAGAGATGCTTGGTGGATAGAGATGAATTCCCAAGACTAACAGCTGTGATTCTCTTTATACTTTGGAGGCAAAGACATCTTCATGACAGAAGAGCAGAAGAAATACTACAATGCCATGAAGAAGCTTGGCTCCAAGAAACCCCAGAAGCCCATCCCCAGGCCATCGGTATGTTGGGTTAATCCCCCCTGGAGTGGAGCATGCAGGGAACACTTTGAACCACCAGCTGTCCCAAAGGGAATGAGAAGGGCGTAGGGAAGATCCTTTACAGGGCAAGCAGCCACGTCCTGGCTCCCTGTTGCTACCCCTTCAGGCAGGACCTTGCCAAGAGCTGTGGCTTTAGAGGAGGTTGGCACCAGGCAACCTTCTTGGGGGCTGCTCTGCTGGCAAAGGCAGTGAGGGAGGGGGTGCCTTTTGTTTCTCCTAGTTCAGCTCCCAGCTCCTCTCTGGCAGTTGGGCTCAGGGACAGCTCTGCTTTCAACCCCCCCTAGAAGGGACACTGGTCCAGCCAACACATTCAGGGTTGTGATTTGGGTTTGGGTTTGGCAGCCCTGTGCAAGTGAGGCCTTTTCCAGGTGTTTATTTGTGCCCTGTGAGCTGTGGGTATAATTAGAAAGTGACAGTCCCCTGTGGCCACACCTCCTGACCGTGGTGTCACCAATGGGCTCCATCCTGTGAGGTGCTGGGTATCCTCCCCCATAACTTCTGGGGCTGTGAGACCTGCACTGGCCACAACCCTGAGGTTTCTCTTGCTCTAATAAATGTGGTTCCTTCTTCTCTTTCTGTCGTGTCTCTTGTTCTGTGTGTGTCTGCCCCATGTTCCCACCTCACCTCTGGTGCTCCATCATCACCCACATGGCCCCTGCGGCAGAACAAGTTCCAAGGGAAGGTGTTTGACTTCGTTACCAAGCAAGTGTTCGACATAACCATCATGATCCTGATTTGTCTTAACATGGTGACCATGATGGTGGAGACAGATGATCAAAGCGAGCTCAAAACATCTGTCCTCTACAAGATAAACCTGGTCTTCATCGTCATCTTCACCGGGGAGTGTGTGCTCAAGATGTTTGCCTTGCGTTACTACTACTTCACTATTGGCTGGAACATCTTTGACTTCGTGGTGGTCATCCTCTCCATCTTAGGTGAGTCCTGCTGATCCCACCAGCTCCTCAGGGATCCCCCTGGATAATGAGGAGTGGAAATGGTTTCAGCAATCCACAGCCACGAAACTGTCACTGGCTCCCACTTACACCCACCCTTTGAGCAGGGCCAAGCCAGGAGGACCCTGAGACAAGATGTGAGGCCACCCCTTGCCACCAGGCTGGGTGAGGGGCTGGGGGTGTCTCTCACTCCTCCTTGGTGTTATTCTCCCTTCTCTCCATGCTGCTGAAATGGAGCAGCCAGTGTTTAACTCTTGGATCTGTGCTCAGAGTTTATTTTTTAGTGTGTCCCCTCTGTGGAGGAGCAGAGCATTGTGTGCAATCAGGGGTGGCCTCATCTCCCTGTGTCTGCCCAGCTCTGGCACATGGAGCAGAGTTAGGGGGACCAACCCCCTGAGGGTGTCTGCAGGGTGTGAAAAAATCCCCTCTCCTTCATCCCTTCACAGGTATTGTCCTGTCTGACATCATAGAGAAGTACTTTGTGTCCCCCACCCTGTTCAGGGTGATCAGGCTGGCAAGGATTGGCCGTGTCCTCCGGCTGATCCGAGGGGCCAAAGGCATCCGGACCCTCCTCTTTGCCCTGATGATGTCCCTGCCCGCCCTGTTCAACATCGGCCTCCTGCTCTTCCTCGTCATGTTCATCTACTCCATCTTCGGGATGTCCAACTTTGCCTACGTGAAGAAGGAGTCGGGGATCGACGACATCTTCAACTTTGAAACATTTGGGAACAGCATCATCTGCCTCTTCCAGATCACCACGTCAGCTGGATGGGATGGGCTCCTCAACCCCATCCTGAACAGCGGCCCCCCGGACTGCGACCCTGAGCTGGAAAACCCTGGAAGTTCAGTGAAAGGAGACTGTGGCAACCCCTCCATCGGCATCTTCTTCTTCTGCAGCTACATCATCATCTCCTTCCTCATCGTGGTGAACATGTACATCGCCATCATCCTGGAGAACTTCAACGTGGCCACGGAGGAGAGCGGCGAGCCCCTCTGCGAAGATGATTTTGAGATGTTTTATGAAACCTGGGAGAAGTTTGACCCAGATGCCACCCAGTTCATTGCCTACAGCACCTTGTCTGACTTTGTAGACACCTTACAGGAGCCACTGAAAATTCCCAAGCCAAACAAGATCAAACTAGTCACCATGGATCTCCCGATGGTCGCTGGGGACAAAATCCACTGCCTGGACATCCTCTTTGCCCTGACTAAGGAAGTGCTGGGAGACTCGGGAGAGATGGATGCCTTGAAGGCCAGCATGGAGGAGAAGTTCATGGCTGCAAACCCCTCGAAGGTTTCCTATGAGCCCATCACCACCACTCTGAAAAGGAAACACGAGGAAGTCTGTGCCACCAAAATCCAGAGGGCCTTCCGGAGGTACCTGCTGAGGCGCTCGGTCAAACAGGCGTCCTACATGTACAGGCAGAGCAAGGACGAGGACGCCCTGAGCGAGGACGCGCCCGAGAAGGAGGGTCTGATTGCCACCAAAATGCAGGAGATCTATGGGAACAGTGGGACAGATGTGGAGACAAGCCCTGCCATTGGCCTGGAGCCCATTCCCAGCTCAGAGGCACGAGATGCTCCCGAGGAAGCAAAAGTTTGGGAGAAGGAACGTGTGGTGAAGGAGTCGCTGGTATAACAGAAGGAGCTTCCACTTCTGGCCCAGCCTGAAGAGACTTCATTTGTATCGCCTGTTCCAGAGCTCTTCCATGCACAGATCACTAGATCTTAGATATTGAGCTAATGTTGGATGTTTCAAGCAGCCACCTTTCGATGCAGGATCTCCTCCTGGGCTTTCCAGCTCAACTGCACTTGCAAAGAGTTTAATTATTTTTCTTATGAGAACTGAATGTGAAATCTGTTGTTGGTGAAAGAGAAACACGTTAGTTTTGAAATGATCTCATCATGGTAACGATGTTTTTCAGACATTAACAAAAGAGTATGGCTGTCCTTTCCTTTAAAGTAATTATTTATTAATGTTATTTCACAATTAAGAGATTCTTCTCATATATTATTCTTCCAGAGCGCAGCATATGAAAGATGAGCCAAGTGAAAAAACATTAAGAATAATTACAGAAAACCACAGGGGTTTGTGAACAAAAATCTCCAAAGTCTTAA
Source organism: Poliocrania exsul (assembly GCA_035041345.1). NCBI lineage: Eukaryota > Metazoa > Chordata > Aves > Passeriformes > Thamnophilidae > Poliocrania > Poliocrania exsul. Next base: position 3,804,775 of record JAWWLZ010000081.1, on the reverse strand, counting down.
AGTAGCACCTTTCTTTTGAATCTTTGAATAAGCTTGATGGTTATTTTTATGTTACCTACAGAGAGAAAGTGCAATTAAGTCTTAAAAATTGGTTTGCACAGCCAAAACAAAGCATCTGCAGAAATGTTCTCAGGGTTAAATATCAGGTGTTCAAGGTCTCTGAATATGCATTGAAACCATAAATCATTCAGGGCTCTATGTACGAATGTAAACACTATTTATAGTCATGTTTTTAATCTGTTTTCCTGTTTCATCCGGATTTTGTGGCAGGAAAGCAATGGGTTTGGAAAACCTCCTCCAAGCATCCCCAGTCTCCATGACAAAACCTTTTTGGGTTTTTTTAATCCCTGTTGCAAGAGGAAATGTCCCATTGGAGCGCTCTTGGTTGGCGTTCCCATTGTCTTCTTTGTTAATTAATGAGATGGATCCTCAGGGATCAAAGCAGGTGTTTGAATGATCCTTTCCATGAGCTGCTTCAATGGGGTCCCTTAAATCCCACCCAAGCCCCAGGGGGCTCAAAGCAATGAATGCTCCTATGAGGGTGTCAATCCCAAAATGCTCAGGCAGAGCTTCCCTCCCTTGGCTGGGGCTCCGGAGAGGATCTGGTGGCACGTGCTGGGCTCTCTGCAGAGCTGGATGGGGCCAGGCAGGTCCTCACCAGGAAAACCTCTGGGCAAAGTGTTGTCCCATGGGAAAAAGAGTTTTGCTGCTCTTACACAGTTGGGCAAAAGTAAATCAAGAAAAACTGGCACAGGTTGCCCAGAGCAGCTGTGGATGCCCCATCCCTGGAAGTGTTCAAAGGTTGGATGGGTCTTGGAGCAACCTGGTCTAGTGGAAGGTGTCCCTGCCCATGGCAGGAGGGTGGAACAAGATGAGTTTTAAGGTCCCCTCCCACCCAAACTGTTTGTGGTTCTATGAAAAATGCATAAAAGGCCCCAGGTTCACCCCTGACCACCTTCTGCCTTCGAAAGGGGAAAAAAAAACCCTCATGAGATCAAAACAAACACGAACCAAAACCTCTTCCAAGTTAAAACAAGGGCTGCTTCTTGAAGCCAAAGGGTCTGTCTTTTTGTATTATTAGAATTACTTTCTTTTCTCGGGCTGAGTTGGGCGCTGAGCCGTTCCGGATGCCCCACGTTCAGGCTGCCCAGGAGCAGTGCTGAGCTTGCTGGTACCCACGTGCCACCTCACAGCCTTGTGCTGGCACTGCCATGCCCATGCTGCCTGCAACAGGAGCCTGAGCTGCTCCCACCAGCCTTTCCCTGGGAAGCATCCGTGGCACGGCCCTTCCCGGCCCGGATTGTGGTTCACAATCGATGCTGCTTCTCCGTACGTGTTGTCAGTGGTGGGGAAAATGCCACAGAGCAGGATTTGTGTGAGCTAAAGCCTCTTTTCTTTGTACATTTCTTAAAATAAACAACTGTAAATGATCTGTTATTACGATACCAAATGTGTTGGGGTGTGTTAGAGGGGGGGAAATGTTTTCCCTGCTCTGGGAGGAGTGATGGCTCCTCCCTTTGCTCCAGAGCTTGGCCTTGGACCTGCTATCCTCAGCAGGGCATGGTGGTCTCATCCTGCACAAGAGACCCCCAGGTAACTCCAAACCAGCCCCCAGAGCTTCTGCTCTGCTCATGAACCCATCCCCTGGAGCCTTCAGTGCTCACAGTGATGCCCCCAACTCTGGGAGCTACAGGAGATGCTGCTGCAGGTTCCAAGGAGAGGGGTGGGCTTGGAGGAAGTACCCACCCCCTCACCTGCCCCATGCCAGGCTCTGTGGGGCCAAACCTGCCCCAGCAGCCACGTGGGAGCGGGTCAGCATCACGGGGAGAAGGCAGTGGTGGGCGAAGGAGGTTCCTGCGTCAGCGTGTGGTGGGAGGAGGAGACACCTCTGGGACCTGCTGACGTCCCCAAGGGCCACAGCACGGCTCTGTTTTTGCTCTCACTGGAACAGCTCGTCCCAGGGCTGGTGAAATTCAAGTTGGGAGCAGCGTGGCACCAACGCAGGCAGGGGGCTGGAATGGGGAGGTGGCAGTGCCCGGGAAAGGACAGCAGTGAAACCCAAACCCTGCTGAATAGGGATGGGCTGGGGAAGGTGCAGCTGCCCTGCACTGGCTCTGGACTGTGGGTTATGGAGCCTGGGTGAACCAGGGCATGGGGACACAGGACCCTCCCATGGGACCACCAGGTCCCTCTGCACCCAATGCCAGAGGTTGCTGCAAGCACAGAGGACTTCAAGAGGAGACCAAGCCCCTCTGGCCCAGCTGTGCCTGTTCCAGGATGCCAAGGAGCCCCCAGGCAGCACAGCGGGTGATTTGGCCACTGTCACTGCAAACCCTCTGTAGCTTGTGCCATGCTCCTGGCTTCTCCAAGCATCTCCAGCATCCCAGCTCCCATCTCCAGCCCCTGGGTTTGATAAAACCCCCTCTAGTGCCCACTGGGCACTTGGGGAATCCATTGCCTTTACCTTGCTGGGATGTCCTGGCCAGGCTCTGCTTTTCCAGCAGGATCCAGGGGACAATGGCAGCAGGGCCTCAGCCCCTTCTCCTGCAGTGCCAGGAGAAGGCACCTCTGCCATCATCCCTCTTTCCCACACAGGGCCAGTATTTCTCTGGAAAACTTTATTTCTCTTGCTTTCTACCCCTTTGCCTACAAGGTGAGGCTCAGGCTCATTCCCACCATCCGCCAAATGCTCAGAACTGGCAAAACCCACCAAACTTGCAGAAGATGAAGGTTTGGGGAGGCCCCAGGCAGTGGCACCCGGGCTCTGGGGACCAGCATGACTGGCAGAAGCACCCAAAAGTGTTTTTCACTTGAAGTTCCAGCTCAGTGCTCACCCACAGCTGGTAACGTGGCACAGTCGGGGGCATAGCATAGCTTGGGGTGCCTCACTGTGCTTCTCCAGGGTCTGGTTGTCTCCAGAGGATCCATGGAGAAGGGTCTTGGGCATGGCAAACAGGGTGTGGAGAAGGGGCGGGCATGGCTGGAACAAAGGGAGGAGACTCCTTATTTTGGCCACCTCTCTGCTAGAAGTGTATAAAAAATGTGTGGATGTGGCACTTGAGGACATGGTTCAGTGGTGACTGTGGTGGTGGGGCTGGGTTGATGATTGGACTTGATCTTGAAGGTCTTTTCCAACCTTAAGGATTCCATGATTCTGTGACTCAGATTTCACCTTTCCCAGGAAGGGCAGCTGCAGGGACTCTCTGGGATGCAGGGATGGCAGCTGGGGGTCTGATCCCACTACACCCCAAAACAAACCCCCCAAACACCCTCCATCCCTGCCCCTGCTCAAACTCTTGGCAACTGCGCCAACATCAACCCCTGCCCACCACCTGCAGGGCCAAACACCCTGAGGGGGATCTTTGGAGCTGGGAGGAAACCCTGGGGGCACCTCCATCCTTTGCCCTCCAGGGATGTGGCTGGGAAGAGTCCCATCCTGCTCCCTGGGCTCACTCCCTGTGCCTACCCCAGATTTGGCATCACCAAGTGCTTTAGATGGGCTCATGTCCAGCTCTGCTGCAGATTCACCACCAGTGGTCACCTCCATGGGGTATCAGCACAGCCTGGGGACACAGGGCTGGGCAGTGCCCTGGGACAGGAGGGTGGGCAGGGCACAGGGACACAGGGCTGGGCAGTGCCCTGGGACAGGAGGGTGGGCAGTGCCCAGAGACACAGGACTGGGCAGTGCCCCAGGGACATGGAGCTGGGCAGGGAACAGGGACACAGGGCTGGACAGGGCACAGGGACATGGAGTTGGACAGGGCACAGGGACACGAGGCTGGACAGGGCACAGGGACACAGGGCTGGGCAGTGCCCAGGGACAGGAGGGTGGGCAGTGCCCAGAGACACAGGACTGCGCAGTGCCCCAGGGACATGGAGCTGGACAGGGAACGGGGACACAGGGCTGGGCAGTGCCCTGGGACAGGAGGGTGGGCAGTGCCCAGGGACATGGAGCTGGACAGGGCACAGGGACACAGGGCTGGACAGGGCACAGGGACATGGAGCTGGACAGGGAACAGGGACCTGGAGCTGGACAGGGCACAGGGACCTGGAGCTGGACAGAGCACAGGGACATGGAGCTGGACAGGGCACAGGGACACAGGGCTACACAGTGCCCAGGGCACAGGCACCGGCAGCCCCAGCGTCTGCACTGCATTCAAAACCAGCCCCGTGGGGACAGTCCCCAGCAGGAGGATTTGCATGAGCAGGAAAGGGCCGTCCTGTCCCGCAGAGCAGCAGCTGTGCCATTTTTAGGTCCCCAGCCCAGCTGGCAGGAGCTGCCCCTGCATTGGCAGAACCAAAGGCTGGATGTTTTCCTGCCCAGTGTGGTGAGACATGGCTGGTCTGTGCACGAGGCTCTGGGTGCTCCAGGTCCACCTCTGGCTGCTGGCTCTGGTCACAGGTAGGCATCCAACAGGGTTTGCCCTTCAGAGAGAGGAGATGCACTGGCACGTGCCCCTTGCTCGGGGGCTGCGCCCAGCTCTGCCTTTCACTGGGTTAATTTTGAGCTTTGTTCTGGCCTCTTTCAGCCTTGCTCTGGGCTGGAACTCTCCCAGGTGCAGCAGAGCCTGGGGGGAGACACCGAGCTCAGGACCCAACATCTGTCTTGGGTTTGGGGTTTTGCTTCCTGGGTTATTTGCTCTTGGGGTGTGGTGTCAGGGCACGTTTTCAGGTGGTCAGCTGGCTTTGGCAGGAACCTGGTGCCCAGCGGGTGCAGAGCCCGCCTGGCTGTGGGTGCAGGTGTCAGGAAACAAGAATTGCTGAGGGTTTTTTACTATTTATTGCTCTCAAAGGCCTGAGGTTGGGGCTGGCACATCACTGAGGCCATGGCCAAGCCCATCACCGAGGCCATGGCCAAGCCACAACCCAGAGATCTACAGGGTTCAGTGTCCAGGAGTGGAGGAAAAACAAGAGGGAAAAGGCTTTTGGTGGAGATCTGTGGGCCCTGTGCCAACACCCTGTGCTGTTCCCCTTGGCATCCCCGTGGAGAAGCAGCAGCTAAACCCAGGCCATGGGTCCTGCCCCCTCCCAACCCCTTCTGGCTGGTGCAGGGACACCCATGAGAACCTGCAGCAAATCCCACCCAGATTCCGTGGAGGAAGAAACTTGTGCCCATGGGAGGAAAGGCATTTAAAGGCTTTCTGTGATGGTGGCCACACAAGTCCAGAAGGGATTTGAGGTTCCAGGGTTTCAACCTGGTTCTCATGGTGATTTTGAGGGGACAGGGAAAGCTCAGCCCACCCATGGCTGCAATTGAGGGTTTGGAGGGGTGTGAGGACTTTCAGTGTGAGGGACCAGCTTGGTCTTCATTTAGAAACACCAACAGAACATGGAGAGCAAAGCTCTGTGTCCTGCTGGTGGCACTGCAGGTGACAGGGACACGTACCCTGTGCATAGCCCAAACAAGAAAAAAATGTAAATGGGGCTGGAGTGGAGGGTCCACGTGCAGAGATGTTGGCACTGGAGGTGAACAGGGCAGGACAGACCTGGAAGGGGCTCTGGGGCAGGGAGAGGAGCCCATGGATGAGCCAGGATGTGCCTGGGGCAGGGGGTCTGCAACAGGGTGGTATAGGTCAATTGGACCTCTCCTTCTCCTTCTTCTCCTCTTTCTTCTCCTCCTTCTTCTTCTCCTCCTTCTCCTTCTCCTCCATCTCCTTCTCCTTCTCCTTCTCCTTCTCCTTCATCTCCTTCATCTCCTTCTTCTCCTTCTCCTTCTCCTTCTCCTTCTCCTTCTCCTTCTCCTTCTCCTTCTCCTTCTCCTTCTCCTTCTCCTTCTCCTCCTTTCTCCTTCTTCTGCTTCCTTTCTTCATCTTCTTCATCTTCTTTTTCTGGGGGGTGCTTTGCAGCTGCCCCCCTGTGCTGGGGGGTTGTGCAGCCCCCCACTCCATGCCAGCTCCTCCACAGTGAGGTTTGGTGAATCTCCAGCTGGGCGCTGAAGCGGGGCAGTAAACAGGGCTGGCGCTTCCTGCCCAGCTGCAGCAAGAGGAACTGAGGCCCAGGGGCACTGGAGCAGCAGGCAGAGGCACCCATGGGGGCCGGGGGGTGCCCACCTCCCCCTGCTTCCTGCACTGCATGGCAGGTCCCACAGCGCCAACCCACAGCTCTTGTCCTGGGGGGCTGTGTGGTCGCAGGGTCTGAGAACCCCTCTGGCCATCACAGGGCTCCAGGTCCAGGGAGGTCCCAGCAGGGAATGTGTTTCTGGTGGATTCAGAGTGCAATTAGAGAGGAGTGAGTGTCTGGAGACTTCCCAAGGGGCTCCACCTCGGGGTCATTAATAGTCAAGGCAGTTTCACTGTGGTGTCAACCTGAAAGCAGCTTGGAGAAGATTCAGATTAGGAGGGAAATAGAAGGCTTTGTACCCAAACCTGCACTGCCCCTGTGCTCTGAGCAGGGCTCTGTTGGTGCTCCACAGCACTCCAGCCCATATGGACTGGGCACAAAGGACTGATGGTATGTGCTGTCCACGGGGGACCATCCTCCATGGGGGGGACATCCTCCATGGGGGACATACTCCATGGGCTTGTCCTCCATGGGCTTGTCCTCCATGGGCTCGTCCTC
>JAWWLZ010000081.1:3443735-3454292 GCA_035041345.1 Poliocrania exsul | reverse complement strand
ACACTGCAGTCAGTGCTTTGGCCCTGCAAGAAACCACGTTGAAACTTTAAAATCCTGCTCTAACTTGGCATGTGAGCTCTCTGAAGAGCTGGGCAGGAGCAGAATGCCTTTGTTTCTCTCAGTTAAACTTTACAGTGCTTCTTGCAGCTGTTGAAAGGATATGTTTTCTGATGTCCAGCTCATGTATTCCTCCCAAATTTGCTTGGACGGGGAGTTTAATCCCTATTCTATGTGTAAGGGGTGAGTCTGACAGGGAACTGTAGCCTTTGAAGAGCACCCAGTGCTGCTTTTTGGGTTGAGGTGGAGCCTCTCTGCCCTGGAGAGCTGGGGGTGTTCAGCCTGGAGAAGAGAAGGCTCCAGGGAGACCTGAGAGCCCCTTCCAGTGCCCAGAGGGGCTCCAGGAGAGCTGGAGAGGGACTTGGGACCAGGGCCATGATTGACAGGACATGGGGGAGCTATTTTAAACTAAAAGAGGAGAGATTTATGTTGAATATTGGGAAGAAATTATTCCCTGTGAGGGTGGGCAGGCCCTGGCACAGGTGCCCAGAGAAGCTGTGGCTGCCCCATCCCTGGGAGTGTCCCAGGCCAGGTTGGACAGGGCTTGGAGCACCCTGGGCTGGTGGGAGGTGTCCCTGCCCATGGCAGGGGTGGGATGAGATGGACTTTGAGGTCCCTTCCAACCCAACCCATTCCATGGATTCTCTGAAGGTGACTTGTCTCTCACTTCAGCTGTAAAGACAAGGATTCTGCCTTAAGCTTCCCCCCTGGAACTGGAACTGTTGTGTGGCCCACACGCAGTGAGCTTTGCTCTGCCTGGCTTTAGGGACCTACGTGCCTGGCACGGAGACCCACATGGCGCCGGAGGTGGTGATGGGCAAGCGCTGCGACTGCAAGGTGGACGTGTGGAGCAGCTGCTGCATGATGCTGCACATGCTCAACGGCTGCCACCCCTGGACCCAGTACTACAACCACCCCCTCTGCCTGAAGGTGAGTGACTCTCCTCCCTCCAGAGCCAGGCAGGTGAGCTGCCAGAGCTTTATTCCTGGCCAGGGAGCCGTTGCCTGGGGGTGGCTGGGTGGGAGCCAGCTGGGCATCTGATACAGTGCCAGCCTTGCTTTGGGAGCTCAGCCTTCCCTGTGCCTCTGACTGCTGTGCTGGGGCTGTTCCTTTTGCACCCTGCTCATGGACTTGGGTGTGACTTTTTAACCATTCAGGCATAACAGAATTGCTGCCCAGGTCTCATTTAATGCTTTCATTTCAGCTGGAAGCACTCTTGGGGTGGGAAGAACCTTCCTGAAATCAAATGAAACCTCTCTGGTGTAACCTCTTTCACTTCCTGTTTGTTACACAGATCGCCAAAGAGCCACCTCCTTTGAGGGAAATTCCACCTTCCTGCAACCCTCTCACTGCTGAGATTATTAAGCTGGGGCTGGAGAAGGAGCCTCTCCAGAGGGCATCTGCAGCAGAGCTCAAAACCAAGGCCAGCGTGGCACTTGAGGAAGGTAGAGATGTCCTAATGCAGCTAAACCTTCGCATCCCCCCTGGGAGAGCTGCTGGATGTGGCAGAGCAATCCTAGGGGAGCACCAGCCTGTTTTACTGCCCAGGGTATCATTTCCTCAGGTTTCAGCACTGATGTGTGTTCTGGGTTGTTGGCTTTGCCCACAGCCCGGTGTTTCTCACCCAAATACATGGCAGTTTCCTGTGTGCTGTCACGTGCTGTTCCTTCTCTGCTGCAGGAGATGTTGAGCTCTCTGTGGGTTTGCTCAGATGTTGCTGTGCCTGGGCTCCTGTCAGCTGAGCATCAGCTGCAGCTGGAGAGCCTGACATGCAGCAGAACTGCAAGCAGAGGTTTGCTGCATCCTCAGCTGTAACTCACACTTGCGGTCCAGCCTTGCCCCTAAGACTGTCATAATTTATTTCAACTTCATCCTGCTGGTGGTTCTGTAATACAGCAAGAATTTGTGGGAGTGAGCTGGGTTTGTCTTCTGGAGAAGCTGGGCATTTTACAGCAAATCTGCTTCAGAAACTTCTACAGTGAGGGGAAACTTTTCCCTCTTCTGTGTCTTTATTTGAAAATGTTTGTATGTTGTTTGTTTTTGTAGTGGGAGGTGTGAGAAGCCCCTGGAAAGGCGAATACAGAGAGCCCAGACATTTTTCCTTGAACAAAGAAAACAACCCCCAGACATCCCTGTCCCCCACAGTGAGCCCAGTTGCTGAGACTGGTTCTGACCCAAAGTTACCAGTCAAAGTTTCCTGTGCCAGCCCAGTCCTACCACCCCCACCCCTGGAGCAAACAGAGGAGGTCGAGGGAGCCCATTGGAACGAGGACAAGGAACTACCTGAGGCCTGGGATCCCCCCCCTCTCTCCTCCACTCCTGTGCCCCTGAAGAGCTGCAGCAACGTGGAGAGAGCCACAACCATTTCAGAACAAGAGCTCCAGCAGCTGGAAATTGGTGAGCACTGGGCTGGGGAAGGAATTCAGCTTTTGCTTGAGAGCAGGATAAAAATACAGCTGCTTTCTCTTGGCCCCCTGACAGTTATTTTTGGGTTTTCAGCTTGGATGTCATTTTGTTCACAGTTCCTTTCTCGTTACACAAATTGCTCAACCTTCCTCTAAATTACCAAAACTAGTAGTTCTTAACCAATAAAATACACTACAAAGGTAATGAACAGGATTTCCTTCCACTGAACAGGGAGGGACCTTCTGAGAGGTGCAGGAACCTCTTAGAAAACAGCGCTTTTCAGACTTGTGCTTAAATGCACTGTGTAAACAGTGTCAGAATTCCAACTTCACCTGGAATTTTAGGTTTCAAACACCATTCTTTCAATAAAGGAGTAAGCCAGGATAATAGCAAAGGGGTGGCAGATGCCAAGCAAAGCAGTACAGTTAAAATCACCCTGCAACTGTTTTGTTTGGGCACTGGAAAACCCACAGCCACCAGCCAAGGAATTGGTTGCCAGCAGCAATCCAGAATTTGAGGGCCAGCAGCGAATTAGTGTGGAAGTCACACAGTCCAGCTCCATTGCCCCAGAATAACTCTGCATTTCATTTGTTTCCCTCTAGTCTTTGTAAGTGAATTGAGAACTTCAAGCTAGGAAGAAAGTGGCTTGAAATGTAACTGTGCCAGGGAACTGAGGACTGGCATTTTAAGGCCTGCTGAGAGCTTTCTTCCCAAATGGCTTTGGATCCCAGCAGCCTTGTGGGGCTGGATGTTGTCAGTGCAATTTGCTGCAAGAGCTGAGTGCCTCAGTCTGACCTTTCCCTGGGTATGACAGTGCAGAAGGATCTACAGTGACACCTCCTGGGTGCCAGAATGGGCAAAAACTGGGAAATTCTGGGTGCTGCTGTTTTGCATGTGATTGCCCAATCCGTGTCCTCTCTGGCTCAGTTTCCTGTGCTGGTGCTGGCAGTGCCCTCTGTGTCCCAGGGCTGTGTCATGAGCTACTGACACCAAAGCCAGTGCTCATTAGCTAATGCCAGTGGGGAATTAACTGCAGAACTGTGATTAGAGCAGAGGGGCATGGAAGGAAACACTGCAAATGTCTTCTCTTCTTCTTGCTGCAGAGCTGTTCTTGAACAGCCTTTCCCAGCCTTACTCCCTGGAGGAGCAGGAGCAGATGCTCTCCTGCCTCAGCATCGACAGCCCGTTCGTGTCGGACGCCAGCGAGAGGGTGAGTGGGCCTGGAGGCTGCAGGGTGGGTTCTCTGGAAAACTGGGAGCTGTGGCCCGTGGAGAGCTGGAGTTTCTCACATGTGGTGTTGCTTTTTGCCTCCTTGTTTGCTGGAGAGAACCTTGGGAGGAAAGCTTTGTCCTTGCACAGCAGGGTGTTGAGGACTGGGGTTGTGCTTTAGGTCACTGTCCAGCCTGGATCCTTCCCTCTAGAGACTTTCCTGTGCTGTCACTCACTCAGCAAGCTTCAAGTGTGTGGATATGGGAAATCTCAGCCTCCTCAACCCTGTCTGAGCAGGGAAATGGGAGCTGGGGAAGGAGTGGTGGGTGTGGGAGCTGCTCCAGGCTGGGCCAAGCAGCTGTGCAGGGTCTTCTTCCTGGCCATGGACACCAGTGGGAAGTTCAGGAAAGACCAGAACAGGGCAGAAGAAAAGAGCCTCAGATCTTGGATATTCATTCCCAGCCTCTGGATCTGTTCTCCATGAACTTCCTTTAACCCATTGATACCAATGAATTCATAGCTCAGGTTACTGAAGTACTAATTTTAATTATTTTTGTTTGCTCTGTCTCTGGTGTTCCCAAGGCAGGGAATACCAGTGAGAAACACTGAACAAGCCTTGCTGGGCCAGGGAAGGACAAAAGCCCTTCAATCATAGTTTTCAAAGACATTGAGTCCCAAATTGTGCAGCCTGGCATCTGCAGGAGTCTGGAAGCAGCCTTGTGTCCTATTTCTGTCCCTCTTCTGAGCCTCCCAGGCTTTGGAAGACAGACTGGGAGAGTTCTGTGCAGCAGCTCAGCTGTAGACACACAGGGTGTGCACTGTGAGTCTCACTCTGCTTGGTTTGCCCCCAGAACCAACCCCATACATTTGATTTGCCTTTGGGCTGGTACTGACCACTGTGCTGGAGTTGTCAGGTTGTCTTTCCATGACTCAGGGATAACACAGACCCCTCCCAGCAGCACAGCAGTGCAGGCTCTGTAGTTGTTTATGCAGTTAATTGTTTTTCCTGCGTGTTTCTAATGCCAATAAGTGGCAAATATTTAATCTGGTGCTTCATTCTCCTGTCCCTCAGTAACACAGACCCCTCTTTTCTCATCCCACTTTTCAGCTCAATGCTGATTTAACTGTTGAGAATGTCTCACAGTGTCTGGGAGCTGTTGCATTGCTATCCATTCCCTTTTCCAGGTGCCACATAAATGTTGACTGACTCAAGGCCCAGCCTTAGATCCTGTTCTTCTTCCCAACCATATTTTAATGTTTCCCTCCTGCAAGCTCCTTTTCTTTAGGAGCCTTTTGAGAAACCTGTGCTTCCTTCTGCAGAACTCCATGAAGGCTTCTCAGAGTTTGAGGGACACAATGAGCTCTGGGATTCACTCCTGGAACAGCCAGGCAGAGGGGCAGAGCTCCAGCTGGAACAACCTGCTGAGCCGCGGCCGGCACACCGACACTCCCAGCTACTTCAACGGTGGGTCTGGGTGGCTGCAGGGGGGATACAGGGCCAGGAAGCATTTCCTCAGGATCCAGAGGGCTTGGGATCTGGAGGCTTTGAGCTCCTCTTACCCTTCAGTTGCTGTATCAGCACAGACCCTTCCTGCGGATGGGCTGTGGGAGGCCCAGTCTGCCCCAGTCACACCACTGGGGTCTCACAGGGAAACTCTGGGAAGCTCCTGAACACACAGAGCCTGTTCAGCTGTGTGTGCCCTGCCCTGTGCCAGGGTGTGTGTTTTATAACCATAAATGTCTACAAAGTAATTCTGAAGGCCTGTTGTGCAAATCAGTACATCACTTCAGCTGCTTTCTTGCTAAATCCAGCCCTGCTCTGAGTCATTGTTGTCTTCAGGAAGCTCCATGCTCAGCAGAAGACCTGCATCAATGAAATGCTTAGTGACAGAAATGAGATTTTCCCCTGTGTGAGCCTTGTCAGGCAGTTTTCCTGTGGACTGTGAGGTTGTTGTGCCTCAGCAAAAGTAACAACTCCTCTTGTGCATTCCAGGAGTGAAAATCCAGATCCAGTTGCTCAGTGGAGAAAAGTTGCACATCAGGGATTTCCACAGGACAAAGGTGGGAGACATTGCCACGGGAATAAGCAGCCAGGTGAGGCACAAACTGGGACTTAAGGGATTCATTTTGTCTGAGGAGCAATTTCTTCCCTAATGCAGCCCCAGAACACCTGGAATTCTGGAGCCAGGGCTTGTTCAAGGATCCTAATGCCACCTCTAGTAACAGTTTCAGTGCTGCTCTGGGGACTGTGATACCAGAGATGTTTTCTGAATCACTGAGGTTGGAAAAGTCCTCCAAGATCATCAAGTGCAACCCTTGCCCGAAACCCACCATGCCCACTAAACCATAGCCTGAAGTGCCACCTCTCCTAGTTTTTTTGAACACTTCCAGGGATGGTGCTCCACCACTTGCTTCCACCACTGCCCTGAGCAGCCTAAAGATAAATTCTTTCCCCTCTCCTTAAAGGAGAATCCCTATTTGCCTTTTCTGTCATGGGCAGTAGCATCAGCTCAGGCAAAGGGGCTGTGTTTGGCTGTGGTGCTTCCAGCTGATTCCTTTAGAGGAGGTGTTGGCACATCCAGTGAACCTCCCTGTGGGCATCATTGGCAATCTCTGAAAGAAACTCCAGAGTGTCTGTGGGACTGGGACTCATCTGAGTGTAAAATGTGATGTAAAAGAGGTTGCACCAGTCCAGAAAATGTTCCAGTGTTGTTGGGTCTCTTTGGTGACACACAGAGCAAAACATCACTGACCTGTAGGGGGGTTCCCATGCCCAAGCACAGCCAGCTCAGAGACCCCCCAGCAATGGCCCAGAGCTTGTGGGAGGCAGGTTGGCAGCAGGGTGGGCACTGCCCAGTCCAGTTCTGAGGCTCTTCCTCCCAGGAGGAGGTTGGGCTGTTCCTGCCCCCGTCCAGGAACTGTCCTCTCATGGGAAGCTGTTGGCTGGGTGGGACAGAGGCATGGGATGTTCTGAAGGAGCCTTGAGGTGCCACTGTCTGCTCTGCTCCCCAGATCCCAGTGCCTGCCTTCAGCCTGGTCACCAAGGAGGGGCAGCCGGTGCACTACGACATGGAGGTGCCCGACTGTGGCATCGACCTGCAGTGCACGCTGGCCCCCGACTGCAGCGTCAGCTGGGCCTGGCGCGTCAAGCACGGCCAGCTGGAGAACAGGCCCTGAGGCCCTGCCTGCTGGGAGGTGTCTACCTCGTGCCAAGGAGGAATTGCAGAAGCTTCTGAGCTGTCCTGCCCTGGGGGAGCAGCAGGGGCAGGGGCTGGTGTTTGTGCTGCAGGGCCTGGTGGCTCCACCGCTCGGGCCTCGCCTCTGCCGGCGTTCTGACCCACTTCCAAGACATGTCCTGAGCTTAGATGCTCCCCAGAACAGTGGGAGTTACTTGTTTTGGGTGTGAGTGTTAGAGCTTGAGGATGGTGGGTGGAAATTCCTGCCTTTCAGAGGAATGTGGTGGTGCTTTTCAGGAGAGCAGGGGGTTGGGTGAGAACTGTGGCTCAGCCTCCGAGGTGAGGCTGGAGCTGCTGGGCTCGCCCAGAGGAGGAGGTTGGGTGCCCTCAGTGCAGCTGGGGTTGGTTGTGCCGAGGGGAGCTGGCTGACTTCCTTCCAGATGGAGGAGAAGACATTTCTGTAGGCTTTGGGGAGCATCATCTCCACCTCCAGCCTACTGCTCGGGGAGAACCGACAGCAGGAACTGGCTGGTTCTTGGTTTCACCTCCCACCCTTCCCCGCAGACATTTCCTTCTTGAATCAGAAAAGAGCTTTGTTCCCAGAAAGGGCTTTGCTTGCAGCTCCCACCTGCAGGTCCGGGAGGAGCTGGTGCTCTCTCTGGTGTCACTGGCAGACTGGGCAGGGGGAGGGTATGGAATTCCTCTGTGGGAAGGTGGAGAGGCTGTTCCCACATCCCATTCCCACCACTGAGGTGGGACTCCAGTGAACTGTCCCATCCAGGCAGCTCCCCTGGCAGGGGAAGGGGTGCTGGCTCTGTCAGCTCTGGCAGGGCTGGATTTGCTGCAGAGTTTATGAAAATCTCCCTCCCAGCTGCCAGGGCTGAGCCCAGTGCCCCAGTTCTGCTGGCCCAGCCTGGCCTCACGAGGCTTCCCATCCTCCCTTCATTTCCAACTGGGTTCAGGGAGCAGGATGGGCAGCTGGGCCTGCAGTGCCTTAAGCTTTGAACTATTTTTTTACTGATTGGTGAATGTTTGGAATATGCTGAAACCCACATTCAGGTGGGTGGGTGTTGTTCACCCTTCTCCAGCCCAGAGCAAATCCAGAGGGAGGAGTGAACCCTGAGTGTGCTTGTTCAAGAGTGTTCCAAGGCCTTTCACACCTGGAAATCACAGCTCCTGGTGGTGACTGTGGCTCTTCCAGAGCTCTGTACCAGCAGTGGCCTCCCAGCAGGGGCTCTGCATCCAGGCTGGGCAGAGAAACAGCCCCTGAAAAACAAGATGGGCCTTGCCAGATCCATGGAGGTCTGGGGGGCACAGTGGGGCAGGACTGCTGGCAGCTTTCCCAAGTGAAGTTCACTTGGAAAGTAGCTGGGAAAAGTTAAACTCTGGGCTTCCTTTTTGAGGACCAGCACTCCTTAAACAAGGGATGCTCTTCCCTTCAATCTCCCAGAACATGGGCTGGTTTTGCCGCACCAGACATCCTTAATCAGAAAACTCCAGTTGTTGATGTTATAAAAAAATGGAACTCTTGAAGAAAAATGAAACCTGTCACCACTTTGGGTATAATTTTTTATAGCACTTTTTGTTCTAAAGCACTTAATATGTTGTCCAAAATAGGCACCTAATTATATCTGCAAAGCCACGTTCAGAGTCATTTTAGGAAATAATTAACACATTACACACATGTCTTCCAGGAGGAGTAGGTTGGCTCCATTTCTTTTGAGATGCCATGAACTACTAAGAATGTAAGCTCTGGAGCAGGAGGGATCAAAGTGCCTCTTCCAGGGTTCCCAGGAGCTCCCAGGCACGTGCCTGGCTCCCTTCCTTGGCTTCCTCTGCAGGGGGAGGAGGAAAACCTGTTGGTTGTTTCTGATGGCTCTCTGGTGATGTGTCCCCCCAAAGGCACCGTGGGTTCCATCCCAAGGGCTGCACCTCGTACTCCTGGTGCCTGCCAGGTGCTCCCATGCCCAGGCTGTGCCCTGGGGTTGGGCTGGAGCCCTGGAGCAGCAGAGTGGGAGCAGCAGGACCCTCTGCAGGACTCCTGGGCTCTGCACTTCATACACAGCATTAACCTGAACTCTGCCCTCCTGCACGAGGGGTGAGGGCAGGGACCCCTCCCAGCTGTCCCCACGGGGCCATGGAGGGCTGTGTTCTGCACCCTCACACCAGCATTACCCACCCTCTCCAGCCTCTTTGTCTGCTGCACAGCCTTCAGTCCTGTTTGCTGCCACCAGCAGTGACCAGCTGAGGCTGCAGGTTCCCAGGGCACAGCTGGGATGTGGTGTTGGCTGTCCCTGCCCAGGGACACCCACCTGGGTGGCACCGGTGCCCTCCCACTGCCCTGAGCTGGGGTTCTCCCCCAGGAAGGGTCTCCAGGTTGTGCTGCCAACCAGCCTGAGATCCCCTCAGCTCTCTGCTGCTGCCAGGACAGTTTCCTGTTCCCTTGGCTTGTCATTTTGCCATGACAGGCAGAAACACTCTGCCTTCCAGACGAGTTCTGTGCAGCACTGGCAGGAGAGAGTCAGGAAAAGCTTTTCCTCAAAATTTGGCTGGAGCTGCCGGGTTTCATAACGAGTGTTTGAACCCCAGCTCGGGGTGGGGAGGACGAGCAGCAGTGGGAGTGATAAACACAGATGGCTCTTGTTGTGCAGCTCCTTCCCAAAGTCTGGAAAAATCGCTGCTGGTTGGCAGGATGGAGCTGAGGAGCAGTTTGGGATGGGCTGTTCTGGCGGGGGGAAGGTGCTGGAATGAGGAGCTTGTATGGAACGAATGACACTTTATAAAACTGTGATTTCTTGACCTGCATTTTCACAGGGGAAAAAATAAAGCTGAAAAAAAAAGATTCTTTTTATTCTTTGTGGTGGTGGTTTGATATAGGAACCAGAGAACAGGAGGGTGGTGCTGAATAAGACATATTTCAGGAAGAGGAGCCTGGTCTGATTAAACTTTACTGTATATTAATTGGCCTTGGGTTTGGGGGATGCAGGGAGAGTTTGGGGGATGGTGGGCACTGAGCAGGCTCCCCAGGGCAGTGGGCACAGCCCCAAGGCTGCCAGAGCTCCAGGAGGGTTTGGACAATGCTCTGAGGGACAGGGTGGGATTGTTGGGGTGTCTGTGCAGGGCCAGGGATTGGACTGGATGGTCCTTGTGGATCCCTCCCAACCCAGGATATTCTGTGATTCCATGATTTCTGGGGATGAAGAGGCAGCAAAACTTTGATAGTTCCAAGCCCAGGCTTTGCTGCATGTCCTGACATCTCTCTCCTTCCAAGCACACAGTCCCATTTCCATCCCTCTGTGCTGTTCCAGGGGATTTGCTGCACCAGGAGCTGTTCCTGGGAGGTGCAGCAGGTCCAGGCTCCAGAGCAGGGCTGAGGCACCAGAGCTCTGCAGACCACCCCCCCCACCCCTCGCTGCTGCTGCAGAAGCTGTTGGTCTGCACTGAGCTGATGCCTTTCTGCAAACCAGCCAGTGGGCTGGGGGTGCTCACAGCCAGGGAGTGAGGTCAGGTATCCTGAAACACCATTTTTTGTTGTCATGGACCCACATGTCTGTGCTGTGAACACAGAGATCAGTTGTCCACAAAAATATGGTCGGGGTTTGTTGCTGGAATCACTGAACAGTTTGGATTGGAAGGGACCTCAAAGCCCATCCAGTGCCACCCCTGCCATGGGCAGGGACACCTCCCACCAGCCCAGGGTGCTCCAAGC
>JAWWLZ010000081.1:3423650-3435135 GCA_035041345.1 Poliocrania exsul | reverse complement strand
GGAGGGGGTGGGGGTGGGGGCGGGGGGGCCGCAGGTGCCGGTGGGGGAGGTGGGGCTGGAGCCAGAGCCGGAGCATCTGCAAGGGAAAGAAGAGGTGGGTGAGACGGTGACACAGCAGGGCACGGTGCCACCCCCAGGTTCCCTGTGCCACCGAGTGACTCTGCGACCCCGGGCACATCCCCGTGCCCCTGCCCCAGTTTCTCTGCCCAGAGCCACCCCTCCTCTGTGCCAGGTGTCCCCACCGGCAAGGGGTACCTGTGCAAGGGGCGGGGGTGACGGCGGCGGCTTCTCCAGTCACCACGGGGGCTGCCGGGGTTTCTATGACAACGGGGACAATTTCGATGGCGACGTCTCCGTCGGGCCCACGCAGGATCTGCACCAGCCCCTTCTCCTCCAGCTCCGCCAGCCGCCGCTCCAGCGCCAGCCGGTAGCAGTCCTGGGGCTGCGGGGACGGCGGGCTGGGCGGCCGCGGGGGGCTCAGCTGCTCCTGCAGAGGTGACAACCCCCGGCACGTCACGGCTGTCCCGCCGCACCCCTGACCCCCGGCGCTCCCGTGGGTGCTCACCCGCAGCGCCTCCAGCTCCCGCCGCGCCTGGCTCAGCTGCTTCTCCAGCTCCGCTATCTTGGCCATCGAGTCGTTCTCCGCATCCTGCAGCTTCTCCTCCAACTGTGGGGGCCGAGGCGCCGCCGCTCAGCGCCGTCCCCATCCATCCCTCCCCTGGGCTTTGCGTCAGCGGCGCTGCCCACGCGCCCCCGGCCCACCTGGCTGACGTGCTCCTGCAGCTCCTCCATGTGCTCCAGCACCGCCGTCTTGGTCTCCGAGTCCTCCAGCATGGCCCCCACGTCGAACACGTTGTCCAGGTAGGCTTGGATCTGCACCTGCAGCTTGTCGCTCTCGGTGAGGCGGAGGCTCTGCCGGGGGACAGCCGGTGGCACCGTCAGCGCTGGGGGTCCCCCCGCCCCGGCACCCCCACCCTCGGGCATCACCCACCTCCAGGTACTGGTCCAGCCCCAGGTGGGTGAACTCGTACTGCAGGAACACGCGGAAGTTCATGTTCTCCACCGAGTGCACCACGATGTTGATGAACTGCATGCAGGCCACCTGCGGGGACACGGCGCGGTGACACGGCAGCCCTTGGGGACACGGTGCCCCGGGGACTGCACAGGGGATTGGTGGCCCTCAGGGACCCCTGAGGTACCCCTGGGGAGGGCTTGGTAGTTTCACAGCCTTGAGGACATGGGGACATGGGGAAAGATGAGCAGTGCAGCAGCCCTTGGGGACGTGATGGCTTTGGGACAGCACAGTGGCCTTGGGGACATGAAGGCCAGGGGATAGCGTGGTAGCTTGGAAAACCTTGGGGACATGATGGTCTGGGGACAGCATGGGGGCCTTGCGGCCACAGTGGCGTGGGGACAGCATGGTGGCCTCAGGGACATGAGGGTCTGGGGACAGTGTGGTGGCTTAGAACCCTTGGGGACATGATGGCCTGGGGACACCACAGTGGCCTTGGGGACATGATAGCTTGGGGACAGGAGGGTGGCTCAGCAGCCCTTGGTATATGATGGCCTGGGGACTGTTGGGTGGCTCAGCAGCCCTTGGGGACATGAAGGCCTGGGGACAGTGTGGTGGCTCAGCAGCCCTTGGGGACATGGTGCCCTGGGGACAGCAGAGCACCAGCCCCACCAGCCGCTCACCATGAAGTCGATGTTGGTGTCCTCATTTCGGAAATACTCCATCAGCTTCTCGAAGCGGTTCTTCTCCCCGCAGACCTGGAGTGGGAGAGGGGGGCTGTGGACTGGGGGGCACCCAGGAGGGTGGCAGGACATGAGGCACCCACCAGTGACACCATCCCAACCCTGCCAGGCACTGTCTGGCACCCAGCCTGGCCGGGATGTGGCCCTGGGAACAGGTGCTGAGTGGGGACATCGAGCCCAGAGGCTGAAGCGTTCCCAAGCGAGCCCGGGATGGGCGTGTTCAGGATGGTGCAGGGCTCTGCCACACACCAGGAAACTGGGGCAGGAGCCCAGCCAGGGCAGGGCTGTCCATGTGGGGACCGTGTGTCCCTGCTGGGGACTCACCTCCTTGAAGTTGTCGAAGGCAGCCAGGATGATGTCGTGGCCACCTCGCACCAGGCAGACAGCGGCCAGGAGCTCCAGCACCAGTGCCTTGGTCCTGGGGAGACACGGGGAGGTGAGTGGGTTGGGGTGGGGGGTGAGGGGACAGGGACAGGGCACTGGGGCAGGTCCTACCTGGCACTCTTGTTGTTGAGGCTCAGGGTGATCTCGTTGACACAGGCTGGGTGGTTCATCACCAGGCTGAAGCCAGACTTGGGGGGAAAAGGAGCATTAATGGGGTTGTGTGTCTTGTCCCCACCCTGGGGATGCTCCCAGACTTTGGGACATCCCCATGCCATGTCCCCACCAAAGAGGAGGCTGAGCAAGGACATCTCAGAGCAAGGGGATGGAGAACGGTGCCACCCCCACGCTGGCACGGCAGGGGCTGGGGAATTTTCGGGATGCCCGAGGACGCCGCCCACTCGCACCTGGTAGTTCATGATGGCGCGGAGGCACATGATGCAGACGTGGACATCGTCCTTCTGGCTGACGAGGCGGGAGTTGCGCAGCGTCTTTCTGCTGTGCGAGGGGTTCAGCCTGGGCGGGCGAGAGCGCGGCTGAGCGCGGGCCGGGGGCGGCGGGGGCGCAGCGCAAAGCGGGGAGGGGGCAGCGCTTGGGGGGTGGCAGCGGGGGCGGGGGGACACCGGGGCACCCGGGCGGCCGCATCCCCGAGGGAGGAACCCCCACGGCCGTGCCCGCCTAGAAGCCCTTGGGGCGGCGGGGTAGTGGCGGTGGGATGGATTTTGGGGCCCCCTCGTGCACACGGGTGGTCTCGGAGGCTCACCGGGGCGGGCAGGAGCTGCCGGGTGACCTGGGGGCACTGTCCCCATCGCTGCCCGGGGCACCGCAGGGGGCGCTGGGGTGGACGTGGCGGAGGAGGGTGTGGATGTGCTGGTTCGAGAGGCAGCAGCTGGAGGCGCGTTAGAGCCTGCAGGACAGGAGGGAGAAACGGGGCTCCCGCGTCGCCCCGGGGACACCCGGGCTCGGGGACACGGCGGGGGGGGGACAAGGGATGGAATCCCCTGCGGGTGCCACGTCCCTGCTGACCTGTCCCTGGGGCTGGCAGGGACACCCCGGCTCCTCCAGCGCTGCTGGCAGGGGGTGAGGGACCCCCGCGCTTCCCGGGGTGCCGCGTTACAGCCCCTGGTGACGGCGGTGGGGTGTCCCTGGGACCCCCCCCGCCCTCCAGGGATGTCCCGCAGGCCCTGTCCCCGACTCCGATGGCCAGCAGCGGGGGCCCGTGGGGTGTCCCCGTCCCGCCGGTGCCCCGTCACCTACCGTCAGCGCGTCCCCGGCAGCGTGCAAGAGAAGAGCGGGGTTAGACGGGGCTGCTGGCGAGCGGCACCAAGCGAGAGCCACCAGCCACCGGGACCGGCTTTGGGGACACAGGCCCGTTCCTCCGCCCCGGGTCCAAACCAGGGGCGTGTGATTTGCTCCCCCCAAAACCTCCACCACCTCCAATTTTCCCTTATTCCTGAGTTTTACCCACGAGGGTCTCAGTGGGGACTCAGATCCAGCCCAGCTCCAGGCAGGGCTCAGCCCCTGGGGGCACACACGGGGACGTGGCTTTGTCCCCGCAAACCAACGATGGGGACCCACTTTTAGGGTCAGGCCTATGATGGGGACCCACATTTAGGGCCAGGCCTGTGATTGGGACCGATTTTTAGAGCCGGGCCTGTGTCTCCTGCCGAGCCCCTCTCCAAGCACGGCGCGGCCGGGGGTGCAGCGAGGCAGGGCAGTGGGGGCGACATGGCACAGGGACAGGGGACAGTTGGGGACGGGACCACACGTTACCTTACAGTGAGGGGCCGCGGTTTGGAGGAGCCCTGGGTGGGGGACGAGGAGGTGCTTTTGTTCAGGTCCTCCAGAGACTGCTCCTTGCCCTTATCAGAGCCGGGGCTGCTGTTCTCTGCGCTCTCCATGTCATACCTGGTGGCCCGTGGGGACACAGGGACCGGTGAGATGTGGCACCCCAATCCGGGCAGACACCCCTCTGGGGTTCCCAAGGGTGTTGGGGGTGTTCTGCTCAACCCCAGCCATGGAGCATCCATAGCTCCATTGCTCCAATGACAGGGGAGGGCACCCCCAGGGACCTCCCAACCTCCTGAGCCCCAGGGGAGGCTGATCCCAGCCCTGGGGACAGGACACCCCCAGGGACCTCCAGCCCCCTGAGCCCCAGGGGAGGCCGATCCCAGCCCTGGGGACAGGACAGCTGGTGGGACGTACGCGACGGAGCACTGGGCGAAGGCGAGGTACTGCAGCAGCACGTCCAGCCCCTTGTTCTCCTCGTTGAGGAACTCCTGGACCCAGCTGGAGGGTGCAGAGGGTTAGTGTGCTCCACGAGCCCCCATCATCCTCCCTTCCCCTGCCCCAGACCCTCAGCAGAGCCACCCCCAGGTCAGAGGTCCCCAGACAGGATGGGACATGCTGGGGACATGAGGTGGCATCCTGAGCTGGCAGCTCTCTGGAACAGGTGAGTGCCATGGTGAAACCCACTCCTGATGTGTGGGGGACACAGCCTGAGGGTTCTGCTGCCACCACTGCCATCACTGTCACCACTGCCATGACAGGACAGTCTGGCCCTGGGGACCATGGGCATCCACCATCCCACAAGGGGTGAGGGCACCCTGGGCAGGGACAGGGTCCCTTCTGGCACCCAGGGGGTACCACAGCCAAAATGGGGGTCAGGTCCTACAGCACCCCAGGGGGGCAGGATGAGGCCACGAGCCTCCACATTCCACTGCCACCCCCCAGCCAGAGCCAGCAGCATGTCAGCCCCCTCCCAGCGATGCCAGGGACAGTGGCAGCACTGGGTGACAATGACACCCCCATCCTTACCCGATGTAGTTGGTCCTCAAGGAAATCTCCAGCTCCCGGAGCACTTGTGTCGACTCCTGCACTCGCCTCTTGAACTGTGGAGTGGGGACAGCCATTGGCACTGTCCCTGTGCCCAGCCTGGCACAGGGCCCAGGGGGTTAGGGTGCAAGGGGGACCCCTCACCTTCCTGCTGACGCCCCCTGTGTCCAAGTAGCTCTTCAGCTTCTGGATGTAGGCGGACGGCGGGTTCTTCACCTGGAAACGCTCCTACGAGCCCCAGAGAGAGGCTGAAACTGGGCCACCCACCGTGGCACAGGGACCTGCCACCATCCCCACAGCAGCCACCGTGTCCCTGTCCCCACCCCCACACTCCATCAGTGCTTAATGAGGTCAATAAGGTGTCATGTCCCTAACAAGGTGGGTATCAGTGCTTGGCACAGCTGGGTTGATGCCCACGCCATGAGTGGCACTTGGGGACAGGGACAGCACCTGAGGCCAGACCTCACCTGGTCACAGATCAGCTCCCACTTCTTCTCATTGTCATACTGGTTGAGCAGTTTCATCTTGTCCGGGGGCAGGTTCATGGAATTCTGTGGGGTGAAAGGGTGTCAGCACTGGGGGTCACCCCAAAAACACCCCCCGGGGCTGCAGCACCCACAGCTCACCCAGCACTGGGTGTCCCTGCTCAGCTGTGGGAGGGTGGGGACACTGGTGGGACAGTGAGAACACCATTCCCAGGATGGGGACACCAATAGGATGATGGGGATACTGGAAGGATGGGAACACCACCATTTCCATGATGTGAACATCCCATGGACACATCCCCACCTGGGGGTCCCCAAGGGGAGTGCAGGGAGTGTTGGTCGGAGCAGGAGGCACATCTGGGCCTGTCCATCCATGTCATGAGTACACCAAGTGCTTGGCCTCAGCCAGCCCAGCCCCAGCAGGGCCACACGGGGTGAGGGATGGGGACACAGGCTGGTGACATGGATGGGGACACAGCTGAGGGACACAGAGCCTGGGCCCTGCTCGAGGGTGACAGTCACCACCGTGTCCCCCAGCCACAGGTGCGTGACAAGCCTTCCTGGGGAAATCAGTGTCTCTGTAGAGACACGATGTCAGGGCAGGGCTGGCGCGTCCCCACGTCCCTCCGTGCCGCCGTTGCACAACCACAGCCCCGGCAGCCGCCCCGGCAGGACGTGACGTGGTTCCGCTCTCGGAACGGCACTGGCGCTGCCGAAACCGCCCGCACCAGGGCAGGGGCTCCGGGAGGCCCTGAGGCAGCCCCCGCCCCCAGGGTGGCACAGCAGGATACCATGGTGACCAGTAGAGCCTTTAGTGGGCACCCACCATGGCCTGGGCCAGGCTGGAGCTCAGCTCGGGTCACAGGTGACTTATTTTGCCAAAACACCCAATTTTTGGTGAGCCAGCTCACCCAGAGAGCCCGAGCACATGGAGGGAAAGCACAGCCCCAGGTCACCTCCAACCCCAGTCTTGGGGTTCCCTGATGACGAGGATGGGACGTGGGGTGCATGCAGCCCTGGGACAACCACATCCTTGGGGAAAGGCATCTCCCAGCAGGTTGGTTGCCCACAGAGGAGCAGGTCCAAGGCAGGAGGTGCCACGGTGGCGGGCAGGAAGGGAAACCTCGTCACCGCCTCCACCAAGGACCTGTCGAGCTGCTTTCACAAGAAGCCAAAACCAGGAGGCGTGGGTGGGAGAAGAAGATTTGGCCAGGGGATGGCTCACAGAGAGCTGGGCAGGGGGTACAATTAGACTGCAGGGTCAGAAATAGCCTTGTTGTGAAGCCACTGGAGCCAGGTGGGTCCTGGTGATGCAAGGTGACCTGGATGTCCCCATTGCAGGACAACCCCATCCTCACAGTCCCTGAGCTGCCACCCTCGGGATGGGTGAGACCTTCTGGGAGGGTCAGACCACGGGGCAGAGCTGTGCCAATAGGGATCGAACACCCCACCCAGGGCTCCATCAGCACCTGTGGCACCCTCTGAGGGACACTGTTGGGTGCCCTTGGCAGAGCAGGGATGGTGGCACCTGCCACATGGGCCAGCTCTTCCAGTCACCACGTGTGGGACCTGGACAACCCAGGACTGTGTATCATCACTGGGACAGGACCTCCCATGTGCTCCCCATCACGAGGGTGCAGGGGGGGCAGGGGGTGCTGGGATGCCCTGCAGAGGTGGCTCTGCCCATCAGGGCCCCCAGTCCCTTCCTCTGGGGCTGGGCTGGGAGGGGTGGCAGGATGTGGCACAGCTTGGGTACAAACTGGGTGGGCATGTGGTGCTGGGGGGGAGGAAGTGGCTCCTGTGGAGCGTCAGCCAACAGCTCAAAGAGACAAAGAAACCGGTTCTTGTTTCCTGCCAGGGAGGGGGGACTGGTGGTGTCAGAGGTGTGGGGAGGGCGGGTGATGTGGGGCTGGGTGATGAGATGGGGCTGGGTGGGTGATTTGGGCTGGGTAGGTGATGAGGGGCTGGGTGGCGAGATGGGGCTGGGTGTTGATTTGGGGCTGGGTGAGTGATTTTGGGCTGAGTGGTGATGTGGGTTGGGTGGGTGATGTGGGGCTGGGTGGTGATGTGGGTCAGGGTGGGTGGTGTGAGTTGGGTGGAAACCATGGGCAAGGCAGCAGCCAATCACCCCAGAGGTATCCAGAGGAAGGACTTAGTCCTCCTCCTCCTCCTTCTCCTTCTCCTTGGGGGATAAAGATGGAGAGGCCACAGGGACTTGTCTCCAGTAGCCACATCCCCACCGTCCCTCCTGCAGCACCCTCCATGTGGCACCCGGCACCCTCAGCCCACCCCTGTGTGGGGCTTCCCAGCCTCCCCCAGCACCCTGACAGCCCACCAGGTCACTGGGTGGGTGCCCCAAGTGTCCTCTGCTGTGACACAAAGTGCCACAGAGCTCTGTGCCACCCCAGCCATGTCCAGTGCCGGGATGAGGCCAGATGGGACCCCACACCAGGTGTGGGTTTAAGCCGGGCTTTGCCCGACACTAAAACCATGACCGAGGGGAGGTGAAGCAGCACCGACATTGTTTTCTGGTACAAAACGACCTTTTCCTCTCATGGCCGGTGGGGGACGGAGCTATTTTGGGTGTCAGACACTTCTTTTTGTTCCACACGTGAGTGGAGCTGGGCTGAGCCGAGCTCTGCACCAAACCCTGGCACAGAACGTTCCGGCATCTTCCACGGCAGGGCTTGTGCGGCAAAGCCCTGACAGGCTGACTGAGAACCAAGCTGAACCCTGGCAGCACTGTTTCTGGGGCACGGGGGGATGCACAGCCATGGAAAGGGCATGGAAAGCCTTGACAGCACGTGGCATGGGAGAGCATCCCAGTCCCGGCATCAGGCACCAACCGTGCCCGCCACAGGGCAGGGGATGGGGCAGGGAAGTGCCCCAGGTGGCAGCTGAAGGGCTCTCTCTGGCTGCAGGAAGGACAAATATCACCAGGTGTCTGGGCAGCCAAAGGACCTCAGCACTCCAGGGATGCTCCATCCCTCGTGGCCATGGAGTGCGATGCTCCCACCCAAGGGGGTCTGGGCCATGCCCAGCCCTGCAGTGCCAGCTGTCTGTCCCTTGGTGTCTCCTCCAGTGACCCTGACTGGCTCTTCCCGAGGTTCTGCACCGGGATCAGGCCTGCAGCCCACACAGGGCTCCCCTGACCCCCAGCACGTGGCAAGCCAGGCTGGGTGACACTCCCAGGACCAGCCCATCCCATTGGGGATGCAGCCAAGCCCCAAGCCCTTGCTGTGGCAGGTGGGGACAAGCTGGTGGAGGAGCAGGTGTGTCCCCAGGATGGCCAGGTCCCACTGGGGGTGGCTGGGGTGGGTGGCCACTGCCGCCTGCGGCTCCGGCTCTATTTTAGGAACAAGCAGAAGCTGCTGTGGCACAGGCTGGGGAGAGGAGCCTGGTCCTGCCACCGTGGCCTTATCCCTGCTGGATGCCTCCCTGCCTACCCTGCACCAGGATGCCCTCCTGGTTCACACGAGGCCAGATCCAGCAGCACGGGGGCAGCCCTGCAGCAGCACCCCCTGCTCAGGCCCTGATTCAGCAGCTCTTGCCTCACAGGCCACTTCTGTCCCCACCCAGGGCACATGTCCCCTGGGGGGACACCCCACCACAGCCCCACATCACCCAGCTGGCCTTGGACACAGTGCTGGGACCAGGTTAGAGATGGATCCAGTAGGAAGTTGAGCACCAGCTTTGCTTCCTGGTTGGGCTGAGGCCGACACTCAGCCAGGGCTCCCACCACTGGGGCCAACAGCACATCTGCAAACATCTGCAAACATCTGCAGCAGTGACGTGTGCCAGGTGCTCCCCCAGGACCTGGGAGAAGAGGCAGCAAAGTCCAGACCAGGAGAAGCTGCTGGACAGAGCAGATCCTGTCCCCACCAGCCCCCATTCCCAAGGTTCTACCCTAACATTCCCAGATAATTTTGGCTTTCCCTTCACCACACCCCAACTCACAATTCCAATTATATATTCCCAATTAATGCCTCTTGACGTGCAAAGTAGGGGGAAATCCTGATTGCTCCAAGCAGGAGCATCTGAGCATCTCCATCCCAGCAGCAAAGCTGCTTTTCCTCCACTCCATCCCAAAAAACCACCTTGGCACATCCCAAACCACTTGGCATAGGACAACCCTCCCATCACTCTGCCAAAGCAGCATCTGCCACAGTGCCCCGGCTGGGAAGGAGCCAACTTTTGGAGAACAAAGTTTTGGGAAACTAAATTCCCCATTTCTTAGCACGTGGTGGGTTTATCCATCCTCTTTCCAGTAGCAGTTTGGATCCCCTGGGCTCTCCCATTGGCTTTTCTGCCATGGCTTTGCCCCACCAGCTCTCCCAGTTCAGGATGTCCAGCCCAAAAGTGGTTTGCACTGAGCCCTCCCAGCATCACCGTAACCACGGCAACGTGGTGGATCTGGATCATGTCCCACCTGGAGATTCCCAACTCATCACCTCCTGCTCCACCACTGATCTCACCAGTTCGGGAGATGGAAAAGTTGAATCCAAAGCCAAGGAATGTGTTTGCAGTGGATGAGGGCAGAAGGACCCCCTGTCCCATCCCCCCTCGGCCACGAGAAGGGGGAAGGGACCCTACGAAAGGAGGAAGCGGGATTGGGACAGCCGGTTTCACAAGACAGCCGGTTCCCGTCTGCAGCCCCCTGGGTGCCCCCTGCTCCTGGGAAAGGGCTTTCCCTCGGGATGAGGGCAGACAGGGTGGCACCGAGGGCCTGGAGCAGCGTTTGTCCCTTTTCTGACCATTTTTTGGCTCAGGATTTCCAACCTGCTGGACCCAGCCTGGCGGAAAGCGGCGCTTCCTGGGGCCTCACAGCGGTGGCGGAAACACCCCGAGGTCCCTGTCTGCCTGTCCCCTCCTGCCACCACTGCTGTGACACCCGGAGCCATCACAGGCGCCACCACCCTGCTCAGGCACCCGCCAACATGGGCGCCCCACGGCAAACCCTCTGCTTGGGGTTTCGGGGGTCCCGCCTGGCAGAGCCCTCACCATCACCCCCCAGTGCCAATGCTGGTGGCAGAGAAGAGCCAGTGGCTCTGGCTGAGATGCTCATCCCCAAATAATCCCATAAACCCCACGAGATTAAAAAGCTTCCGAATAATTTGTGCTCAGGGCCGGGATGGGGATCCCACCGAGCAGATCCCGGCGTTCCGTGGGAGCTCCTGCCGGCGGCTTCTCCCGGCACGGGATCAGCAAAGAGGCTCCAGCTCCCGCTGGGAGGGTTCGGGGGATTAAAGCAGCGATTTTTTTTTTCGCGGAGCATTTTTGGGGAGGGCAGGGACGCGGGTGGAGCGTGCCCGGCCCCCGCGGCCATCCCGGCGCGAAGGTCACGGCCGGCCGGCCCCGCTCAAGGACGGAGCGAGCGGGCGGGAGCCGATCTCCCGCAGCCCCGAGTGTTCCAGGGAGCTGCTGTCCGTCCGTCCGTCCATCCATCCATCCATCCATCCATCCATCCATCCATCCATCCCATGGGAACGCGGCTCCCACCCCGCCGGAGACCGGGACCGATGCCGGGGGGTTTCCCGGCGCCGAGGAGGAGGACGAGGAGGACGAGGAGGAGGAGGAAGAGGTGAGCGAAGCATCGCCATCCGCAGCACCGGCTGCCTGCGGCGCTCCGGCCCTGCCGCCGATCCCGCCATGGCGGAGCCTTCCCGGGGCCCGGGGCTGGGGGTCACCCCAAGAGTTTGGGGGCTCGGATCCCCCAGACGGGAGGGCCGGGGGTTCGTCCCGGGGCAGGGCTGAGTGTCCCCGGGGGGGAAGGGGGTGGCGAGGGGAAATCATCCTCATGAATAAGAATATAAATTAAATAATAAATTGAATAATTAATAATAAAATAATAATAAAAATATGATAATTAGAACGGTGATGACGGTGATAGCGACGCTAATGATGCTAAAGCCGCGAGCGATGCTGAGAGACCCCCCGGCAGGTCCGGACTCCCCTCCAGCGCGTCCCTCCCGGCCAGCCCGGAGCCCCCTCCCCAAACCCCCGCCCCCCCCCATGTCCTCCCATGTCCC
>JAWWLZ010000081.1:3374829-3386117 GCA_035041345.1 Poliocrania exsul | reverse complement strand
TGTCTGTGCACCCCTATGTCTGTGTGTCTGTGCATCCCAGTGTCCGTGTGTCTGTGCATCCCAGTGTCCGTGTGTCTGTGCACCCCTATGTCTGTGTGTCTGTGCATCCCAGTGTCCGTGTGTCTGTGCATCCCAGTGTCCGTGTGTCTGTGCACCCCTATGTCTGTGTGTCTGTGCATCCCAGTGTCCGTGTGTCTGTGCATCCCAGTGTCCGTGTGTCTTGCATCCCTGTGTCTGCATGCCCCTGTGTCTCTGTGTTCCTGTCTCTGTGTGTCCATGCATCCCTGTGTCTGTGTGTCCATGTGCCCCTGTGTCCATGTGTCCCTGTGTCCATGTGTCCCTGTGTCCATGCATCCATACACTTGTGCATCCATGTACCCCCTTGCCCGTGTGTCTGTGTGTCCTTGCATCACTGTATCCATACATCCATCTGTCCCTGCACCTGTGCCCTGCATCTCTATATCCATACATCTCTGCACCTGTACATCCACCCACCCACGTGTCCATGTATCAGGGCATCCCTATGTCCAGGGGCACCTGTGACCCCATGTGACAGGGTATCCGTGTGTCCATGCGTCCATATGCCCATGGGCCTGGATCCATGCAACCATCCATGCACCTGTGCATCCATTTACTTGAACATCCCTGTGTTTATGTCCTTGCATCAGTGCATCCATGTGTCCATACATCCCTGCTTCTCCATATCCATGTATCCATACATCCCTGCATCTCTGTGTCCATGTATCCATACACCCCTGCTTCTCTATATCCATGTATCCATACACCCCTGCTTCTCTGTGTCCATGTATCCATACACCCCTGCTTCTCTGTGTCCATGTATCCACATGTGCATGTATCAGTGCATCCATATGTCCATACACCCCTGTGTCCATGCATCCATGTGTCCATGCATCCATATGTCTGTACATCCGTGTGTCCATTGCACCTGTGCCCATGTACCTGTATCCATGTGTCCATACATCCATGTGTCCATACATCCATGTATCCATATATCTGTGCATCCATATGCTTGCCCGTGTCACTGTGCCTGCCTTCAGTCCTGCACCTTGGGCAGGATGTGACCCCACAAGAGGTGGTGGCAGCTGGTGGTCACATGTCCAAGGCTGTAGCCAGCTTGGGATGTTCCCTGTGAGCCCCACACCTGCCCTTTTCCAGCCCTGGAGCAGGATCTCTGGACAGAGCAGGACACTGGGGCTGTTTGGAGTGGCTGCCAAAACAAAAAAAGGGAGGAAACAACCACTCTGAGAACAGATGGAAAAGTCCCGGTCGGGGCGTGGGCCTGCGAGTCCCCCGAGGCCACCCTGTCATTGTTCCCAGCCTGGACTTCACTGCTGGCACCGTCCTGGCGCTCTCCACACGGGATCTGGGCAGCTTTGCTGGGATTTAGCAGCTGGGCTGTGTCACCATGCTGTGTCATGGTGTCACTGTGTCCCCCCAAGACAGCCACACAGTGCTCCAAAGGGGCCCAAGGGCAGCGGTGTGTCTGTCTTCTCCTGCTTGCCCCGTCCCATCCAAACCCACTCCTGTCCCATCCCATCTGTCCCATCATGTCCCATCCTGTCCTGTCTGCCCTGTCCTGTTGTGTCCCATCCTACCCTGTCCTGCCCTATCACATCTGGTCCTGCCCTGTGCCATTATGTTTGCCCCATGCCATCTCATCTGCTGTGTCTCATCCCATCTGTCCCATCATGTCCCATCCTGCCCTGTCCTGTCCTGTTTGTCCTGCCCACTCTGCCCCAGCCAGTGCAGTCTGCCCCACCCTGTCCTGTCCAATCCTACCTGTCCCATCTTGTCCCATCTTGTCCCATCATGTCCCATCATGTCCCACCTGTATTGTCACATTGTGTCATTTATTTCTCATCCCATCCCATCCCATCCCATCCCAACCCCCTCTCCTGTCCATCTCATCTTGTCCCACTCCTCCATCCTGTCCCATGCTGTTTTGTGTCATTCTGTGCCATCATGTCTGTGCCATCCAATTCCATCCTGTCCCATCCAATTCCATCCTGTCCTGTCCAGTTCCACCCTGTCCCATCGCATCTCATCTGTCCTGTCCCGTCTGTCCATGCCACCCCATGGGATGTGCAGGGGTGCACCCATGCAGATGTGCACACAGATGTGCACTGACCCACCCCATCCCATACTCCCAGAACACCCTTAGAAGCTCCAGCACTCCCCAGAGCCCCCCAGACCCCTCCAGTAGCCCACGGGCTGGTCCCCACAGGCCTGACAGAGGACGAGGACATCAAGCAGATGCTGCAGGGGTCGCTGCTGTGGAAGGTCAGGGCCAAGGGGGGCTCCCGGGAGCGGCTGTTCCGCCTGCAGGAGGACGGGCTGACCGTGTGCTTCGAGGGACGCTTCGGGCGCAGCCGCTCCCCCCAGAGCTGTGAGTGCACTGGGGACTGTCCCCCGGGGCTCGGGGACACTGGGCCACATCCTGCACAGCCATGAGCTGCAGGGAGGGGACAGGAACCCGGGCAGTGTCCCAGAAATACCCACAGGGAACCCACTCAAGGCCCAGTCCCTTGCCCAGGACCCAGGTCCCAATCCAGGACCTAATCCACACACAGCCCAGCACTTGGACTCCCACCCAGAATCCAGACCCCAACATCAGGCCCAAATACCCCCCAGGATCCCTACGCAGACCTTATCCCAGGATCTGGACCCCCACCCAGGACCCAGACCTATTCCCAGCACCCCCTTTGGATGCCCACCTTGGACTCAGATCACAGCCCAGTTCACAGATCCCCACATAAGACTTGGATCTCCACCCAGACCCCACCCGCGTTCCAGACCCCAGCCCAGGGCCCAGACCTCAGCTCAGGACCCAAATCCCCACATGAGAACCAGGCCCCACCCTGGGACCTGCAACACCACAATCTGAGACCCAAAACCCCATCCGGGAACGAAATCCCCTCTGGATCCCCAAGTGGGACTTGGACCCCTGACCCCCACCCAGCACTCCAAGCCCAGTTCGAGATCCAGACCCCAGACCCCACCTGAGTTCCAGACTCCCACCCAGGACCCAGACCCCAGCCCAGGACCAAAACCCCACTGGGATCCCCACCTGGGACCTGGACCCCAGACCCCCACCCAGGACCCAGACACCACCCAGCACCCAGAGTCCAATCCAGGACCCAAACTCCCAGCAAGGATCCAGACCCCAATCCAGGACCTGCACCCCTCCCTGTGACCCAGCCCATGATTCAGGATGTGAACCCAGCCCAGAACATGGACCCTCACCCTGGACCTGGACCTCATCCCCCTGCACCCAGTACCTTCCAGTGTTTCCCAGTGCACCCAGTGCCTCCCAGTGCACTCCATGCTGAGCCCCCACCCTTCCCCATCCCCCTTGGGACCGGCACGAGGTCCCGTTTCCATCATGGCCAGACTCTGTACCCACTCCCTGGCGTCACCCCTCTCTTTCCACGCACTTTTCTGGGCCGGGTTCCCGGACCTGGCACCGCTGCACGGCAGCTCCGTCCCTGCCAGCGTCCCCTCCCCATTCCCGCGGGGACAGCGGCCACGGCTCCCGTCTCGCCTGGGATTAGCGGGTTAAGCCCGGCCCCAGCCCAGCCCTGTCCCCTGGGGCGCCGCAGGGGCGATGTCGCGCAGAGTGCCCGCGGGTGGGTGCCGAGGGAGCGGGTCCATCGCCCCTCCCGCGGGTGGGTGACACGCCGAGGGAGCGGGTCCATCGCCACCCTCGCGGGTGGGTGACACGCCGAGGGAGAGGGTCCATCGCCACCCTCGCGGGTGGGTGACACGCCGAGAGAGCGGGTTCATCGCCACCCCCGCGGTGTCCCCGCAGTCTCGGTGACGCACATCGAGGGGGTGCGCGAGGGACACCAGTCGGAGGGGCTGCGCAAACACGGGGCCGCCTTCCCCGAGCGTCGCTGCTTCACCCTCGTCTTCAAGGGCCGGCGCAAGAACCTCGACCTGGCCGCCCGCAGCGAGGAGCTCGCCCGGCACTGGGTGCAGGGGCTCGGCAAGATCATGGGGCGGCTCCAGGCCATGAGCCAGATGGAGAAGCTCGACCAGTATCCTTTGTGGGAGCTCGGGGGGCTCGGGGACGGGTTTTGCCGGGTGGTTTCCTTACCCTGGTGTAGCTGGATCCACGGGGTGCTGCAGAAGGCAGACAAGAACAAGGACAACAAGATGTCCTTCCAGGAGGTGAAGAGCATGCTGAGGATGCTCAACATCGACATGGACAATGTCTACGCATCCAAGCTCTTCAAGGTACCTGTCCTGTGGGTCCACCACCTGCTGCTGTCCCCAGGAGGGAATGCTGGCTCCTTCTCTGCTTCTCCAGGTGCAGAGAACTGGCAAACCCCTCACACTCAAAGCCACCCACCACCCCCAATGATTGGGGCCCATCAAGGGCAGAATTGGTGGGGTGGCCTGAGCTTTCTCCCCTGCCCCCAACTACTCTGTGGGTCCCCAAGGTGTGACGCTCCCCCTGCCATGGGGACCTGTCCCCAGGGGCACCTCCTGAGGTCCCTTCCCACCTGGGGAAACTGAGGCACAGAGCTCTGCTCCATCCTGGACTGGAGGGTCAGAGGGAGGATGGAGGGGACATGCCAGCAGCTGAGCCCCCCCAAAACTCATCACACACGCTGCCAGCCCCAGAGGACAGGCAGGACAAGGCAGGGGATGGATGTGCCCTCTCCCCACAAGCATGGAATGGACACCACCCCCATGGCCGTGCCCAGCCTGCCCCCAGCCTGAAGCTGTGCTGTGTCCCCTGAGGAGTGCGACCACTCCGGCAATGGGAGGCTGGAGGGCCACGAGCTGGAGGAGTTCTGCCGGCGGCTGCTGCGGCGACCGGAGCTGGAGGAGCTTTTTGGGCGTTACTCGGGCGAGGATCGTGTCCTGTCGGCTGAGGAGCTGCGGGATTTCCTGCGGGATCAGGGAGAGGACTCCAGCCTGCGCCAGGCCCGCGCCATCATTCGCAAATACGAGCTCAACGAGAAGGGTAGGGCTGGCACTGGTGTGGGGTGGTGGGATGGGCACTGCTGGAGCTACAGGGGGTCATGGATGGTGTGGGGATGAGGCTATGCCTGGTGATGTCCCCCGCCATGGGGTCCTCCGAGGCTTGGTGAGTGTCCCCATGTCCCTTCCCAGGGTCGTACCAGTGTCATCCTTCCAACATGTGGCCTTGCTGGTCCCTGGTGGAAGTGGCACTGTGGGGACAGGGGGTGTGAAGGTGGGGATGGACAGCAGGTGGACTTCCATGTCCTGAGTGAAGCAGTGCCAGCCCTGGTGTGAATGTGACACTGCCAAGGGACCTCTGTGCCCCTTGGGTGCCACCATAGCAGGTTCAGGTGAACATGGCACTAGGAGGATAGGGGACATCCAGGTGGAAATGAAGGCCCTCCATGTCCCTTGGGTATCACAGCAGTCTCCTCAGGGTAGATGTGGAACAGGCAGGACAGGGGACATCAGTGTGGAGATGGGACACCAAGGGGACTTCCACATCCCCTGGGTGCCACAGTGCCAGGTCTGGGATGAACTGTGAGGGCAGAGGGCATCAGAGTGGGAACAGAGAAATTCCACATTCCCTGGGTGCCACTGTGCCAGGTCCAGGGTGAATGTGGCATTATCAGGATGAGTGACACCAGGACAGAGATGGGACACCCAAGGGAACTTTTATGTTCTCTGGGCACCACAGTGAGAGGTCTGAGGTGAACACAGCCATGCTGGGACATCCAAGTGGGGACAGCCCCCGGGGTGCCACCCTGCCAGCCCCCTGTGACACCCCCCACCACACCCCACAGCCAGGCAGCAGGACCTGATGATGCTGGATGGCTTCATGATGTACCTGCTCTCGGTCGCCGGCGACATCCTCAACCAGGAGCACACCAAGGTGCACCAGGACATGAGCCAGCCCCTGAGCCACTACTTCATCTCCTCCTCCCACAACACCTACCTGACCCGCAACCAGATCGGCGGCACCAGCAGCACCGAGGCTTATGCCAAGTGGGTGTCCCCGGCCCGCGGAGCCCCGGCTGGCCTGGCGGCCCGAGGGGACTCACGTGGTGGCGGTGTGGTGGCAGGGCACTGCGGGCAGGGTGCCGCTGTGTGGAGCTGGACTGCTGGGAGGGCTCCGAGGGGGAACCAGTCGTCTACCACGGCCACACCCTCACCTCCAAAATCCTCTTCCGTGACGTCATCGAGAGCATCCGCAGGACGGCCTTCGAGGTGAGGCGGGTGCCAGCAGTGCTGGGGAAGGTGCTGGGCACGGGGTGCTGAGCACTGCCTGTCCCCCCCTGCCCAGAGATCTCCCTACCCCGTCATCCTGTCCCTGGAGAACCACTGTGGGCTGGAGCAGCAGGCCACCATGGCCCGGCACATGAAGGCCATCCTGGGGGACCTGCTGTTGACACAACCACTGCAGGGGCAGGACCCCCACAACCTTCCCTCCCCGGAGGTAAGGCCACCCCCCTGCCCATGTCCCCATGTCCCCACTGAGCCCCGAGCTCAGCTCTTGCCCCCAGGTCCTCCCTGAGACCTAAGCTTGGCCCAAGTCCCCATGTCCCCTCAGCCATGAGCTTGGCCCTTCCTCTTGCAGCAGCTGAAGGAAAAGATCCTGGTGAAGGGCAAGAAGCTGCCGGAGCCATGGCACGAGCCCCGAAGTGTCACCTCCCTTCTGGACCCAGAGGAGGAGGGAGAGGAGGAAGAGGAAGAGGAAGAGAAGCTGCCAGAGAGAAGCAACCGGCAGGTAAGGGGCTCTCACAGGGCCCCGGTGCCAAGGGATCATTCCATCCCAGTGGTGCTGGGGGACCGTGGAGTCCTGGTGGTCCTGATGGATCACAGCATCCCAGTGGTGCTGGGGGACCGTGGAGTCCTGGTGGCCCTTGGTGACCACAGCACCCTGGAGTGTCCCAGCAGTGCTGGGCCCCAGGGCAGGTGAGCACTGCCAGCAGCCCCCACTGTAGCCCCACTCTCTCCTCTTCCAGTCACTGCAGTCACTGCAGGAGATCAAACCTCTGCAGGTGGGTCATGAGA
Source organism: Poliocrania exsul (assembly GCA_035041345.1). Taxonomy (NCBI): domain Eukaryota; kingdom Metazoa; phylum Chordata; class Aves; order Passeriformes; family Thamnophilidae; genus Poliocrania; species Poliocrania exsul. The sequence goes on along the minus strand of JAWWLZ010000081.1, from coordinate 3,379,091 downwards.
TGGAGCTGGAGGGGTGGCAGGTCTGGTGCTGTGGGGGTGGTCAGTGGCCAAGCAGAGGGGACCAAGCTTGGGGACCCCTTGGCTGTGCCTCCCTCTTCCTGTCGGGCTGGGTGCCCCATTTCTGGGATCTGTGACACTTCAGGGTCTCCATCACCTCAATTTCTCCATCATATTGGGTTGTCCATAACTTTGGGGTCACCATCACCTGGGAGGGGTGCTTCCATTGCCTCAGTTCTCATCACCTCAGGGGTCTCTGTCACCTCAAGTTCTCCATCATCCTGGGGAGCCCATCACTTCAGGGTCTCCATCACTTGGGGGTCTCCATCACTTTGGGGTCTCTGACATCGCGGGTTGTCCATCCCCATGTGCTCTCCATGACCTCAGGTTTTCAGCCTGCTTGATTTCTCCATCACCTCAGGGTCCACCATTCCACTGCCTCTGGTTCTCCACCACATTGGGGTCTCTACCACCCTGGGGTCTCCATCACTTTGGGGTCTCCATTGCCTCAGGTTCCCCATCCCTTTGGGGGTCTCCATGGCCTTGAGCTCTCAGCACTAGCAGGGTAGGGGGGTCTGTAGACCCTTGGGCAGGCAGGTGGCCACCAGAGCCAGGGTGGTCCTGACGCCACGGTGGTTCCCCCAGGCCAAGGACGCGCTGCAGGTGTCCCCAGAGCTGTCGGCCCTGGTGGTTTATTGTCAGGCCGTGCCCTTCCCAGGGCTGGCCCAGGCCCTGCGCCACCCCCGGCCCTGCCACGTGTCCTCCTTCAGCGAGAGGAAGGCACGGAAGCTCATCAAGGAGGCGGGTGAGGGCAGCGGGATGGGGACAGGGGTGGGGACAGGGAGGGGACAGGGATGGGGACAGGGATGGGAGAAGGGATGGGAGAAGGGATGGGGATAGGGATGGGGACAGGGGTGAGGGCAGGGGTGGGGACAGGGATGGGGACAGGGATGGGGACAGGGATGGGGACAGGGATAGAGACAGTGATGGGGACAGGGATGAGGACAGGGGTGGGGACAGGGGTGGGGACAGGGATGGGGACAGCTCAGATCCCGTGGGTGCAGCTCAGCCCCCCAGGCACAGCTCAGCCCCATGGGCACAGCTCAGCCCCCATGGACACAGCTCAGCCCCCTGGGCACAGCTCAGCCCCCATGGGCACAGCTCAGCCCCCTGGGCATAGCTCAGCCCCTCGGGCACAGCTCAGCCCCCTGGGCATAGCTCAGCTCCCCGGGCACAGCTCAGCCCCATGGGCACAGCTCAGCCCCCATGGGCACAGCTCAGCCCCCTGGGCATATCTCAGCCCCCCGGGCACAGCTCAGCCATGTCCCCTGCCAGGCCCGGCGCTGGCGCGGTACAATGCCCGGCAGCTGAGCCGTGTGTACCCGCTGGGGCTGAAGATGAACTCTGCCAACTACAACCCCCAGGAGATGTGGAACGCCGGCTGCCAGCTGGGTGAGACCCCCAGCCCCCTCGGGGCGCCCAGCACCCACCCCGGGAGCTGCCACCCACCCTGACACCCGTCCCGCTGTCCCCACAGTGGCCCTCAACTTCCAGACGCCGGGATACGAGATGGACCTGAACACCGGGCGCTTCCTGGGCAACGGGGGCTGTGGGTACGCGCTGAAGCCCCCCTGCCTGCGCAGTCCCCCTGGGGAGGGGGCCCGGCGCCTGGAGCTGCACATCAGGGTGAGGGCACCCCACAGCCCCGGGGTGGGTGCCACCCGTCACATTCCAGTGCCTGGCCAGGTGCCATCTGCCTCCCTCTTGACACCAACTCCACTCCCAACCAGGTGCCACCCATGTCTTCTGGGTGACACCAACCCCATGCCCAGCCAGGTGCCACCCACACACCTTCTCCTGGGTGCCACCAACCTCTCTTCTCCTGGGGACACTGATCCTGTCCTCACATCTCCTTGGGTACCACTCATGTCCTTTCTCCTGGGGGCATCATCCCTCACCCTGCACCAAGTCTTGTGCTAACCATGTCCCTTTATCTGGGTGGCACCACCCCTGTCCCCATATCCAGCCTTCTGTTACCGATGTCCCTTCTGCTGGGTGACACTAACCCTGTCCCTATTCCCAGCCACCCATGTCCCTTCCTCTGGATGGCACCAACCACCTCCCTCCCCCTCAGCCCATTCCCACTCCTGACCACGTGCCACCCATGTGCCTTCTCCCAGGTGACACCAGCCCTGTCCCCAAACCCAGCTGGTATCAGCCACATCCCTTCTACTGAGTGGCATCAACCATCTCTCTTCTCCTCACACTGTCCCCAATACCAACAAAGTGCCACTCACATCCCTTCTCCTGGGGACACCAGCCCTATCCCCACACACATGTCCCCCCAGGCCCCCCCAAGGGCCCCATCCCCCTGTCACCTCAGGCCCCCGGTGCCCTGGTGCCCTGGTGCCCCAGCCCCCTGTCCCCCAGGTGATCACGGCCCAGCAGCTGCCCAAGCTGAACAGGGAGAAGGGCAGCTCCATCGTGGATCCCTTCGTGCGTGTGGAGCTCCACGGGGTGCCGGCTGACTGTGCCAAGCAGCAGACCCGGCACAAGCAAAACAATGGTCAGTGTTGGGGCACCCCAGGGACACCCCGGGGCACCCTGACCCCTGGGGACACCCCAGGGACACCCCAGGCCACCTGATCTCTGAGGGTGTTCTGGGCACCCTAACCCTCAGGGACACCCCCGAGCACTCTGGTCCCCAGAGACACATCAGGTCACCTGGACCCCAGGGCACCCCAGGCCTTGATCCCAGGGATACCCTGATCCCAGGAGGGGACAGTCCTCAGGCACCCACACCCCAGCACTCACTGCCCCCTGCACCCCAGCACCCACCCCCAGCTGAACTGGTGCCCAGGACATCCCAGTACCCCCAGCGTCCTGTCCCCACCACAGCCTGATCCACACCAGTGGCAGGGTCCCAGCACGTCCCAGTCCTCCCCAGCACTGCTCCCTCCTGGCTTCCAGTATACCCAGCCCAAGCCCAGTATGACACCCATCCTCCCCAGTATAGCCCATCACAGCCCCAGTATGACCCCATTCTCCCAGTACAGCCCACTCCAGCTCCAATATGACCTCCATTCCTCCAGTACAGCCCATCAAAGTCCCAGTATGACTCTTATTCGCCCAGTATGATGCCACCCCTTCAGTACACTCCACCATAGCCACTGTATGACCACCTTTGTCCCAGTAGAGCCCCATCCAGCACCAGTATAACACCCTTTCCCCCACCAAGATCCCTATTCCCCCAGTATAGCCCAGTCCAGCACCAGTATGATCCCCTGGCCCCAGTATGGCCCCTATTCCCCCAGTACATCCCACTGTAGCCACAGTATGATCTCCATTCCCCCAGTATGACCCCTATTTCCACAGTATACTGCCCTGTGGCCACAGTAGGACCCCCATTCTCCCAGTATAGCCCAGTCAAGCACCAATATGCCCACCTTATCCCCAGTACACTCCCTCATGGCCCCAGTATCGCACCCACTCCCCTGATCCCCGCATCCCCCAGGGCAGGGTGGCAGCCAAAGGTCCAGGTGGTCCTTGGGGGTCAGAGGTGGCCTGGGTGGTCCTAGGGGGTCGGAGGTGGCCCGGGTGGTCCCTGGGGGTGGCCCTGGGTGGTCCCGGGGCTCGGGCGTGGTCCCTGGGGGTCAGAGATGGCCCCAGCAGCCCCACCCACCCTGTCCCGGTGCCGCAGGGTTCAACCCGCGCTGGGAGGAGACGCTGCGGTTCCAGGTGCGGGTGCCCGAGCTGGCCCTGCTGCGCTTCGTGGTGGAGGACTATGACAGCACCTCCTGCAACGACTTTGTGGGGCAGTTCACGCTGCCCCTGCCCAGCGTGCGCACAGGTGGGCTGGGGGACTGCCCTGCTGCCCCTCCGGGGATGGGGCAGGGGCCCTGCCCCCTGCTGAGCCCCCTCTGTGTCCCCAGGGTACCGTCACATCCACCTGCTCTCCAAGGACGGCACGTCCCTGTCCCCGGCCACGCTCTTCGTGCACATCCAGTGCAAGACCCTGTGAGGTCCCCACCTGCCCCTGCAGAGGGACAATGCCCTCCTCCCTGGGGTGGGCACCTCCTGCTGTGGGGGGACCCATCATGTCCCTGCTGGGGGCACAACGTGCTCCTCCCTGGGGTGGGCACCTCCTGCTGGGGGGGGACCCATCATGTCCCTGCTGGGGGCACAACGTGCTCCTCCCTGGGGTGGGCACCTCCTGCTCCCTGTGTGGGGACAGCCCGGGGACACCGCTCAGCTGGCAGTGGTGG
>JAWWLZ010000081.1:3300284-3310364 GCA_035041345.1 Poliocrania exsul | reverse complement strand
ATGGGATTGGGGTGGGATAGAGTGGGCCGGGATTGGGATGGGATAGAGTCGGCCGGGATTGGGATGGGATAGAGCGGGATGGGATTGGGGTGGGATAGAGCGGGATGGGATTGGGATGGGATAGAGCGGGATGGGATTGGGATGGGATAGAGTGGGCCGGGATTGGGATGGGATAGAGCGGGATGGGATTGGGATGGGATAGAGCGGGATGGGATTGGGGTGGGATAGAGCGGGATGGGATTGGAATTGGGATGGGATAGAGCGGCACGGGACGGGATAGGGATGGAGTGGGCTAGAATAGAGGGATAGGGATAGGGATTAGGACAGAGCAGGATGGACCGGGTTAGGGATAGTGATAGGAGGAATAGGGGGGACAGAGCGGGACGGGACGGGGCCCGGGACGGGCAGGGCAAGGCCGGGGGGCTCGGAGAGGGTTCGGGACTGGGCCGAGGGCAGGGGCAGGGCCGGAGCAGGGAGAGGGCCGGGGCAGAGGCAGAGGTAGGGCTGCTCCCCAGGGCAGGGCCGGTGCCAGGGCAGAGGCAGGGGCAGGGCTGCTCCCCAGGGCAGGGCCGGTCCCCCCGGTGTGGCCGCGGGCCCTGCCGGTCAGTCGGTGAGCGGCCCCTCCCCCCAGCATGGACACCGACCTGTACGACGAGTTCGGGAACTACATCGGGCCCGAGCTGGACTCGGACGATGATGACGACGAGCTGGGCCGGGAGTCCAAAGACCTGGATGAGGTGGGGAGGAATGGGGGGCAGCGACCCCGGGACCGGCGGGACCCCCGAGCTCCTGCCCCAGGCCTGGCGCTGCCCAAGGGGTCAGGGGAGCCTCACAATCCCTTCCCGGGGTGAGGGGAAGGGCAGAGCCCCTGCTGGGATTGCGGGTGGGCCCGAGAGCTCGGCCGTGTTTGGGGGGTTGTGTCAGTCCCGTGCTCGGTTTGGGCCCCTCCGGGGGCTCCTCAGGGAGCAGCTGAGGCTGCAGCAGGGGCCGGATCCCCCCAGGGGCAGAGCCAGACACCACAGACACTATGGAGGGGGAGCAAAGGGGCTGTGCCTCAGGGGTGTGAGGGGGTAATTACCCCTTCCTGTGGGGGGTGTCGGGGGTAATTCCCACCTCCCCTGGGGAGTGTCAGGGAGTAATTCCCCCTCCCATGGGGCTCTGTGGGGTGGGGGAGTGTGACACGAGGGGGCTGCTGTGGAAGAGGGGTTGGAGTCACTGTCTGTGCTGCTGTCCCTGCAAGTCCATTTTCCTCAGGAAGGGCCGAGCTGCTCCCCCAGGAGCTGCTCCCCCAGGGCACCTCTAGGGCTGCTGGGGGTCCCTGGCTGGGGTTGGGGTCTCTGCAGCAGCTGAGGGTGGGCCTTGGTTGCAGCTGGAGGACGATGACGATGATGATGAGCTGGGGGAGCACGACGAGGAGCACCCCGGGATGGAGGTGGTGCTGCACGAGGACAAGAAGTACTACCCCACGGCTGAGGAGGTGTACGGGCCCGAGGTGGAGACCATCGTGCAGGAGGAGGACACCCAGCCCCTCACTGGTGAGTGGGCAGGGAGGGCAGGTGGTTTTCCTGCTGTCCTGCCCCTCTGGAGCCCCTCACACCCCAGGAATGGCAGACCCTTGTCTGGCTTGTGCGGGTTTGGGCACTCAGGGCTGTTCCAAATCCCAGACAAACGTGTCTTTGGGAGAGCAGGAATCAGCAGAGTCAGGGAAGAATGTTTAAGGAGGAATTTAATGCATTTAAGTCATCTCCTTTGATCCCTCTGTACTGACATGTCTCTGTTGGAAGGGCCCGCAGTGACCACCTCATGCAGCTGCTTTGATAAAGAGGACCTGTCAGCTGGAACATCAGGGTTTTCATGGCAAAACTCCTTGTTCCTGGGGGTCATTCCTGACCCTGCTGGTTCAGGGGCTCTGGGAACAGTTTGTTTTCTCCCTCTTGTTTCAGAGCCCATTATTAAACCTGTGAAGACCAAGAAGTTCTCCCTGATGGAGCAGACGCTGCCAGTCACTGTCTATGAGATGGAGTGAGTGCTGGGGGGGCTCGGCTGGAGGTGTTGGGGCTGCTGGTCCCTCCTGCCCTTGTGGGCCCTGGAGGGAGGCAGATCTGGGGGTCCTGGCTTGGTGTGAGACTGACCCCAGCACAGAACTGGGAACAGCTGGTTCCAGGGTTCTGAACCAAAAATGAGAGGGAGGAAGTGCAGGACAAACCATTTCCCAGATGTTTTCCCTCCCCAGCACAGGGCAGGGCTCAGACACAGAGGGGGAATCTCATCTCCAGGGCTGAGATAAAGCTCCACAGGCAGAGCCTGTTGTGGCTCAGGAAATATTCATGGAGTGGTTTGGGTGGGAAGGGACCTCAAAGCCCACCCAATGCCACTCCCTGCCATGGGCAGGGACACCTCCCACCAGCCCAGGGTGCTCCAAGCCCTGTCCAGCCTGGCCTTGGACGCTCCCAGGGATGGGGCAGCCACAGCTTCTCTGGGCACCCTGGTAAATATTTGTATTGTCACTGTGTGGCACATGTCACATTGGGACATTTTGGGTTGATCCCAGTCTCAGATCAGATCCCATCTGTCCTGGAGGAGTTTCCATAGGGAATTTTTAGGGCAGTGGGTGAGTGCAGAGCTCTGTGCAGGTCAGCAGGATGCTGCAGCTACACTGGGCTTGGTGGTGTTTGGTGCTCCTGGGACACGAGGACTGGGAGAAAATCTGGGAAAAAATCCAAACTAATTTAAAGAAAAACATCTCACACAAGTTGGATGTGGAAAAAAAAGCTTTTTCTATTAAAAATCTGATCTTGGCATCGGGATCTGCTCGTGGTGGTGGGCGGGGGGTCCGTGTCCCCTGCTGCAGAGTGTGTGTGTGTTATCCCTGTTGGGATGAGCAGATGGAGCTGTGGGAGTGTCCTCAGGCTCCTCTCTCCTCTCCAGGCGCCACTTCATGGCCAGCCAGAGCTTTTCCCAGTTTTTAATGGTTGTCTCCACGTGGATCCCAGAACCAGGCGTGGCTGAGCAGCAGCTCCTGGTGCTGAGCAGTCCCTCTGCCTGGCATGTTTTCCAGAGGGAACAGGATGTCCCTGGAGCTGGTGCTCACTCAGGGCCTCCCGGGGCTGTTTTGGGAGGGGTCCATCCCTGCTGTTCTCAGGGTGCCCAGAGCTGCTGGGGCTGGATTTTCTCAGCAGTTCCCTTGTCCCTGGCCTGGGCACTGATTCTCTGCTCCCACTGTCCTCTCCTCATCACATTTGTAATTAATTCCTTCTCATCCTCTTTGTTGGTATAAATGGTTGGGATGGGCCAAGAGAAATTCCTTGTGGGACGTAGCCAGAAACCTGTGAGCTGGGTATTGATTTCCCATTCAGCCTTATTTTCAGAGCAATTAGCAAGCTTTTAATCAGGGTCAGTATTGATTTCTGTATTTTTTAGTTCTTAATTGAAACATTGTACATTAAGAAGTCTACTGAAAATCTGTTTAAAAAGGAGATTATTTGACAGCACTTATTCTCTGCAGACCTGTGGCAGTGGCTGCGTGTTTTATGGCCTCCCATTATTTTTTAAGGGTGGTAATTTAGGATCTCAATTACCTTTTGGCCAGGATCCCTGCAGAAGTGACTGGCCCCTCATTACCCAGCTCAGTTGCTGCTTCCGGAAAGACTCAAATTCCGTTACTGTTTCCTTGAGTCCCTGGAATGTCACTGTTTTAAGACTTGAAAATCAGAATTAATGGTGTGTGGACTCCTGGCTGCTTTCAAGACTCTGTGGGGGGCTTGTTTTCCAGCACTGTGGTTTCCTTGACTGCCTGCCACGGTTTGAGTGGAAGTGCTTCATCATCCAAGTGCATGGCTGTGACTTTTGCTCCAGCACTGACTAGAAGAGAAGAAAACTACTCAATAATATTCCCTCGCTGGCAGCTTTGCCAGCTCCGTATCCTCCCACCCACTGCCATCTGTCTGGGACTCCAAGTCTTGTCCTCCCCATCTGGGAAGTGGGATCCTTCCCCCGCAGGGCGCTGGCAGGATGGGAGTGTGGTGAGGACTGGGGGGCACCTGGGATGGAGAGCATGTCTGAGGTGGCTTTTCTTAGCCATGGCAGGAGCCCCCAGCAGCCTTTTGTGTTTCGCTCCCCAGTTTCCTGGCAGACCTGATGGACAACTCGGAGCTCATTCGGAACGTGACTCTGTGTGGGCACCTCCACCATGGCAAGGTAGTGGTTGTATCCAGAGCACAGTAATAGTGATGGTGGCCTGGCTGTTGTTTGCTTTGCCCTTCACCCTCCACAGCAGCACCCTCTGCTCCTCTGGGTGATTCACTTATTTATAGAATCCCAGAATGGTTTGGGTGGGAAGGACCTTAAAGATGATCCAGTGCCACCCCCTGCCATGGGCAGGGACACCTCCCACCAGCCCAGGGTGCTCCAAGCCCTGTCCAGCCTGGCCTGGGACACTCCCAGGGCTGGGGCAGCCACAGCTTCTCTGGGCACCTGTGCCAGGGCCTGCCCACCCTCCCAGCTAGGAATTCCTTCCCAATATCCCATCCAACCCTGCCCTCTTTCAGTTTAAGCCCATTCCCCTTTATCCTGTCACATGTCCTTGTGAAATTTGTGGGTTGAATTTGTGGGTTTTCCAATGCTGTGTCCAAGGGTGTCCGTGCTGCTCCAGAAGGGGTGGGGTGGGGTTTGTTCCCACCTGAGCAGTCACCTCCTTTCTCTGCCCTTTCCCAGACGTGCTTTGTCGACTGCCTGATAGAGCAGACGCACCCGGAGATCCGCAAGCGCTACGACCAGGATGTGAGTGAGCCCTGCTGTGCCCCTGCCCTGGGCACAGGGGGTGGCCCTGGCTCCCTGGGGGAGGCTTTTACATCCCCTGTGCCTGGGCACAAGGTGGTGCAGGGATTGGAATGTAGGATTGGAAAGCCAGAGCTCAGTCCCAGCTGTGCCTCTGTCACTTCCTCGCCACCTTCCCATGTGTCAGAGTTACTGTGTCCTGCTTCACATTTATTATTTGAGGCCAAAATGGGATATTCTGACTTCTGTTTTGCCCTTGCAGCTCTGCTACACTGATATATTGTTCACAGAGCAAGAGGTGAGTGGTCTTGCCGTGATTTTATCCAGTTGTCTCATGCTTTACTCACAGTTGCAGTAAGCAGTTTCCTTGTCCATTTTTAACACCTTTTTGTACCTTCCACATTTGGGTTATTTTCTTTTTCTGCTCCTCCTGTTTGCCTCAGTAAGATCCCTGGTCCAGCTTGCCTCCATTTCCCACAGCCCCCATCTCCAAGGATGATGTATAAGCTGTGTAATGTTAAATCCACAGCAGAGTCACCCCAGTGTGTGGGTAACTCTTACTTGCTTTGGGAGAAAGAGGGGGAAGGGGGTTGCAGTAATTGTGGATGAGCAGAAAAATTGTTTCAAAATAAATACATTTCTCCTCATTTTCCTTGGCTGGGTGCTCTGACTCCATGTGGTTAGGCATGAGTGGGAGGTTTGTTTTGTGTCATGAGGAGAACAATCCTATGAAACTTTTTTTTTTCTCTTCATCTTAATGCTCTGCTTTATCATCCTCTGTGTGATCAAGTCTTGCACTTGGAGGTTGGCAGCAGCAGAGGTGAAAGCACAAAGATGCACATTCTGTCTCTAGTGTTGCATATTTTACCTCCTGAGCTGGAACCAGGTGTGGGGGTGCAGTGGCGGCTCACCAGTACAAACCAGTATGGATGGGGCAGCTGGGCTGGGTCCTGCAGTGGTCTGGGGTTGTTGCTTCTTCCTTGGGAGTAGCAGGATGTCCTGGGTGGATGTTTACTTCTTTCCATATTTCTGTTCTCTTTTCTTGGTCATCTTCTGCCTCTGTACATGGTGACCATTGTATTTCCTTTGCTCTGAGCTGCTGATCTGCTTTCCTGTGTTGCAGAGGGGGGTAGGGATCAAGAGCACCCCAGTGACGATTGTTCTGCCAGACACCAAAGGAAAGTCTTTCCTCTTCAACATCATTGACACTCCAGGTGACTGTGCAATCCTGAAAATCCTGCTTTGGGAAGCACTTGGCTTTGTTTGGTGTTTTTTATGGCTGATTCCAGCCCAGTCCTGAGCCTTTAGCTGAGTTCATTCCTCTGAAGTCACTTCAGCAGCAGCAGCTGCAGCTGACCCTTGGTCACACAGGAGGGTGTGGGGAGAAGGCACCTCACAGACCATGTAGTTGCTGTGGGCAGGAGTAAGTCAGCCTGTGTTTGTGATTAGCAGGCCTAATTGAGGGTTGATGAGGCTGGCAGGGTGTTTCACTCCAGAACAGAAGCAGCTCAGGTAGCACTGTCTCCTCCAGGTGTTGTGTGCAGTGGGGCTGTGCTTTACCCAAATGCTGGTGCCCCACAGCGAGGCTCAGCAGATCCCTTTGGGCCTCTGACAGGCTCCTGTGCAGGGAACATAATCACAGATAAGCTGGTTGTAAGAAACTTTAGAGAAGGGGGCTTGGGACACATCTGCTGAGCTACAGCTCGGGCTGAGGGAGGTTGGAGCGCAGGAGGAGGCCGGGGGGAGAGGCATCTGTTGTCTCTGCTGAGAAGAAATCTTCCCCCTTTTCCCAAAGTACTTGCACAGAGCTGTGAGAAAAACAGTAACAAATGTGAGGAAAAGTGCCTGTTAGAAGTTGTTGTGTATATTCTTAAAAAAAAAGAAGCATTAAAGCTGAAGTTAAATCCCCATGGGGAGCTCTGGCAGCCGCTCCTGCGTCCCTGTCTGAGGAGAAACCCGTCTCTGTTCTGCCTCACTGGGCACCAGCAACTAAAGGAACCTGCAGAGCTCCCCACCCTTTGTGCTGCTGCACCAGGGCTTGCTCTGCCTCCACTCACCACCTTCCTGTGCTTTTGAAGGTCACGTCAACTTTTCCGACGAGGTCACTGCTGGTCTGCGCATCTCGGACGGCGTCGTGCTCTTCATTGATGCAGCTGAGGGGGTGAGTGCCAGCTCCTCCTGGGGCCAACCTCAGCATCCTCCCTCTGGAGTCTCTGCTCCTGCCTTGGCATGAAGGCCTGGGGTGTGCTCAGCCTTCCAGGGTGAAGGGTTTTTGGAGGACATTTGGAAAGTTTTCCATCCAAAGAGGCAGTGACGCCTCTGGCCTCTGTGTCCAGGCTGATGTGATACATGTGGCCTGTAGGCTGGTTGTTCAACTTGGGTGCATCTCCATCCCCATGATACCTAAAACTGAGCAGGTTATTTATATCAGAGATGTCCACAGGCTTGGATTCAAGGAATTCAGTTGGGTCAGCACCTATCTCTGCATTGCAGGAGGATTAGCTGATCGCTGCTGGCTGAGCTGGGGCTTTTCTGCAGCCTGGCAGCAGCGTGAGGGTCACTGGCTGCCTCTCACGGCCCAGAGAGCATTCCATGGAGCTGTCCTGGGGCCCTGAGCTCGCTGTTCCCCGCAGGTGATGCTGAACACGGAGAGGCTGATCAAGCATGCGGTGCAGGAGCGGCTGGCGGTGACCGTGTGCATCAACAAGATCGACAGGCTCATCCTGGAGCTCAAACTGCCCCCAACTGATGCTTATTACAAACTCAGGCACATTGTAGATGAAGTTAATGGCCTGATCAGGTGAGGGGTTTGTGTCCCTGCTCCACTGCAGCTGCTTCTCTCTGTGTATGCCTGAAAACCCATTAATCTCCTGATATGTTGAGTTGTAGAAAATGGGGCAGGAGGAGCCACTGGAAATCTCAGCCAATATATTGAATTAGGCAGGATTGACTCTTCCTGACAAACCTCATGGGATTTCCTTCCCCATCCCCTTTTCATTTTCTCTCCATTAAAAAGCAGGGACATAGCAGTGACCTTCCATGCTCCCAGATGTCTCAAATACACTGAAATCACCCAGGTTGTGTCCCAAACTGGAGGTTGAGATGTCCCAAAGCTCCTAAATACTTGCTGAAAACCTAAAAGGGACTTGCTGTGCCAACCCCTGAGCAAAGATACGACACTGATGTGGTTGAATCTCCTTGCCAGCCCTGCTCAGGGAAGGGAGGGATGTCTTGGAAGTCGTGCATTGTTTCTGTGTGTTCTTCTGCATCCATGGAATTTTCTAACAGCATTCCACCCTTCAAGTGTGTGTGGATTTGTGCACAAGCTCCTTGGCATGTGTCTCTCCAGTGTGTGCTGGCATCAGGGAGCTGGGAGGAGGGTCATTCATCCTGTCTAGCCTGCCTGGGAGCTCACTGAAACTGTTTGGATTTAATTCTGTCTTTGTATTATCTTTTTCCTTACTTGGTTGACCAACTTTGCTGCTTTTTTTAGGGAAAGAATAACTCCCCCAGAGAGAAAAATCCAAAGCACTTGTGCTGGTAACTTTTTAGTTCCAGGATCTTTAAATCTTTGCACGTTAATGCTTTGAAGTTTATAGGCAGAAAATGTTCCTGACCCTGAAATTCCGATGGTGAACGAGCTGCAGTTTAAAGATGCTGCTTGGCAATGCAAGATCCTTGCCTGTCACATACTGCTGCTGGGTGTGGGAAGTGGGTTGAAGTGTCTTCTGTGGTTCATAACATTGATTTGGTTTTGTTTTCCTCCTCTCAGCATGTATTCCACGGACGAGAACCTCGTGCTGTCTCCCCTCCTGGGCAACGTGTGTTTCTCCAGCTCACAGTACAGCATCTGCTTCACACTGGGGTCTTTTGCAAAGATTTATGCAGACACATATGGTGAGGATTATCCAGAAACCTGGTGCGCTTCAACATCTCATTTCCCAACCTTTTTCTGTGGAGGTTTTCTAAGCTGTGCAGCTTTCCCAGCACAGAGAGGGCTGGTGTGTGTGTTGGGAATTGCTGGGGGCTGGGGGGACTGCAGAGCTGAGCCTTGCAGGGGAGAAAGCAGAAATACAGTTTTAGCTGGATATTTTCTCCTGATAAAATATACATACCCTAAGCAGGAATAACAAGCCCTGCTCTGGCAGTTGAAGGCAGGTGTGTGAGTCGTGCTCTGCCTCCTTAGCAGCAGCTCAGGAGAGAAGCAGTTAAGCTCTTCCTGCCTTTTCTCCAAAGTCTCTGGAGTCTGAGACTCAGCTGCAGCTGGGCACAAGCCTGGCCCACAAGGTTTTGCACTCTTGCCCTCTTTCTTTTTTAAGAAACTGTCTTTTTCTGGCTTGGATTTCATTTGCTGCTCCCCAGGTGCCCACTCAGGGCCGTGTGCCGAGTGGAGCAGCGGGCTCTGGGCTGGCATTAGCAGCTGCACAGCCCAGGTTTTTGAAGTCTCCCGCTGGGGAATTCAGGGATCTGTAGGAGCTGTGAGCAGGGGAAGAAGGAGGTTGTAAAGCAGCTGGCCCAGCTCCTGCAAAGAAGTTGGCCTGAGGGAGGATGAAGTTGTAGAGGTCAGGGACTGATGTGTCAGGACTATCAGAGAGTTTGGAGCAATAAAGGAGCCCCCTGGGTGTCACAACCTTAACTCAGAGCCTGCTGGGATGAGACCGCCTCTCTGGGGGGCTGAGAACAGCGTGGTCAGCAGGAGATGCCACCCCTGTGGGGCAGGCAGGGGCAGCACCTGGAGTTGGGAATGTTGGATTCTGGTCACCAGGCACTGTATGTGCAGCCACCACACCTCAGCTAACAGGACTTAGCACAGTTTAAGTGTCCAGAAAACAGCCACCATACAGTTCCTTGTGCTCACACATCTGCCCACAGGCAGAGCTTGTTTGGAAACTGCTGTAGGTTGTCACCCTGTCCTGTTATTTGCAAATCCACCGTGACAGCCAGCACTGCTCTGCTCCTTCAGCACTGCTGTTTGGCTGAGACAGAGACAGGAACCTGGAGATGCTCAGCAGGGCAGAAGAGGCTGGTGCTGAGCCTGAGGGGAGGAGGGCAGCCCAGCCCCTTGGCACTGCAGTGCCAGTCACGGCGTGCCCGTTTGGAAGCGCAGCAGATATGGCCAGGCTCATGTCTGGCAGCCAGTGCTCCTCAGCTCTGCCCTCCTGGGCAAGCTGGAGTGTTCCTGGGAAGCCAACCTGAACCTCAGTGTCCCTGGGCTGCTGGGGACACACTCAGTGGGCTGTTCCTGCTCTCCTTGTCCTGGTCTCCCCAGGTCAGGCTTAATCTTTGGCCCAGAACTGGGACCAG
>JAWWLZ010000081.1:3273854-3284518 GCA_035041345.1 Poliocrania exsul | reverse complement strand
GGGGGCCGCGGGGGCGGGGGGGGCCCCGGGGCCGGGGGGGCGGGGGGGCGAGAGCTGAGCGGGGCGGCGGAGGGGCCGAAGCGGGACCCGGAGGCGCCGGGGCCGGGGCGGGCCGTGCTCAGCTCTCGCCTCGCGCCCCCCGCGCGGGCTGGCGGCTGAGCGGCCCCTGCGCGGGCACGGCGGGACCGCGTGAGTGGCCGAGGGGACAGCGGGGACAGCGAGCCGGGGACAGCGAGCCGCGGGAGCCCCGGGGGCGGCGGGGGGCTGAGGGGGCGGCGGGGCGAGAGCTGAGCGGGGCCGCGGAGGGGCCGAAGCGGGACCCGGAGGCGCCGGGGCCGGGGCGGGCCGTGCTCTCCGCCGTGAGGGGCCGGGGCCGCCCGCCGAGCCCCGCGGCCCGGGACGGGCCTCTCTGCCGGGGCCGCCCCGAGCAGAGCGATCGCTGAGGCGATCCCGGAGCCGCCGGAGCTTTCTCGGGAGCAGCGCACGTGGCCGAGCCCCTTGGTGAGGAGCGAGCGCGGGAACAGGTGCGGCCGCACCTGGGGCACCCCCGGCCCCTCCTCCCGGTGATCGGGCCCCTCCTCCCTGTCACCTCCGTCCGCTCCTCAATTGTTACCTCCGTGCCCTCTCGTGTCACCTCCGTCCCCTCCTCCCCTGTCACCTCCCTCCGCTCCTCAGTTGTCACCTCCATCCCCTCCCGTGTCACCTCTGTCCCCTCCCGGGTCCCCTCCGTCCCCCCTCCGTGTCCCCTCCTCCGTGTCCCCTCTGTCCCCTTCCGTGTCCCCTCCCCGGGCAGTCAGGGCTCGCCGGTGTGTGCCCACAGCAGTGGATGGAGCTGCAGCTCCAGGACAAGCCTCGGGAAGCAGCAGCAGCTCCTGCTCTCCTTGCCCAGCTGCTCCTGCCCGAGCCAGCCCTGCCTGGAGCTGATGGGCCGTGTGGTCCATCACATCGCTCCGGGTGGGATGTGCTGCTCTGGTCCAGGGAGCGTTTGGACAACGCTCCAAGGCACAGTGGGGTTGTTGGGGTGTCCTGGGCAGGGCCGGGAGTTGGTCTGGATGATCCCTGTGGGTCCCTTCCATATCAGGACATTCTGTGTTTCTCTGTGCATGCAGAGCAAGCGGAGAAAAATCCGCCCTTGTGTCAGCTCATGGAAGTTTTGGTCTCCATCAGGCCTAACTTTGACCCAGCGCCCTAAAATTTCACAAGACTGACATTTGTGCTGCTATTTTTGCTGGCCTTTTTTAGCCAATTCTCTTCTCTGTTGGTGGGAATTAGTCCTGACGCTTTCTGGTCAGCCTGACCTTGCTTCCCGGGGAAGTGCTGGTTTTGTTCACCATCAAATTAATTACAAATAGGAGATAGTTCATGGGGATTAATTAGGGCATGGATGCACTGTATGGATTCTGGAGCAACAGTTGGTACCACTGGATTCAGCTTTTTCATTGGGTGTTCACTTGGTATTTGGTGATGAGAGTCAGAACAAAACCCTTCCATCTGACAGACCATTGATTATTGTTATTATTTCCATGTCTTCTGCCTGCTGTAAGTCAAGGATAATTGGCAAAAAAAACCCCAAACTGTCCCTTCCTGTTAGAAATCCCTGTCACGGGGATGTCCAGTGAGCCAGCTGTCAGTGCAGTTACCAAACCCTCCGTTCTTCAGGTCATTTGTGAGGGAAGGTTGTTGTTTGCTGTCAAGAGTTGGGCTTAGGAAAATGCAAGGTGCCCTTCCGTGTATTTTCACTTCTTTTGAAGTACATTCTGAAGTTGTGTTTGTGCTTTCCTGGGGAAACAATTCCCACTTCGGTCCTGTGAAGTGGGATAGGTGAGGAGTTTAAGAAGGGAGTGGGAGCTTTATTGTGCTGTTTGACTCCAAGTGAAAGTTGTGGATTTCCAGCAGTGCTGACACTCACCCCTGCATTTCCAGCAGTGCTGACATTAACCCTGCATTTCCAGCAGTGATGACATTAACCCTGCATTTCCAGCAGTGATGACATTCCCCCTGCACTCCCAGCACTGCTCCCCCCCTGCATTCCCAGCGCTGCTCCAGCCCCATTCCCAGCTCCATCCCCAGCCCTGCTCCAGCCCCATTCCCAGCCCCATCCCCAGCCCTGCTCCAGCCCCATTCCCAGCCCCATTCCCAGCGCTGCTCCAGCCCCATTCCCAGCCCTGCTCCAGCCCCGCATTCCCATCACTGCTGACATTCCCTGGCATTCCCAGCCCCAGCAGCCAGGCCGGTGTCTCCGCTCCTGCTCCGCTGCCCGCGCGGCTCTCGGGGGCGGGCTGAGCTGTCACAGGTTTTGGTGAGTGGCGAATACGCGGCTGGCTCGCCCGTCCCGCTGCTGTGGGCAGTGACGGAGCTCGGAACAAGGGGCTGGCCCCAGCTGGAGCCGAGCTGGAGCACTTGGAGTGCGGGGCTCTCCCGTGGCCGCTCCGTGCGGGGCTCTGACCATGTCTGGGAGCGAGGAGGTGGCGAGGTAAGGGCTGGGGGCTCGGGGGGCTGTGCCGAGCGGGGGGTCTGCCCTGCCAGCCTTGCGGTGGCTCCTTCCATGAGAACGAGCCCTTTGCAGTGTATTTCTCCAAAAACGGTAACTTGGCTGACATTTCCGAATTGAAATGGGGCGAAACAGACCCAGGAGTGCTGGGACACATCCCTTGGAGGTTTGTGTTTCACATCATGGGAGGTTTGTTGTACCAGAGAGTCTCTGGTTTTCGAGCGGTGTTGGAAACATGACCAGCTACTCCTTTGGTTCGTCACCCAGCGCCTCTTGTCCCTTTAAAATGGGCTTTATCAAGTTTTAGGTCAGTTTAAGTGGTGAAAAGTTATTAAGAACATCTTTCTAACGAGCTGTTCCCTTACCCAGGGGTCTGACTGCTTTCAGTGCTTTTAGAGTTGCAAGTTTGCCTTACCACTGATGCAGGGGACTGTTGAGTTACTGCTAATGGAAAATGTTTCCATTCACAAAACTGTTTTCTTAATTAATGCAAAAATACTGAAATGTTTGGGTTTTTGTAAAGCACCTCACAGATCTGAATGCAGAATTATGAATGAGGAGTTATCATTAAATACCTGTTTTCTGGGTGGGTTTGATCCTTAGCCCTTCATTAGGGGCAGTGTTTGCCCGTTACTTCAAAGCAAACACCCAACTCATCATAGATATCATGCAAGTGATGCCAATGCCAGTGAATAACTGGCAAATTTGGGTCACAGACTGAGAGCACAGCATGGGCTTTGAAAGGTTCAGACAAGAGCCCTGAGAGGGTTGGGAATGTCTGGGCAGTGGGGAGTTCCAGCAGTCCTGGCTGGTCCTCAGCACAGGGAAGGTTAAAAGAAAACCTTCCTGGGTGAGTTTAGACCAACTTTAAGAATTTAGCAAAGATTTTGGTACACCCTGAAGAGTTTTAATTGTAGATGCAATTCTTCTGAAGAATTCAGTGGTTCTAAAGGGAATTGGTTGCTTTGATGAAACTTTATCTTAAAAGGTCTTTTCTGGATTTGGATGGTTTTAGAGTTTACAAGAGGAAAATTCTTATATAAGCTGTGAGATCTAATTGCTGATGGAGATTAATTGTGATTAATTTTAACACACAGATTTGTTGAATTAATAATTTGCTGACTGCCAGCAACTTCTGCGAGTCCATAAAAAACCCCAAACTTTCCTAATCCATCCCTTTTGCCGGGGACAGGATGAGCTCCCGTGCCCGAGGTTGTACCTGGGTGTGATCCAGCCCTTAGGACCAACAAAGCAGCCTCAAAACGCACTGTTAGGAGTTGGATAATCCTGAAAGCCCCTTCCTTGTGTGTGTTATGGATTGGGTCACAGAAATTCCCGTTTTTCGGTGCTTCTCTGGGGAGCTGGACCCAGGGAGGGCAGAGCCAGTGCTGCTGCTGCTGCCTGGGGTTTGTCCCAGGCTGGTGCTGGTGAGCGAGGACTTGTCCCAGCGTGGTGAGCTTTCCCTGGAATGCTGCTGGAACACCACAGAGCGAGCCAGGAGTGGGGCAGCCCAGGCAGGTGCTCCTCATTGGGGTGAATTCTGCTGATTTGGGGTCATTGGAACCCGTGAGGGGCTGCGTGACCGAGGAAAAGAGGGATGGAAGCTGGAGCTGGGCTTGGATGATCCTTGTGGATCCCTTCCAGCTCAGGGGATTCTGTGATTCTGTGAGGCTGCAGCCTCACCCTCAGCATGGAGCTGGGAAGAGGGGGATTTTCTGGCTCTTTCCTTGTGCCACTTCAGATTTTCACCGTTTATCAAACATGGAAATCACAGGGTGCGTTGCCTTGTTCGAGGTTCTTCCCTCATCCTCACCCTTCCTGCTGGGACAGGGTTCCCTGGGCAGCAGCACCGACTCGGACAAGGGTGACAATCATTAAACAGTTGGAGTGAAACCCTCGTGGATAATGGACCCGAAATCCCTGTGGATAATGGAGCCCTTTGTTGCTGGATGGGCGCAGCGCCTCATTAGGGGGAAGGTGATCCTTCCTCCCACCCTGCTGCCAACCTTTGTGTCTTGTGCTGCCACTCCACACAGTTGACTTGTGCTCCAGATTTATTTATTGTTTAATCTGCTTAATAGGAAGTAAGTTATTCCTGTGGGAAAAGTTCCATTAATCCTCCCCACCTTTTCTGTAGCTGTGCTGTGGCCCTGCTGAGCTGCGCAGGGAGGCACATTGGGAGCCTCACTGAGCTACAGATGAACCCTCAGGATCTGTCCCCGGACCCCCAGCCAGCCCCTCCTGGTTGTGCAGCCCCCTCGTGTGCCATGGGAGGGAATGCACCTTCACTGCAGAGCCCCGGCGTTATCAGCCTCCCCCGCTGGTCTCTGCACTTCCCGAGCAGCAGCAGTGCAGTTCCACCGCCCCGTGCTCGTGCCATGAAATAATGTGCTACTCTTCTTTTTTTGGTCAAGTTGTGGTTAATAATGGTCAAGTTGGGATAAATCACATTTCTCTTGCTGTGTTGGGTGTTGCTCGATGCCGAAATTCTGCCTCTGGAACCCCCCCCTCACGAGTGTCACAATCACCAAGTGACCCATTCACTGCCTGGTCCTGGCTCTGGGAGGTTGTTCACTCTCGGTTAAAAGCCACAGAAAGGATTTTATCTTCAAAATGCTCCTTGGAGGGGAAAGGGCAATGCTGCATTTCCTTCTCTGACCTCATACCATAAACATGAATTGTTATCACTGCTCGGACAGTGACGCAAAGTTCTCCCCAAATTTGGGACTGGCAGGAAGATCTGGTTGGGATTTTTAAAAACTTGCTTTTTTTTGTTTATGAACATTTAAGGTGCAAGTTCCTGGATGTGGTGTGGGATCATTGACATACACAATGTGTGGCTGGGCAGTTACGACTTTACTGGTGATTTCTGGTGAAGGAATTACTGATAACAGTAAATATTGGAGCAAAAAGAAATCCCTTTTCCTTCTGCAAATGTAGAGAACTTGGTTGCATACCTCAATACTGACTAGTAATTCCTTAATGATCCATGTCAAAGAAGAACCTGATTCTGTCTCAAAGCAGAACCCAGGACTTTAAGCAATAACACAAGTTACAGGGTTTACTGGCTATAAATAAAAATCTATATTTGGAAAAAACAAATAGTGTATTTATGGACAAAACTGTATTAAGGGAAATGTGATGGAAAAATTGAGTCAGATGAGTTGATGTATAAGGCATTTCCCTCTGGAGTCATTGGGCTGAAAAATGTTTTATATGCCTAAACTTGAGCAGATGCTTCAGCACACACACACACAGAGCCCTCCTCCAGTTCATATTAACAGTTCTGCTCATCCTGCTGTGATTAATTCCCAGACCAGTCTGGTTTCGGCTCTTTTCGGGGGCTCGGGGGTATTTCCAGATCATCCAGGTACTTAAGCCATGCCTAGCTGTAACTAAGCCAGCAGCCTGGTTATTAGCAGGATTTATTTCAGGCTTTGCATTAGGCATGTGCTTAAGTGACTCACTGAGCTGGGATTTACATTTCTACACGGGAGTGAGGGATTCCTCCCTATTACCTTGCTTAGATGGAAATCGGTGGAGTCAGCCAAGCTCGTTTGCCTAAATAAGTCCATGATACCACTCTCGGCTCCTGCAGTCATTAGTTCCACCTTTTTAGTTACAAATTTGTCAGAAACAAGTCTGAGTGTGTGTGCTTGACCTCGTTGGAGATACTGTGGCAGGAGAAAGGGAAGACATCATATGGATGGCCGGCAGATTGTGCCTCTGTCCTTCCCTGCACGGCGCAGTTGGTGCTGCTGGAGGAGGCTGAGACTGCGCTGGATTATTTGCCATTGAATCCCCACTCATTCATGTTCTGCTGTCAGGGGGAGTATTTTTTGACCTGTAGGTAGCTGTGCACAGCACTCCCTCTCTTCCTGACGTCCCCAAAGTCTTCCCACAAAATGCTCTGTGTCGGGGACGCTTCTTCCCACTTTGTTTTTCTGTTGAAGGAATGTGGAAAAATGACTTCTGGGTCTAAACCTGATGATTTCTGGGTCTAAACCTGGGTCTAGCTGTGGTGTACCTCAGGAATACAGCTCCCAGAGGATGAGGGATGATGCTGGTGGATCAGGGGGTGGCAGGTCCTGCTCCTGGTGACACCCCAGCGCTGGTGCCGCCCTGCCAGACTCGTGTGGAACAACCCATCGCCTGGGAAGTTCTGTATCTCTTGTGCTTAAAATAGTCAAGAGCCTGGAAGGGGGATTGCATGTCTTGTGTGTTCCCATGTTCCCTTGAGGGGGAGTTTTGCCTCCTTGTTAACTCCCAGCAGCCTGGCTCTGGTGTGGATTCAGGGATGCAGCTGGCAGAGCTGTGAGATCCTGGGCTTAGAGATGTGTCTGTGGCAGGCAAAGGGCTGGGCAGGGTTTGTGCACATGGGGCTGGCCCTGCTGGCAATACATTTTTAAATGGCATAAAATTAAAGTAATTAAAGTTCTTGATGTATCTCACAGATGTGTCCTAAAAAATTTTTAGGATTTTTAGAAAATCCTAAAAATCTGATTTTCATGGTGGACATGGAAGGAGTTGAGAAATGCCTGAATTTTACTTGCAGGAGTTACTCAGCGGGCAATCAGTTATGTAGTTAAGCTATTTTGAAAAGGAGAAGAATTTTCATAGTGGAAACTGTGACTCCTGAGATACTGAAAAGCAAAATAAAATTGCAGTGTTTGGGAGGAAGCAGCCGGCGATCTTCCATAGAGCCATATGGAAATTATCCGTATTCCCTGGTTCGTGTGAAGTCTTTGCTCCTTCTGTGCAGTCCCCAGCTCGGTTTGTATTCCCCAGCCTGCTCTTGCTCTCTTTGCAATCTGTGGCCAAACCCTATCGATCTGAGTGTCTGTGAAATCCAATTCCCTGAGGATTGTGGGGGAGAGCAGGGACAGAAATAAATCATCGCTGCCCTTCAGGTGTGCTGAGTATCTGAGATTGTCCATGAGTACAGACCCAATTCCAGAGGGCTGGAAATGAGTGGAGATTAATAATAACCTGAGGTACCAATTCTGTTCCCTTTGGCTTCCCCTGGTTCATTGAGGGGCTCTTACCCCAACACCTGTGAGACACTCCTGAATCCTTCAGAGCAGCCCCAGGGGTCTGACAGAGCCTTGCCCGCTCTCGAGTCCTGTTCCTGGCCTGGCCCACATGGAAAAATGGGAGAAGCGTGTCTGGACCCTCAGCCTGCTCATTGCTTTCTGCCTACAGCCTTGCCTGCCCCTGAGATGCTGTCTCTGCTTTTCAGTTTTCAAGGGCTTTCCTTTCCAGGCTTCCACAGGATTCACAGCTCCCCACCTTCTTTCCCCCACTCAGGTTTCTTGGTTGTTCTTCCCACACCGTTTGGTCACAGCATCAACTAGGTTGGAAAAAGACCTCTGAGATCATCGAGTCCACCCTTTGACCCAACACCCCTGTGTACCAGACCATGGCACTGAGTGCCACATCCTGTCTCTTCTTAAGTCCCTCCAAGGTCAGGGACTCCACCACCTCCCTGGGCAGCCCCTTCCAATGCCCAGTGACTCCCTCTGTAAAGAACTTCTTCCTTATGTCCAATCTAAACCTCCCTTGGTGCAGCTTGAGACTGCCTCTTTTCCGGGCTCCTTCTGTCCTCTGTTCCCGTGCTGGGAGGTGCTGGGGGTGAGCAGAGCCGTGGCCGGGCTGTGCCGGAGCCGTGGGCGCTCAGGGGCTGTTGGTGTGTGTGTCTGACACTGGTGAGATGCTCTTGGCTCTCAGGGCCATGCTGAGCAGTGCTGGAGCTTTCACAGAGCAGCCTGACAGCCCCAAGACCTCCTGCTTGCTGAGGCCATTTCAGGGCATGTCTATTTTTAGTGTGAAATTGAGATTTATTTTGTTTATTCGATGTATGCATCACTTTATCCGTGTGGAATTCCATCTGCCATTTTATTACCGGGTTGTGTAGACTCGTGGTCCCCGTGCCGTTCTTCATGGCTGTTTATCTGCCTCACCTTGACTGTTGCCATCAGGATCCCTGCTCACATCCCACCCACTCGCTGTTGTGCTGCTCTCAGACAATGTCCTGGTCTGGCACAGGTCCCAGCCTCTCCTGTGACCCCTGCTCTGACTCCCTCCTGTGCAGGAAATGACCCTTTGCTCCTGCTCCCTTGTCTTCCCCCCCAGCTGTCTGTGCAGGGAGGCACATGGTGGCCTTTTGGGGTCCCTACAGGAAGCCCTTGATGAAAGAGACTTGCAGAGGGTCAAACCCAGGTGATCCAGAGCCCTCTGTGGGGTTGGCAGTGCCTTTGCAGGAGCCACATTGACTTTTCCCCTGGAATATTGTACTTACACAGTAAATCAGTTGCCCACGGACTCTGCTCTGTATGGGATTGTCTCCTAGTTCCACTTGAGTGTTGGCTTTGGAGACTTGCACTCTGGCAGGATTGTCTCCACAGCCCTTGTGTTGCAGAGCTGGCATGGCCCTTGGCTCCTTGTGCTGGGTGGCTGTGCCCAGGCTGGGGGGCCCTCCCCGTGCTCCGTTAACCCCTCCAGTGAATCCACCCCATCCTTCCCGCTGGGACTCCTTGTTTGGGCTCCTTATTCTGTGACCTCCTCTCCAGTCCCTGCAGTGGGAACCACTTTCCCAGTGAGTCCCAGAGGAAGGGGATGGGGAGGAGCCCAGGGGCTGTTCCTGGTGTTGGGTGTGCAAAGAAGTCACGTTATTTTCCCTGGGTGGCACTGTCATCTCTTTTAGTGGCATTTAGAAATGAACCTGATTCTGAAGGGGGAGTGGTCTGAGGGCTGGAACGGCTCTGCTGGGGAGCCAGGCTGGGAGGGCTGGGGGTGTTCAGCCTGGAGAAGAGAAGGCTCCAGGGGGACCTCAGAGCCCCTTCCAGTGCCTGAAGGGGCTCCAAGAGAGCTGGAAAGGGACTTGGACAAGGACATGGAGTGACAGCACAAGGGGGAATGGCTTGGAGCTTGATGAGAACATCTACAGAACAAGCATAAAGCCCACTCAGTGACTAACAAGATGTAATCACCCTCCTAAAATCTTGGAAGCTTGGAAGAAAGAAGCCAGGGGAAGCTTGGCACTGTTGAGTGCCCGCAGTTGTGCCTGCAGTGTCTCAGGGGGCTTTTTTCCCACCTCCAGCAGCACCACAATGTGGTAATACCATAGCCTGGTCCTGTTGGTGCTCCCCTATCATGGCTCATGCCTGGCTTAAGCAGTTTCCGTGCATTTGGGAGACTGATCTGCCTAAAATTTGCTGCTAATTGTCACAATCTGTGTCGATAATAAGTCTGATAAAATACATGGCCATGGAAAGCAGTCAAGTGGAAAAAGCTGACCCGCTGTGTGCTTGGTTCAGTGTGCCTGTCGCTGGGAAAAGAGCTTCCAGCTTCCTCTCATGGAACAGGAGTTATTGGCAGCCATTCTCAGAGAGAAAAGCCCCAGTTGGTGTGTGTGTTCCCCAGCTGGGGTGATGGAGCACAGGGAGTTCAGTCAGTGCTCTGGGTCTCTTACCAAGGGAGTCTCAAAGTATTCAAGTCTTTCAGAAAATGACAGATTTAGGTTTCTTATTTCATTATAGGAAATAAGTGTTTTTTTCAACAAATAAGTCACTTAGTGAATTTATGTGCGTATTTATATTCTAAATTTTATCTTTGGAAAAATAAAGCTGTTAAGACTCCTGTTGAACTCAAGCTGGAGTAGCATTTTAATGCCAGTATGGCAATCTGCTCTGACTTGCTCAAAATAAACTGTGTGTAAAACCGGTGTATTGAAACAAAACTCTTCAACTAATTGTGCACTTCAGTAGCACTTGGGAGAAGTTGAAGCACCAGGAGAGTGAGTGAGGTGCTGGTTTGTTGTCATGGACCCCTTTGCCCTTTGAGGTGCTGTCCTTGGCTGTCCATCCCAGCACCATCCCCAGAGAGTGTTTTGCATTGCAGGTGATGAACAGGGAGGAGATGCCTTTCTGTCACGAGTGGCCACTGCCCTGCTCAGCTTGGTGTTCTCCATCCAGAGATCACAGAATCACAGAATCAGCTGGGTTGGAAGAGACCTCTGAGATCATCAAATCTAACCCTTGGTCCAACCCCACTGTGATCACCAGATCATGGCACTCACTGCCATGTCCAGTCTCATCTTAAAAGCCTCCAGGGATGGGGAATCCACCCCCTCTCTGGGCAGCCCATTCCAATGCCTGAGCACTCTCTCTGCAAA
>JAWWLZ010000081.1:3250691-3271851 GCA_035041345.1 Poliocrania exsul | reverse complement strand
CCCAGCTCCCTCAGCCTCTCCCCACAGCACTTGTGCTCCACTCCCTTCTCCAGCCTCGTTGCTCTTCTCTGGCCCCGTTCCAGCCCCTCAATCTCTTGCCTCAACTGAGGGGCCCAGAACTGAACCCAACACTCAAGGTGTGGCCTCACCAGTGCTGAGCACAGGGGAAGGGTCACTGCCCTGGGCCTGCTGTCACACTGTTCTTAATGTACAGCTGGGTGAAGTCACAGGGGTCTGCAGAGCTGTCTGGCCCTCCTTGTCTCAGTGCAGGGACAGTCCTGACCGTGTTTGGTGGAGCAATCCCAAGTACTGTGTGACTGGAAAAGCAGTTGGCGGTGAGAGTTTGCAACCTCCTCCTCTGCCTCCCAACATCCTTCCCTCTCTGTTGAGCTGCTGTTGTAGGAAACATGTCATGGTTTTGGTGGAGTTGTGGGCTGAGGCGGTGGCTCCTACTCGACCAGATGACAGAGGTGGGGAATAAAAGTGGTTTTTCTGAATGTGGGTCACGATGGAGCAGCTGCCGTGGTGCAGAGTGGGTGACTGGGGACGCTGTGGCAGAGCAGAGCGCGCCGTGGTGCGTGGTATCTGTTTCACCTACAAGCTGTTCCTGCTAGTTGGTGAGGCTTATCTATGAAGCAAACAGCACCCAGGTTTCTCCTCACTGCCATAAGATGGTGGTGGGAGCTCTAGGTGTTCATCCCCAGCCCATTGGCTCCTGCTCAGCCGAGTGAGAGGGAGCCTTTGACGTACAGGAGCCGACAGAACTGCTCTCTTTTGGCTTCTCTCTCCCTTCCCGAAATGGCCTGGAGAGTGATATTTGGGTCAGCTGCCTCCAGTGTGTCATTTTCTTTTGACACTCATCCCTCTGAGCGAAGAGGAGGAGCCCGGTGGGGAAATGCTGTGGAGCTGTTGGCTGCAGTGAGTCGGGTGTGTTAAAGGGGTGCTGTGGTTGTTCGAAGCACTGATCACATCAAGGCAGAGCAGTCTCCGATGCCTGACTGGAACGGTGTGGGAGCAAGGAGGGCCTTCCCCAGCCCTGCTGCCACAGAGCTGGAGGGACCCAGGTAAGCACGTGGCAGCTGCAGCCCGGCCAAGGCCGCTGTTCCCCAGCAGGGTGTGTGTTCTGGGAGGCAACACTCAGTGTTCCTGTGTGTTCTGTGCTCTTCCCTTTGGACCAGAGGCCTTGTGGGCCTGTCTGGGCAAATAGGATTGTTCTTGTTCCTCTGCAATGCTTGGGGTCGTGGTGGGTGGGTGTCTGTCTGCAGGTCTGGGGTGCTGGGTGGGCCCAGGTGCTCCCGTTCCCTGTGTGTGCTCAGGTGGTTTTGCCTCCCCTGGGCTCTGCTCCTGCCTCTGTGTCCCTGGGTGCCAGTCTGGGCCTCCCCACACGGGCAGAGTTTGCAGCAGGACATTCTCCTGCTGTTTCCCTCCGCTCTGCCCAGGCTGGCAGTACATCCTGAAGGGAGCTGAGTCCCTGGGATTCGGTGCCAGGTGTGTGCAGGAGCCCCAGCCCTGCTCTTGGTTGAGTTGCTGTTGGTCACTCAGGACCTGCCTTTTGGCATCCCCTCTGCTGCTTTTTTCCCATCTTTACCCTCTCATTGCCCATAATTGTAAAAATAACCACTGGGAGCACAGGTGCAACAGGCAATAATATGATATTTTTGATATTTTAACAATATATATTGCTGTGCAGAGCACAGAGGGTGCTACACAGCAGCAGCCCGGGCTGGTGTGGGCACTGGGAGGGGGAAGGACCTCAACTCTCAGGATCACTTGGCTGTGGTTCAAGTCCCTCTAACTTGGCCACTCTCTATTATGTTCATTACAGGAAAAATTGCTTTGCTGCTCTTGCTGTTGTCACAGACTGTTCTCTGTGGTACCCAGGGAATGGTGATGGGCACAGACTGAAATGTGAAAAATTCCACTTAAACATAAGGAAAGCTCTTGTGAGTGTGAGTGTGCTCAGGCATAGATCAGACTGCCCAATATTACTTCTCAATGCTTGTAGAGTCTCCGTCCCTGGAGATATTTAATAGGATCTGGTGTGAGGTCTTCTGTCTCAGAGGTATTTAAAACCTGGCTGCACATGGACCTGCTAACCTGGTCTGGTTGACCCTGCTTTGGGTTGTAGAATAGCTAAAACTGCTGGTTATGGGAGTGTTACACATTTCTGAGGGTGATGCATGTGGGGACAAGGAACCCAGGGGTGGAGCATCTTCAGAATGTCAGTGAGTGACTGCAGTCAGTGGGTGGCTCTATCCCTTACAAAGAAGCTGTCACAGCATCGGTCTGGTTGGATGTTTGGTGTGTTTGACCTGGGAAATATTTTGCCAGGTGTTGACACGTGGTGTGTGTGAACCAGGGTTTGGTAGCCCTGAGCTAAGGAGCACGTGGTGTCTCCTTGGGTGGGTGTCTGGTGTGGGAGCAGCTCTGAGGGAGGAGAACTCTGTGTTTGGGAGCTGAGTGCTGTCTGTGCCCACAGAAAAGCCTGCAGGATCCCTGTGGTGTGGAGCAACAGGAGGTGACAAAGTCCTGTGCAGGGTGAGGGGTTGGACTCAATGAGCCTCGTGGGTTCCTTCCAGCTCAGAATGTTCTGTGCTTCTCTGCCAGTTTACACTGCTCTGGCAGAGTTCTGTGCACCTGAATCCTCTGGGGCTGCACTCACCCAGTCTGGTGGCCATCTCAGCTGGTTGTAAAGTCTTTTTCAGGAATGCCCTCCACATCTTGGGATTTTAAGGGTACAAATAGCAGGCCCTGTTGTCTGCAGACAGCCTGGGCTGGCAGCCCAAGAGCTCAGGTCTGGTTAAACAGAACAGCAGTGTTGGTTGTGTGGTTTCCTTAGGATGGCTTGAGCTTCAGGTTCAAAGTCTTTAAAAAAGTTTTAGAATTGCCCTTTACCTGCCCTGTAATTCTTTGTTTTCGATATCCAGCTGAGTGACACAGGGGAAGAATTTTCCTGTGCATGAGCAGCTTCTCCACAGGGATGAAGGAGCTCAGCAGCACCAAGGCCAAGGGCAGGCAGGGCCCCGTGGGTTGTGCTGGGTCTGCCAACACTGTGTGAGCCCAGTTCATACAGGAGCTGCTCAAACCACCCAGGCTCAGTGGGGTTAAACTGGGCTGGAGAAATGCTGTGTGAGGCTTGGAGAGGTGAGAGGAGAGAGAAGAGCTGGGTTGGTTCTGAGCTCCAGCAGCTCTTCCCTTGCTGGTTTGTTTCCCATCCACCCACGGGGTGTGAAGGAGGGGACTGTTCCTGCTCCAGGCTCCAGTCCTGGCGCTGTGCTGGTCCCAGGGTTTGGCACAGTGCCAGGCTGGTGTCACCGGGGCTGCCCCGAGGAGCGAGGCTTTCACTCAGGCTGTCAGACGGCGCCTGGGACCGCTGGGTGTTCTCCTTTACTCCATTTCCCATCCCCACAGTGCCAGCATCACCTGGGGCTCCTGCTGATACCTGGGGTCTGCAGCAGAGGGGGGAGGAGCAGCCTCAGGCTCGCTGAGTGTCTCACAGCTCTGCCCTGAGTCCTTGCAAAGGTGCCAGCTCGGAGCTGCTCTGCCAGTCCCTGAGCTGGTTCACCTCATTCCTGCAGTTCAGAAGGGACACGGATTGCTGAGCCTGTGAAGGGATTCAAGCTGACACACACCCCACAATAGGTCTCCAAAATCTCACGAGGTAACAGAGCCTACAGCCCAGCCTCCCTTTTCCACAGAGCCTGTTGTCACTGTGTGCCTCCAGTCAGGCTCACAGCCTGTCCTGTCCCCGTGGCTGCCCCGGTGCTCCCTGCTCTTCAGGCTGGATCTGCATGTTCTGGGGCCTGCCCTGCACTCAGTGCCTCCTGCAGCACTGGGGGTGCTGTAGGTGCAGGGAGAGCTGGTTTGGGCCAGCACGAAACACGTCGTGATTCCATTTGAATTTTGTCACTGCGGGGGAGTGTTGCTAAAATTGTCACTTGGCTTCCCATGTTAGCAGTGCCTAGAGGGCACACCGAGGCGACCAGAGGGTCATGTCTGAGCTGCAAATTCCAGTTTATCTCTGAGCTGAATGCTCGGGTGGGTAGATGTTGATTTTCAAACAGACACGTACTTGACATCTTTATTTTTTTGACAGCGCAAGAATCTTATTATATCCCTACCTCTTACCCATATTTTCCTGTTCTATTTATATCCCACATTGGATCTGTGGTCTCAGGATCCAACGTGGGGTTTTTCAGGCTCGGGGGATTGGTCTGGGGATCAGCAGAGCCTTGTTAGGCTGCCTGGGATTGGAAGGCACCATTCAGAAATGGTTTCCAAATTGACACTGACATTGTGGCTTTTTCCAAGCCGTTCTCTGCTGTTGCCACGTGAGCCCTGCCAGCTGACAGAGGATTTATTTGAAAGAGCACTGTGTGCTCTCCAAAAAGTCCCAGTCTTTCCTTCCCAAGTGTTCTATAAGATTTAAAATGAAATCCAGTACAATTTTCTTATTCTGTTTCATCTGCATTGCTGAAAATAGGAGGAAAGTTGGTGGTGGTTGGACCCACTTCCTTCACAAAGGATAGAAAGGTGCTGGCTGTGAGTTGTCTTATGCCAGGAGTATCCCCACATCCTTGCTCTTGTGTCACTCAGGAGGATGGATGCTGGAATTGTTGCTCATGGAATGCAAGTGGCATCAGCACAGTGCTCACAGGAGCTGGGATGTGCTGGTGCTGGGTCTGACCGTGGCTCTCTCTGTTTTTGAGCAGTAAACTCTTAGCTCATTTTCCAGGTTAAAAAAAAAAAGGAACTCCTCTGCTTCCTCAAAAGTACTTGTAAATCATGTAGTATCTTACTTTTCAATGTAAATGAGATTTGAATGAATAATGCTAATTATTCATCCTAATTCAAATCCTATTTTAATTAGCCTGTGGGCCCAATTTCACTTTCATGCAGCATGAAACCTCTTTTGATGAACTACAGAATTGCCATGCATTTCTTCTTATTTTTTCATGCTCAGCACATGTATTTTTAAACTTCTTAAGAACAAAACAAAACAAATCATTAATAAATTAATCGAATTTCATTTGCATGACCTGTGAGGACATATTTTAAGGGAGAAAAAACTTCTGTAAATATATTCTTTCTCCTTAACAACTGCCTCAGGGCTACAAAATCTTTCTCCTGCAGACAAACCTTTCTGAGCAGATGGTGGTGAGCTGTGGAAATGCAGAGGCCTGGGAGCTTCAGCTCCCTGTTCCTTCTGGGAGCCACCTCCTGGCTGGAATCCTCAGCTCCAGGGAGAACTCTGAGCCAAAACCTGTACCTGGTGTGGGCTCAGCCAGGGCAGGGAGTCCCCAGGGAGCTGGGCTGGGACTGGCCGTGGTGGAGAGTCAGTGTGGAGTCCTTCCAGCCAGAGCCACAGGATGCTTTGGGTTGAGAGAGACCTTAAAATTCATCCAGTGCCACCCCTGCCATGGGCAGGGACACCTCCCACCAGCCCAGGGTGCTCCAAGCCCCGTCCAAGCTGGCCTTGGACACTCCCAGGGCTGGGACAGCCACAGCTTCTCTGGACAGGCAGAGCCTCATCACCCTCATGGTAAAATACTTCATTCTGATGTCCCATCTAACCCTGCCCTCTCAGTTTGAAAGCACTTTCCCTTACACTGTCCCTTTACACTGTTCCCTTTACGTTGTCACTGCAGGCCTTGATGAAATGTCCCCATTTTTCTTACAAGCCCCATTTATACACTGAAAGGTCACAAGATGATCTCCCTGGAGCTTTCTCTTCTCCAGGTGGAACAGCCCCTCTCCTCTCAGCCTGTCACCATCACAGAGGTGCTTCAGCCCTTGGAGCATCTTTGTGGCACCCTCTGGACTCCCTCCAGCAGCTCCATGTCTGTCCCATGCTGGGGATTCCAGACAATCCCCCCTCCCCTGCTGCCCATGCTGTTTGGGGTTTCTGGGCACACATTGCCAGCTCACATCCAGTTCTCCAGCCTCCAGTGTCTCCCAGTCCTTCTCTGCAGGGCTGATCTCCATCCACCCATCCCACCCCAGCCCAGCTGCAGGACCTGCACTGGGCCTTGTTGGGCCCACTCCTCCAGGCTGTTGGGATCCCTGGGGATGTCACCCCTTCACCCCTCGGTGTGGGCCGCCCACGGACACGCTGAGGCTGTTGATGGAACGACAAGAAGTGAGTCCTGGTGTCAGAGAAGCATCACAGAAGAGTTTGGGTTGAAAGGGATCCATAAGGATCATCCAGCCCAGCTCCCTGATCCTCACAGAGCTGCCTGGAAGTGCTGAACCAAACCAGCCCAACACTCCCTGTGCCCTCCTGCTCCGGTGCTTTGGGCTGCAGCTGCCACTCTGTACTAGAGTGGAGCCAGGGAGTTCAGTTGGTACTGGGCTGGGCCCGGGCAGTGCTGGGATGAGACCAGTCTGTACTGGGAAATGGGCCAGGCTTTACAGACACATGGCCCCAGGGTCCGGTCTGTACTGGGCTGAGGACCAGTCTGACCTGGAAGTGGATCAGAGCATCCAGTTTATCGTGGGCTGGGCCCAGGCTGTGCTGAGACAAGATCAGGAGCTGGTTCCAAAGGTGTTTGGGATTTGACAGCTGGGAGTGAGACTGGTTTTGCCACTCAGCTGGTGTGTGTTGTGCTGCCTCCCAGGTGCCTCCATCCCAGCGGGATGGGGACATGACTGGAGCATTTTAAATGTTTATACTCCTGCCCAAACCATGCCATGGGCTGGGAGGGGCTGGGGCACACCCGGGGGGCTGTTCCCTGCGTGGGTGGGAGCAACAGCCGTGTTAAACACTCCAGAGACTTCCTGCAGGGAGTGTCTTCTCCCAAAGCTGATTTCTTTTTTTCCCATGTACCTGGTCCAAATCATTCTTCATTCTCTCTGGCTGTCAGTGCCTGCAAAGCTCCACTTCAGGAGCCAGCTTGCTGTCAGAGATGAGTGTCCTGGTACTCCTTGTGGATCCCGCCCGCTCCAAGGAGCCTCCTTTGCTGGAAGTGCCGGATTGAATTTATGACAAATACAAGGAATGAAAGTCTCTCTCAAATGCACTTTCCGGCATGACTTAAATTAGCTGAAATTGCTGACATTTTGCCTTTCTCAGATGCATGTCAGTGTCCATAGACCTTCCTTTCAAACAGTGTAAAATTATTGAGTTAAATGTTGCCAGCACAACAGATGCAGGAGACGGGAGTGTACGTGGGGTGAAGGTTACTGGGATGTGTCTGGGTGCTGCAGCACGTGGTGGAAAGGCTGAACGTGCTTCCCTAACCTTGCCTGATCCTGCAGAACTGGAGGATAACACCACTTCATTAACTCTGCTTGGAAATTCTTGGTGTTGCACAGCATTTGATTTGGATGGACTGAACCTGGGATAGCAAAGTTCAGTGACTGCTCGTTTTGCTTGAACCAAAATGTTTCCTTAAAGACAAGAAGTTCTTTGCCTGTTGGTGGGTCCTCAAATGTTCGTGCCACAGCTCTACTTGGAACTGGAACTAAATTTAGACTAAGTGACAGTTTCTTGTGGAAGAGAATCAGCTCTTCAGCAGCTTTGCAGCTCCACAGGCAGGACCTGCTAATTGGCAGAGGTTCTGGTCATTAACCAGGGGTCAGATAATGCCAACGGCACTGAGGGCTGAGGGTGACCCCAGCACCATGTCTGTGCAGGCAGGGGCTGTGTGTAGGTCTGACAGACCTGGTGGAATCCAGGTTGGAAATCCCCCTGGACAAGTCCCAAGACGGCCCAGGTGCCTCGTGCCCTCCGTGGCTGAGCAGCGGCCAAGGGATGAGCCCTCGCTGTGTCCCCCCTCACAGCTGGCAGGGAACAGCCCAGCACAGGGGTGTCTGCAGGCAGAACACACACAGGAGAAGCTGGCACATGACACAGAGGGGTTTAGTAGGTGACAAGGCAGCAGCTTGTCTAAAAGTAAAGACTCTCTTACTGAAAGCAGAGCTCGTTTTTAGCTCCTCTGCCATTTACTGCTGAGGAATGGGACAGTACCTGAAAATTTAAAGGCTGGTTCCTGCTGTTATTCCCTATTTACATTGGCAGCAGTATTTAATTAAAATCAAATTTACTTAGTAGTTTTCAGTGAGTGGGAATTAACCCCTTAAACTCCTTTGGATTTTGCCTCCTTTTTAAGTGGTCAGTCATCCCATGTCAGCAGGAACATACCTGTCCCATTGGCCTCTAAATCCAAGTGGGAAGTGCCAAGCATGGGGGTGTCTGAAGCACTGCCCTTGTCCCACTAATGCAGAACTCAGGATGGCAGAGCTGGCCTTGAGTGTCTCTGAAATGGGACTGAGAGCCCCTGCTGCAGGGAGGGACTGCCCTGGGACTGGAGCCTCTGGTCTTCTCTCCTGTTAGAAATGTTATTTCTGCCGGTTCTCTTTGGCACAAGGGAAGCAGGGTTGTCTGGGAGGAAGAGCTCTGATGGAAACCTTGGCAGCATTGCTGCACCTCTAAGAGCTGATATTGATCCCAACACATATAATTTATACATGTCCTCCTTCAGGGTTTAGTGCAGGTGTCCTGTCCACCTGAGTCAAGTGATTTTTGTCTTAACTGATAATTTTGATGATGTGTCGTGATCCTGAGCCTTGGTATTGAGATTCAGCCGTAATCCTTCCGTTTGTGTCCCAGTTAGAGCGGCTGGGACCAGTTTATTGCTGTGTGGGTGTAACCAAAACTGTGTATTCTACACCCTCTGTGTCTCTTCTGATGGACTGGTAATCCTGGCTCCTGTGCAGCAGCTGCCCAGGGCACACCTGGCCCCTCAGGGTGTTAAAGAACCTTGGGAGGTGTGGGAATGTTTCTGTCTTCACCCCAGTGACTCAGGTGTGATAACTCCCCTCTGGGGAGGCATCAGCACCTTCTCACCCACCTGAGGGGTCATGTCTGCCCATGGGCCATCAGGCACTGGCACGGTGAGCAGCTGCAACAACCCAGACCATCAGAGATTCCTTTTCCTTTGCCCTCAGGGAGCCCACGTGGTGCTCAGCACAGGGGCCAATGGACACTGTCCTTCTGTGCCTCAGGGTGCTGGGTTATACATCTGTCTTTGTGGGTTAAAACCAGTTTTTCTCTGTATCATTGTATTTATTATAATCTATTTTAGTAAATTGTAACTCTGGCTTGTACTCTCTCCTGAGTCAGGCTGGTTTCTCCTGCTGGTTTGCCTTTGAGCCAGCACAGCTCTCTGATTGTCTCCCCCAGGCACGGTCCCGGTCGCTGTGCGGGGTCTGAGCCCCCCGTGCCCTCTCCCTGATGCCCGAGGCATGGCCAGAGGATGCAGCCACAGGTGCCAGGGGCTGTCTCGCCAGCAGGGAGGTAAGATCACCCTCCCTGCCCCTGACTGCAGGTGCCCAGGGTCACATCCATCTCCTTCACTGTGTCACCTTGTCCCTGAGGACGCTCCTCCCCTCCCCATTAACTGACATCACTGACCTCTCCCTGTTATAAAACCCTGTGGTGCTGGTCCTGAGTCTGTTCACTGAGCGTGGTTTAAGCAGCTTCAGCTGTTGAAGTTTAAGCTCTTCCAGGGCCCTCAGCCTCTCCAGCAGTCCATGTTTTCCTGTATCACTGCTCCCATCTCCAGCTCTCAGCCTGCAAACTCGTGTCCCGTGTGCCCTCTTTGTCAGCAGCCACTTCCCAGCCGAGCCTGGGGAGATCCAGCCTGGCTGCCAGGCCTGGCCTGGGCTTTGCAGGACTGCTGTAATTATGGAACTGATCTTGAGTCTAATGTGGGAATCATTTGTCAAGACCTTTGTTACTTTTGATCCACTTAGTATGGTCTTTTTTAATACTTCCCTGTGCTATTTTTTTCTCCCACTGTCTTGAAGTGATAAATCAAATGTCCTGCCCAGCCCATCCACATGAGGTCCCTGCTTTTGGCTTTTCAGTGAAACATTGAATTCCACCAGAGGGGGATTGCATTTATATCCTTTAGTTCTGCATTGATTTCATCCCCTCACATTTCATTATTTTGCTTGTGAACAACTCTGGCTACATGGAAGAAGTTGAACAGTTTTCCTCCAGTCTCCTGGAATTTCTTCAGGTTAAGAATAAATCCCTTTTAAGATCAGAGTGCTGAAGATTTGTCCAGTTCTGGGTTTGGGATCTTTCACCAAATGTTGTTTTATTGTAAGAGTTTCTGTTAATATGTTTGACCAACTGATATTTGACATCCTCAAAGCTCTGAAAGATGTCTCATCCCCTGTGCTAAAACAACATCCAGCAGCTCCAGGTGGGCCTGGAGTGTTGCTGGGTTTTGTTCACTGTTGCCAGCAGGGGTTTTCCATAGATGGGACTTTTCCCCTGTTAGGATTGCAAATTTCTCATGGAACCATAGGATGGTTTGGGTTGGAAAGGGCAATAAAACACATCCAGTTCCACCCTTCCTGTTACGGGCAGGGACACCTTTCACTATTCCAGGTTGCTCCAAGCCCCACCTTGGACACTTCCAGGGATGGAGCTTCTCTGGGCAGCCTGTGCCAGGGTCTGCCTGTGCCAGGGCCTGCCCACCCTCACAGAGCTGGAGCCCCCTCTGCTCTGGGCCAGGCTGGGAGAGCTGGAGGGGCTCACCTGGAGAGGAGAAGGTTCCAGGGACACCTTGGAGTCCCTTCCAGGGCCTAAAGGGGCTTCAGGAGAGCTGGAGAGGGACTTGGGACAGGGGATGGAGGGACAGGACACAGGGAATGCCTTCCCACTTCCAGAAGGTGAGATGGGATATTGGGAAGGAATTCCTCCCTGTGAGGTGGTGACATGCAGAGCCAGCTGTGTCTCTCTCTGGCTGGGGAGTAGCTTTGGGAGCACATTTTTGTGTGAAATGACACTGAACTGCCACTTTCCTCACAGCAGAGTCCTGAAAAGCCTGTGGAGGAGACGTAGGATCTTCAAGCAAGTTGTGGCAGCTGGATCCCGATAACAGGTGATGTCACAGACAGGGATGGGGGGTGGGTGGAAAAGTGTGGAGTTTCAGACTCTCTTGCTCGAGTGTTTGCACTGTTTAGTCTCAAGCTGATAAACTCACAAAAATTTGGGGGGGTTTGTTTGTTTTTCAGGTAAACTCATTTGACCACCATGAGTTGGAGCTTTCTGACCCGCCTGTTAGAGGAGATCCAGAACCACTCCACCTTCGTTGGCAAGATCTGGCTGACGGTGCTGATCGTGTTCCGGATTGTCCTGATTGCCGTGGGAGGAGAGTCCATCTACTACGACGAGCAGAGCAAGTTCGTGTGCAACACGGAGCAGCCGGGCTGCGAGAACGTCTGCTACGACGCCTTCGCGCCGCTGTCCCACGTCCGGTTCTGGGTGTTCCAGATCATCCTGGTGGCCACTCCGTCCGTGCTGTACTTGGGCTACGCCATCCACAAGATCGCGCGGCTGGTGGAGCACGGCGAGCCCGCCCGCAGGGCCCGCAGGAGGAGCCTGCCCATCCGCTGGAAGCAGCACCGCGGCCTGGAGGAGGCGGAGGGCGACCACGAGGAGGACCCGATGATGTTCCCCGAGGTGGAGGTGGAGAGCGTGCGGGAGAGCAAGGAGAAGCAGAGCCCCGCCAAGGCCAAGCACGACGGGCGGCGGCAGATCCGAGAGGACGGGCTCATGAGGATTTACGTGCTGCAGCTGCTGGCCAGGGCCCTGCTGGAGGTTGGCTTCCTGGTCGGGCAGTACTTCCTGTACGGCTTCCAGGTGAGGCCCATCTTTGTGTGCAGCAGGAAGCCCTGCCCGCACAGGGTCGACTGCTTCATCTCCAGGCCGACCGAGAAGACCATCTTCCTGCTGATAATGTACGGGGTGAGCTGCATGTGCCTGCTCCTGAATGTCTGGGAGATGCTGCACCTGGGCTTCGGCACCATCCGGGACATGCTGAACAGCAAGAGGAAGGAGCTGGTGGACGCTGGCACCTTCAACTACCCGTTCACCTGGAACACGCCGTCGGCGCCGCCGGGGTACAACATCGCGCTGAAGCCGGAGCAGATGCCGTGCACCGAACTGGCCAATGCCAAGATGGCCTACAAGCAGAACAAAGCCAACATAGCTCAGGAACAGCAGTACGGCAGCAGCGAGGGCAACATCCCTGCAGACCTGGAAATGCTGCAGAGGGAAATCAAAGTGGCTCAGGACCGCCTGGACCTCGCCATCCAGGCGTACAACAACCAAAACAACCCCGGCAACTCCAGAGGGAGGAAGTCCAAAGCAGGCTCAAACAAAAGCAGTGCCAGTAGCAAGTCAGGAGACTGGAAGAACTCGGTGTGGATTTAACGTTGGCTGAGTTAATATGTTGAGGTTTTTTTCTCCTAGTTTATCATAACCAGCAGTCCCGTGAATAATGGCTTCCATTAAGGGAATATTTGTCTCTGTTTATTTTCAGGGATACCGTTGGCTCGTGATTCAGCCCCTGGAAAGGGTTTGTACACTGACTATAGGACTATAGGACCTTATTCTTTTGTCTTCCAAGTCAGGAGACAAATAGATATGTTTAATTCATTCTCATTGAACGGTTTATGCTGTATGTACAGTATTACAGTACATTTATTATGCACAAGTTTTTTTGTATTTGTACACTGGATCTGATGTTACACTTTTTATACCGACAAGGACAAGGCAATGGGTAGCCATTAGCATTTTGTTAATTTTATTCTTGTTGTCCACAGTTATGTCGTTGTTCTTCCTTGTTTTCCAAGTAAAACTTTTTATAAACCTTTTCAATGCTGCGTTTCCGAAGTGCCTTGAATGTGCAGACAGTGGAGTCTCCACTCTGGGAACTCCTGGGTGGGGAAAGGTTTGGGAATCATCTGTTCATGGTGCTCCTTACTCTGCTCTTTACTAAAATGATGTGCTGCTTGCAAACTGGAAGTGTCATCCCCTAAGCTCCTGTGTCCCCGCTATGGAAAATGACTTACAGGAAAAATGTGTGTGTGTTGGGAGCAGGAGTGCCAGAGGTGGAGAGGGTTCAGACCTCCTGGCTTCGTGCAGCAGGAGGGAAGTGGCACTTCAAATTCCTGCAAAACATCTGAAAAAAATGAGTAGAAATCACTGGATTCAGTAATTCCATTTGTTTCTGTGATATTGATGGGAAGAGAAGTTTGTGAGGCCTGTTGTGTAACACCCCACTCCCCAAGGGCAGGCAGTGGTACCTTTTGGGGAGGATTCCTGTCCCTCCCAGACTGATCAGATGGAGTCACGGCAATTGTGTCTCCCTGGAAGAGCCTCCCTGTCCCAGGAGCTACCACACAGGATCTGTCTGGGAGAGCTCTCCCGAACCCCCTGCCAATATCAGTGATTCTGCCTTATCCCAGAGCCCTCTCCCTCCCGCTCTGTCCGAGGGATTTAGTTCAGGCAGAGCAATCTGTATAATGTAGTTTCTGCTTGAGAGCCCAACCCGACGTGGCATTCCGTGGTCTTGGCATTCGGCTGGAATTTCCAATGAGCAGGAGAGAGTGCAGGACGGTGCCTTTGGCTCTGTCTTCCTGGCAGGGAGCCACGTCTGTCGTGGGGAGACTCTGGTAAATGTCTCTGCTTTCCGTGCTGTTTATAATGGCCCTCGCTCCTCTCCCCTGTTTCTGTCAGGTTTTCATGCATTTTAATGTGTTTGGGGGCCTATTTCAAGCAGGACTGTTCTGTTTCAAGGCTACCTCAGTCCTCAGTCCCTCATCAGAGCTGGGTCAGGACTCAGGGAATCATGGAATCACCGGATAGTTTGGGTGGGAAAGAACGTTAAAGCCCACCCAGTGCCACCCCTGCCATGGGCAGGGACACCTCCCACCAGCCCAGGGTGCTCCAAGCCCTGTCCAACCTGGCCTGGGACACTCCCAGGGCTGGGGCAGCCACAGCTTCTCTGAGCAGCTGGTGAGGAGTGAGGAGTGAGGTTTTGGAGGGCACAGATAAATCCCCGCTCCATTCCCATCCTCAGACACCCACAGAGGCTCCACATTAAACTCCCACCGAGGGGTCAGGAGCACATCCTTGCCCTTCCCCTCTGCCCGAGCACTTGTGCTGAGTTGGTTTGGTGTTTCCCTCTGGTTCACTAGGCAGGCCAGGCCTGGATCCCAACTGTCCCTGAGCAATTTGGAGAGCCTCTGGAGTGCCCAGAGCCAGCACAGCCCCTGCATGAGCCCCTCTGGAGCTGTGGGTGCTCTGGGAAGGGAACTCCTGCCCAGCCTTTGGCTCAGCACAAACCCCCAGCTGCTCCAGGGAGTAGCAGCCGCTGGATTTTGGGCAGAGCAGTGCCAGAGGTGTCTGTAAGGAAGTGTAGGTGGCACAGGATGTACAGAGCAAGTGGATGTGGGCAGGGATGTGAGGTGGGACTGGCTGTGCAGGTGAGAGGAAATTCATTAACAGTGCTGTAATTAAACAGGGGCCTGGAGAGAATCACAGCGACAGGCAGAGGCTCTGCCAGAGTGATCTGTGAGTGTGGTGGGGAATCTGGATGGAAAACATGCCTGAAAGTATGAGGAGAGACATTTGGAGCCTGGAAATAAACAGGGCTGGCAGTGCAGTCCACTCATTATCTCAGCACTGGGGTTGTGCTGTTCAGTGTCCCAAACAAGAGATGCTGCTCTTAACCACGTGTGGTGCTTTGGCAACAGCCTTTCACCAGTGAGAACAGGGAAAGTCCTTCCCCTCACTGCTCCCTTCCCAGACTGCAGCCATTTCCTTTTAAGTGGCTTAAAATAAACCAGGTTCCCACTCACTTCTCCCTGTTGTGTAATTTCTCAATTAATGATCTGAACCATCATCCACGTGGAGCTTCTGCCCACCCAGTAAATCCCTGATAGTGAACTGAGTCTCCAGAATATTCCAATCCCAGCGCTGGATTCATTCCAAAAATGCCAAGTGATGGAGCTGTTTCTGTTACTGCTTTTTATTTTCATTTTAATTGTGTGTAAAGTGCACACTTTGTTGGAAGCTGAGTGTGTGTTGTTGGTCGTGGGGTCTGCCACAGCTCCCTGTTCTGGCTGTGGTTGATTCCAGAGCATCAGACTTGATTTTTCCTTTTGAAGAAGTGATACCTGCATTGCTTTAAAATGCTCTTGCTTTGGCTTAAAGTGAAGGCCATTCTGAAATAAACATCCAGGAGAGACTCTGGGACAGAAAATACTGGATGGAACTTGGATTTGTGGTGACATTCTCTGGGTTTGGAAAAAAAATCTTACTAAATCCAGTGGATTACTCCAGTCTGAGTGAGGCGGCTTCTTTTTTCCAGCTATAGGATGTGGGAGGAAGGGAGAAGGATCTTTAATGATTTGTCTTAGAGCACAATTTAGAATTTTTATACATTTGACCTTGTTTGGTGCAATAAAGAGTCAGCCTGAAAACAGCTGTGCCTTTTGTGTGGGAATTGCTCTGCACGGACGGGAACAGTGGCCTTAAAAAGGGAAAACTCCCAAAGTTTGGGAGTCAGGCCTGGGAAAGGGCGGCGCTCGGGAGAGGAGGGAAATCTGATGTTTGCCTATGGATGAGCCCCCGGCTGTGCCTGAGCGGGATCGGCTGCCCCTGCCCAGCCGCGGAAAAGGAGCAGCTCCTGGCGCGGTGTCTGTCTGGGGCTGGCGCACGATGGCCTCGCTGCGTGTCCCCGCTGTCCCCTCGGTCCGTGTCCCCACTGTCCCCTCGGTCCGTGTCCCCGCTGTCCCCTCGGTCCGTGTCCCCACTGTCCCCTCGCTGTGTCCCCGCTGTCCCCTCGGTGCCAGCCTGCCCCGGCCCGGCAGGGAGGATGGAGCGTGTGCCGTGTGTGGGCGGGGGGAGCGGAGGGAGCAGGTCCGGAGCAATCGCTGTTTGTCCGGAGCGAGAGGAGCTGCCCGGGGGCAGGAGGGGCACGGGCACCCAGCACCGGGGACTCTGTGCCTTCACTGCCAGGCACCCGAGCAGCCCAACCACAGCCTGGGACATGGGCATGGCACAGGGAACAGCCCACATTCCATTGCCAACTCCATGCCCGGGAAGGGTAACCCCGGCCTGAGCCACACTGGGGGGTTCCAGTGCAGGGATAACCAGGGCCTTGGCATGGATTAAAGTGCAGGGATAACCAGGGCCCTGGCATGGATTAAAGTGCAGGGATAACCAGGGCCTTGGCATGGATTAAAGTGCAGGGATAACCAGGATCTGGGCTCCTGCTTCATTGCCACAGGTTCCAGTGCAGGATTCCTGGCCTGGGCTCCTGCTGCTCCCAGACCTGTACCCCCCTCTGTCTCCAGGCCTGTGGCTGTCCCTGGGTGGGTCCACACAGGCAGCCCCAGGCCCAGCTCAGCATTTGCTCTGGTGTCTTTAGGCACAGAACCC
Source organism: Poliocrania exsul (assembly GCA_035041345.1). Taxonomy (NCBI): domain Eukaryota; kingdom Metazoa; phylum Chordata; class Aves; order Passeriformes; family Thamnophilidae; genus Poliocrania; species Poliocrania exsul. The sequence goes on along the minus strand of JAWWLZ010000081.1, from coordinate 3,255,602 downwards.
TTTGTTTAACAAAGAATTCCCAGCAACAAGGTCTGAAATGCTTTGAACCTCTGCTGGAAGAGTGGGGATGGTCACTTGCCCCAGGTTTGTGGGCAGAGGTCAGGGAGAAGCCAACCTGTGCCCGCTGTGTTTGATCCCACGCTCCGGAGGGAGGAGCTGGAGGTCAGAGTGGGATCAGTGGGCAGATGTGCAGAGCTGCTGGAGGTGCCCCTGGGTGCCTGGGTGCCCTCCAGCTGCCTCTCCAGGAGGGAGCAGAGCTGCTCCCAGGGGTCCCCTGATACATCTGCCAGCCCCAGGCGGAGGCCTCGGGTGCCCCAGGGCCTCTCCCACAGCACCACTCGTCTAGACGTGATCCCAACTGAGCCCTTGTGGTGCCTGCTGTGGCTCCACCTCCTTTCCCTCTGCTGTAGAGTAAGGATAACACGCCTTATTTCACATTGGATCATGCAAGAATAAACGAGATGCTCACTGCAGGGTGATTCTCCCGTTGGAAGCATAGGTTGGGTGTTAGATATTGTCAGCACTAAGTGTTCCTGCCTGTAGCTCCACTACAATTTTGTAGCAACTACTTGTGTGGAGGCTCGTTACGTTCTTGTAGCTTGATTTGTAAATAATTGAAGATTTCCTGGTCCCAGGCACACACAGCCTGCAGGCTGGGAGGTTCAGCTGTTCACTGAGACGTGCTCAGTGCCTGATCCCTGTGAATGGGACACGCTCTGCTCGATGGCTGTGGAACAGCTCCTGATGGACGGATCCGTTTGCAAGAGTTAAATGATGCTGTGCTGTTTGTGCTGGAGCTCAGTGTAACCCACCCTCTGCAGCAGCAGGGGAAGGAGCTCCGGGGCTTCTGCTCCCAGGGAAATTGCCATTCACTTTCTCTGTAGCAGAGGAGACTCCAAATACCAGTTCATCATTGCTCAGAAAATGACATTTTGTTTTCCGCAGCGTGACATTATCGTTGTGTAAATTCCATGTTGATGGCTGGGGAAAATGCCTTGGAATGCAGATTTAAAGGCATCTGATCATCTCCTCTGGCCTGGGGAGCCATTTCTCTGCAGTCCAGGCTTTGCTGTCCTCCTCCCTTTTAGTTTTTCATGGAACACGAGGTTCTGGTGACTCTTTGGCAGAGGATGTGGACCTGAGGCTGCTTCTTCCCTGGGAGCAGAACCACAGCCCCTGAGGCTGCAGCCAAACCCTGTGGTTCCATGTCCTGGGATGTTCCCCTTGGCCCTTCTCCAGCTGCCCCAGCTGTGACTCCTGCCCGAGCTGCCTCGTGGCCTGGATTCCCTCTGGGGGCTGAGGTCTGGGGCCTGGGGGCTGAGCAGGAGCAGGAGCAGGAGCAGGAGAAGGAGCAGGAGCAGGAGCAGGAGCAGGAGCAGGAACAGAAGCAGGAGAAGGAGCAGGAGCAGGAGCAGGAGCAGGAACAGGAACAGGAACAGGAGCAGGAGCAGGAGAAGGAGCAGGAGCTGGAGCTGGAGCAGGAGCTGGAGCAGGAGCAGGAGCAGGAGCAGGAGAAGGAGCAGGAGCAGGAGCAGGAGCTGGAGCTGGAGCTGGAGCAGGAGCTGGAGCAGGACCTGTGATCCCACTGTCCCACTGGAGGTGGCCCCAGCCCTGCAGAGCCCTGGCACAGGTGTGGGTCAGGTTGAGGGGTGAAATGATGCCCACCTGTGTGTCCTGTGGAATGTGCTTTGCCTGGAGGTTCCTCTCAGAATTCCAAAGGGAGTCAGTGACCCAGGCCCTGGAGATGGATGAGGTTCCTGCAGTGAGCAAACAAGCCATGGTGTGGTTTGGCTCTGCTGTGAGTGCTGGCAGGTGCCCTGTGGCTCCTCAGCTCTTGTCTTGCCCTTGCATATCGTGACTGTAGGGAGTTACTTCTGTTTTTTTCATCTCTGAGTATTTCTTATCCCTAGAAAATCAGCATTCCAATTTATGAATGTTTGCCAGGCTTTTTATATCTTTTTTCATAAACCTGAAATCACCTGAAAATCTGTGATCAGCAAAGTTTTTTAAAAGCCTGTTCTGTACAGAAAATGGTTCTGGTGACACACAGATGTGCATGTGAGAAGGGATGGAGGGACAGGACACAGGGAGTGACTTCCCATTGCCAGAGGGCAGGGTTGGATGGGATACTGGGAAGGAATTCTTGGCTGGGAGGGTGGGCAGGCCCTGGCACAGGTGCCCAGAGAAACTGTGGCTGCCCCATCCCTGGGAGTGTCCAAGGCCAGGTTGGACAGGGCTTGGAGCAGCCTGGGCTGGTGGGAGGTGTCCCTGATGTGCCTCTCAGTGCTCTGGTCTAATTGACAAGGTGGGGATCAATCAAAGGTTGGACTCGATGGTCTCAGAGGCCTTTTCCAGCCTGAATGATTCTGTGAAATGAAGTCCTGGTTTGATCACTGGCTCTGAAATCTCGTTTATTAACCCCCTTGCCCTCCCTTGCTGACCAGCAGGATGGAGCAGCACAAGGAATTGGTTGGGTTTTAACAAAACAGTAACTTAGGGTGCTCTGCAATGGCCAAATGTGGGCATTTTGTGTTTGTGTGAGTCTTTTGGTGTCCAGGCAGGGAGGGAAGGACCCTTGTGAAGAAGAGAGATGCCAGTGAAAGGGCTGTGTCCAGTGTAGGGTGAGGAGAGAGCGATGTGAAATCCTCTGACCTGGAGGCCACGGAGCCACCACCACCATCCCAGAGAGGAGAGAAGGATCCTGGGGCACCTCAAGCCTAATTCAACCCAATTGAATCAACTACTCGTTTCTGGTTATGAATTTAAATTCTTAAGGACTGGGAATCAAAACTCAAGAAAATGGGGAAACGGAGCCTTTTCTTCAGCTGCCAATTTAACTGAGCAGCCTCTGCCCCCTGGCAGGTACCGGGGGTGGGGCCTCGCTGTGCTGCTGGTGGGCACGGGCAGGGGCAGGGGGTCCCTCCGAGCCGTGCCCGGGGCGGTGCCGGGGGAGCCGCTGGCGGGTGACTGCACGGGCAGGGCGAGACGGGCCCTCTGGGGATTCCAGGGAATCCTGGTGACCTGGATTGGAAGTGCCGGAGCTGCCCCGGGGGCTCCTTTGCGGGTTCGGCCGCGGTTAAAGCGGAGCTGCGAACGGGAGCCCCGACGAGGCCGCTCCGCGCCCAGAGTGCCGCGGTCTGGGCGCTGGGAAAGACCTGCAGACCACGCAGATCGCTCCTTAAAGGGCATTGGGAAATCTGCTTCAGTCTAGTCCTTTCAGACTCCAGCAATTGGGTTTGCCCCGTTTCCCCGGGATATTCGTTCCCCCCGCGCTGTCCCGGCGGCTGCGCAGCCCAAGTCAAAGGACCCCCAAACCTTCAATCACGTTTTCGATCCACTGACCGGTGAAAATCCTCCCCTCCCCTGCTTGTCTGGGCTCTCCCCCACCTCCAGCGCTTTGACCCCGGTCCCCCCGCCGCGTGTGTCCGGCTGCAGGGGCTCCCCTGCATCCCCACTGGGATCTGCTGTCCCGGGGCCGGGGCTGCTCCTGCCTCTGCTCCTGGTGCTGAGCTGACCCCAGGGCTCTGCTCCTCCTGCCTTTTCCCTTTCCCCCGACAGGGAATGTTCGGTGCTGGTGGGGCTGGGGGGACACCCCAGCCTTCAGTGCTACTGGCAGGTCCCTCCCACTGAACTTGGGAAGCCTCAAAGAATTTTTAGAAGTGATTTTGGGTTGGGCATGAGTGGGGTTTGTGGGCAGCTGAGTTTCTGCTCGTGTCCTTGTTCTCTGCTATTGGGGGATCTCCACTAGAAACTGGGTCAGTGGTGGCTCAAACTGCCCGGGGGAAGGTCTCAGCTCTGATATTTTTGTATTTACCTTAAAGCCAAAAGTCCTGGCTTTCCCCTGCACAAAGCTTTGAGCCCCAGTTACACAGGGTGTGTTTGTACAGTGTTTCCACAGGGCTTTTAATACTTGAGGGGGCCCATGAGCGGATGAGACCAAACTTCTTGGGACAGATTTCTTGGTGGTGCCTGTTCTGACAGGAAAGGGGGGACGGTTTTACACTGAAGGAAGGTCAGTTTGAATTAAATTTAAGAAAGCAATTTTTTATGGTGAGGGTGGGCAGGCCCTGGCACAGGTGCCCAGAGAAGCTGTGGCTGCCCCAGCCCTGGCAGTGTTTAAGGTCGGGTTGGATGGAGCTCTGGTGGAAGGTGTCCCTGCCCATGGCAGAGGGATGGAATGAGATGATCTTTAAGATGGTCTCAATCTCCTCTGATTCTGTGGTCACCCCAAAGATTTCAGCAGCACAACCAGGAGGGAGGAGCCTGGGAGGTGAGTGTGGTTCACCACGGCCTGTTGTGTTTGCCAAGCTGCCACAAGCATGTACCCAAATTCCTGTGGCCATTTGTTCTAATCCATTCCAATTCAGCCTGTCCAGCTCCTCCCGGTCAACCTGGAGCTGGAGCCACCCTCACTGTGGATGTGCTGTGCTGAGCAGAGCTCTGCAGCTGGATGCTCCGAGCTCTCCTTCCCCCTGTGGCTGTTTGCTGGAGTGACAGCCCCGTGTGAGGCGTTTGGAGCCACTTTCCCCAAACGGCCTCTTTTCTGTGCACGAGTTTGGTTCTTGTTTCCAGCTGCAGCCGAAATAGCAAAATTCCCATCGTGGGCGAGACAGAGCTGGGATCTGCTTCCACCTGAGGTGTGTGTACTCCTCCTGCAGGGTTTCTCCATGGTGACAAAACCGTGAATTTCCCTAAAATTTCCATGTATCAAATAAAAGCCTTGACTTGGAGAGGCACAGGGAGGATGCTTTGGTCCTGCTCCTTCAGAGGCCATGCTGTGTGCTGGGGATTCTGGGGAGAGACAGAGTGGGGTGGGCTTCTCTCCTCTCCTTCTCCCTCTTCCTCTTCCTCTTCCTCTTCCTCTTCCTCTTCCTCTTCCTCTTCCTCTTCCTCTTCCTCTTCCTCTTCCTC
>JAWWLZ010000081.1:3233381-3246156 GCA_035041345.1 Poliocrania exsul | reverse complement strand
CCCCGGGGTGGGACAGGGATGGAACAGTGTCCTTGTGCTGGGACAGGGATGGAGCAGTGTCCCCGGGGTGGGACAGGAATGGAACAGTGTCCCTGTGCTGGGACAGGGATGGGGCAGTGTCCCCGGGGTGGGACAGGGATGGGGCAGTGTCCCCATCATGGGACAGGGATGGGGCAGTGTCCCCATAGTTGGACAGGGGTAGAACAGTGTTCCCATGGTGGGACAGGGACTGGTGTCCACGATGGGACAGGGATGGAGCAGTGCCCTCGCCCAGGGACTGAGTGTCCCTGTGGCTGCACAGGGAGCAGCCCCGTGTCCCGCAGTGGGACAGGGTCCCGAGCCGGGCAGGAGCTTGGACGGAGGGAGCTTGGTGGCACTCACCGTGTGCCATCGCCTCCATACTGGGGGACACACTAGGTGGAACTCCCGACTCAGACGAGGAGATGGTGAGGGATGGACCAGTGTGGAGCGCGGGACATGGGGAGGACATCAGCGGAATGAGCTGGAGGAGACCAAGGACCGGAGCTGCCTCGCGGATGAAATCTGGGGCTGGTCCCGCCTGTCCGGCCCGGACCCCCTCCCCGCGCTGGTGAGAAGCAGAGCCGGCTCGTTTTCCAAATCTTTATTGTAAATAAATTTCTGCGACATTGCAGGAGGCGGCCGGGGCCGGGGCCGGGGCCGGGGCAGCTCCGGCGGCTCCAGCACGTGCAAAGCAGGGGCGGGGGCGCGGCGGGGGCGGCGGGGGCGGCGGAGCCCCCGGCCCAGCCCGGCCCGGCCGCGGGCGGAGCGGAGCGAGGCGGTGCGGGATGGCGGCGGTGCGGGCAGGGGGCACACGGGGGGGCCCCGCCCCGCTGTGCTTGTCCCCGGCCGCGGGACGGGACGGGGCCCGTGGGCTCAGCCTGCGGGGGCTGGGGGGGTTCTGCTCTCTTGGCTCTGGAAGCACCGGGTGTTCCCCCCACGCCACCCTCACCACGGGCACTCCCGCCCGCCCGCCCTTACAGCGTTAAAATCATTAAGAAAAATCCCGATATTTATATATATATATATTAATTGCCCCAAACCCAGTGACAGTGGTGGCCTCTTGCTCCGAGCCAGGGGCCGGGGAGCAGCCCCGGCGCTGTGGCTGTGACGGCTGTGGGGACACTGCGGTGACAGTGATAGAGGTGGGGGTTGATCCAGACCCCTCCCGTGCCCACGGTGGCCCCACGTCCCCAGGTCCCCCAGCTCATCGCTCATATGTCACACAAGAAGCCACCACAGACGCCCAGCCTGGGGATGTCCAGCTGCCCCCATCCCGCTGTCACCTCCCACCCTGTCTCCTGTGGTGCCACCTGTGGGTGCTGTGCCTGCCCAGTGGGGCTCTCACACCAGGCTGGGGGCCACTGCATGCCTTGGCTTGGGGACAGACACCCTCGGCCACCCTCTACCTCCATGGCAAAGGGGCCCAGTGGTGGGCAGGGACACCAGGCAAGGACACACAGAGGGGACACCCCCTCACTGCGATGGGCATGAGGTGTCATCTCTGGTTGTCCCCCTGCTGAGTGTCCCCAGGACTGTCCCCACACATACAGACACACACACCGACTGTCACCAGGGGTATTTCCCCCACCATGCTGAGTGTCACCAGTGGCTGAAGGGACCAGTGTGGCCCCTGGTGCTCTGTGGTGCTGTGGGTTGGGTGGCCCTGCAGAGCCACCCCATGCAGGGTGACAAGTGCCATGTGCCATGGGGATGGGGATGGGGGAGGGACACGGGTGCCACAAGCCTGCCCTGGGGCTGGGGTGACAAGTGTCACCCAAAAAACAGCCCCATGTGCCATCAGCCCAGGGCTCACCCTGCACCCCAACCCCTGGGCGGGGGGGCTGCTGTCACCTGCCCACCCCCCAGCCCCAGTGCCACCAGTTTGGGGTTCACCTGCTTGAACTGGGGAAGTGGCATGGGGACAGCCCCCATGCTGGGGGAAGAGCTGTCACCCACGGCTGCTGGTCCCACCACTGGTGGCCTTGAGGTCCCACGGCTTGGGGGGGGGGGGGAAGGGGGGATTAGCCATGACCTGGGAGGTCAGGGGGAGTTTTGGGGGATGTATCCCACATGGGGGCTGCTGAGCCACTTTGGGGGGCGGGGGAGGCACATCTGGGGGTGCAGTCATTGGCCCCCAAGGGCCCCAGCCGAGGCCTCTGGGTGGGGAGGACACATCTCCCAGGTCCTGCACTGGGAGAGGGGTGCTGGGGTACTGGGGTAGTGCTGGCCTGGTACTGGGCTGTACTGGCCTCATCCTGGGGTACACGGGGCTGCCTTTTGGAGGCCCCGGGCCCCAGGCTGGAAGATGCTGCTGGGGGGCAGAGGGGGCTGTGGGGCGGGGGCTCCCCGCTCGCCCCGCAGTACATTCATGCCGGTGCCGCCGGCCCGGGGGGTCCCAGACATTCGTGGCGGTGCCGTGGGGGCTGCGGGTGGTCCCGGGTGCCCCCCCACCGCTCTCCTCCTCGGCCGGACCCTCGGCAGCACCGCCTCATTTAATTGCTGTTAATGAGGCGCTGGGGGGGTGGGGTAGAGCGGCCCCGCTCAGGCCCCCCCGGACCTGCAACACAGAAGTGGGGTGTGTTTAGTGGGGGGCTGTGACAGGGGGGTGACACATGGGGGGACACTGAGCTGAAATGAGCCAGCACCGGGGGGGTGCTGCTGCCAGGCCCCCCCAGCCGCTGTCCCTGTTCAGCCCGGGGGGACAGAGATGGAGACAGCACGGCCGGACACACAGCGACACGGACAGACGGGCCCGGGGGCTCCCACGCCGTCAGGCTGCCGGACGGTGACGGTGACAGGGACGGTGACGGGACGATGGGGGGGACACGGTTACACTCCCTGCTGCGCCGGGTCGTACCTTCCTCGGCGGATGTTCCTTGGGGGGTGGCAGGGGGAGAGGAGAGGAGCATTAGTGCCACCCCCGTGTCGCCATTGTCCCCCCCGGCGTGTCCCCCCGCCCCGGTGTCCCCGGTCCCTCAGGCAGCAGCAGTGTCCCAGTGCCAGGCAGGAGCACACACAGGGGGCACGACACAGCCCCCGCCCCGGCACCCCATGCTGGGGGACAGACACGGCCACGGGGCCAGGGTGACAGTGACAGTGACACCTGAATGGCACATGCGGGCAGGACAGGCAGGGCCAGGGGCAGGCAGGGGCTGGGACAAGGGACCAGGCAGGGCCAGGGGACCAGGCAGGGACAAGGGGACCAGAGGCCACACTGCAGGGGATGCCCAGCTGGGGGGACTGGCATTGCCCCGGGAGGGCACAGGCCTGGCCCTGGCGCAGTGACAGCAGCAGAGGAGACGAGCCATGCGGTGGCTGCTTACTTAAATCCCCAGCCTGTCCCCCCAAGGACGATGGCAGCCACCAGCACGGCCCCCGCGATGGAGCCGATAATAATATTGGTGCCACTGGGACCTGTGACAGAGGGGACAGGGGGGAGGGGACAGGGTCACACATCAGTGGGAAAGGGACACGAACATGGGGACACAGCCCCGGGGATGCCCCAGTGCCACGGGGACTTGAGAAGGGGACAAACCCAGCCATAGGGAACATGTCGGTAGGGAGGACACCAGGACACAGCCCCAGGGCAGTCCCAGTGCCGTGGGGACCTGGGAGGGGGACAAACCCAGCCATAGGGAGACACCTCAGTGGGAAGGGGATGCAGGGACACGGGGACACAGCCCCAGGGACACCCCAGTGCTGTGGGGACCTGGAGGGGGGGCAAACCCAGCCGAGCTGCGGCATCTGGGTAGGGGGACACTCTGGACCCCTAGCGTGGCTGGGGACAGAGTGGGACCGCCAGGCTGTGTGCCATGGGGACAGCAGGGGCACAGGGAGCCCGCTCCCCCTCGCGGGCACACGGACCCTTGTATCGCTCCATCTCTCCCGTCGGCTTCGGCTCCGGGATGGGGTCGTAGACGCTGCAGTCCTTCCCCGTCCACTCCGCCCGGCAGATGCACTTCCCCTCGTTGCTGCAGACCTACCGAGGGACGGTGTCACCCGCCGTGCCCCCAGCCCGCGACACCCCCAGCCCGCTCCACCCCCGCCGTGCCCCTCACCCCGTGGTCGAAGCAGATCTTCCCGTCCCAGCTGCCGGGGCAGGAGCTGAAGTTAAAGGCGGTGGCTGGAAGGCATTTGCGGTCGAGACAGAGCATTCCGGGCCCGCAGGGCGTCCCGTCCTCCACGTAGCTCAGGTCTGAGCCGTCCACCAGCTGCACGTGGCCTCCCCTGCGCCGGGACAGCCAGAGCAGTGACACTGGCACAGCTAGGGCAGTGACACTGGTACCGCCAGGGCGGTGACACCGGGACAGCCGGAGCGGTGACACCGGGACTGCCCTGCCCCGGGGCCGCCCCTGTCCCCACAGTGACACCCACCTGCAGTCCACGTAGCGGTTCTGGTGGAAGAAGGTGGTGGTGGCGATCTCCCCGCTCAGCTCCCCCAGCCGCGGCGACCCCGAGATGTTGGCGCAGAGGAGGAAGCCGCAGAGGACGTCCCTGCAAGGCAGCGGTGGGGTGGCCGCGGTGGCAGGTGACACCAGGAGGGGAGCGGGCAGGCGGGGCCGGGGGGCACTCACTGCTTGTTGCACTGCAGCCAGCCCGGGCCCTCGCGCCCGCAGTTCCCCCGCTCCGTCCCCTCCACGTTCAGCTTCTCGTAGCAGAATCGCTCGGCTGAGCCTGGGGGAGAGTGAGAGTCACCTGCCTGTCATCTGCCTGTCACCCACCTGTCACCCCCCGTGCCCCTCAGCCCAGACCGACACTCACCGCGGCCCCACAGCGCGTTGCACTGACGGTCTCGGGTTTTGCAGCGCCCACCGTAGCATCGTCCCTGTGAGAGGGGAGGGGGGTCAGGGGCTGGAGGGGGTCAGGGGGCTGGAGAGGGGTCAGGGGGCTGGAGAGGGGGATCAGGGGCTGGGGAGGGGGATCAGGGGCTGGGGAGGGGTTTGTAGGTGTGCATGGCTGTGGAGATGGTGCAGGGACACCGAGCCCCTCACACTCGAGGCTGGCCCCAGGACCCCCACCCAGCTCTCGCGGGGCAGAGTGGGAGCCACCCGTGTGCACAGCCACGGGACAGCAGTGGGGGCACAGGGACCCCTGCTCACCCCAAAACCCACACAGACTGCTTTGGGTTGAAAGGGACCTTAAAGACCATCCATTCCACCTCCCTGCCATGGGCAGGGACACTTTCCACCAGACCAGGTTGCTCCAAACCCTGTCCAGCCTGGCCTTGAACACTCCCAAAGCGTTTCCAACACGCCCAAGCCCAGATGCCGGAGCCCACAGGACATGCCCAGTTCCATGGCCCTGTCTGGCCACACAGGGCTGCACTCACCTGCTCGTTCTCACAGAAATATCCATCCAGCTTGTGGAGGTTGGGGGGACACTGTGGGGACATAGAGAAGAGGACAGTGATGCCACATGGCCCCACAGTGTGTCCCCCAGTGTCTCCCAGCACCTCTCACCTGGCTGGAGTCCCCGGTGCAGCTCTCAGGGATGTCACACTCATTCACAGCCTCCCGGCAGGACACACCTCGTGGCTCATACTGCAGGGGGGACGAAACCAACACATCAGGATTGGGACACATCGGCAGATGCGGCCCCCCCGGGGCCCCCCGACTGCCCCCAACCCGCACCTTGCAGCCCTTGCAGCACAGCCCGTCGCTGCACATGGCGTCGTGGGTCAGCGTGCACTTCTTGCAGCAGTTTCCCCCGCTCCTGGCGCACTCCTGCGGGGACGGCAGCGGAAGGCAGTGCCATCAGCCCCCTGGCAGCCCCGGGAGCGCCCCCAGCGCTGGGAGCAGCCCCCCGGCCCCGCTCACCGCCAGCGAGCCGCAGTCGCACTCCTCGCCCGCCTCCACGAAGCCGTTCCCGCACTCCGGAGGGTCCAGGAGCTGTCGGGACCGGGAAAGGGACATCACACACACACGACAGCTGTTTTGGGCACCTCGAGCCAGGTGCTGCCATGAGCCCCCCAAAAGGGGCATCACATCCCCGGGGAACGGCGGCACCCCCAAATCACTGTCAAGCGCGAGGGTCCGGCTCTTTGCCCCGCTGGCGACCCCGCGCCCAACACCAGCACTGTTACCTCGGCTGTGGCAGGGGTTGGGGACCCCACAGGTGCCAGGGGGCCCCGGGAGCCACCCCCGGAGCATCACTGTGACCCCCAGGGTCGGGGGGCCTGTTACCTTCAGGGGTTTGTTGAAGAGGCAGCTGCCGCCGCCGTCCTGCAGGAACTGGTTGTACTCGTCGATGCTGCAGCGGGAGAACTTGCGCGGAAGGTAATACCTGTGGGGTGGGGTCACTGCCACCCCCTGCCCTGCCTGAGGGCACGGCCGGGCACCCAGACCAGGGCGGAACCCTCGGCACTGCCCTCACCGGTGACACAGGGGGTGCAGGGGACGTGGCAGTGCCACCCCGAGCGGGCACCCACCCTGTGTCCTCCATGATACAGCCCAGCCACGAGTCCGGACACCTGCAGTCCCCTGGGAGGAGAGGAGAGGGGCTGGGGGTGCTGGCTGTCCTGTGCCGGCCCGGTGGCACCGCGGTGTGCCCCCACCGTCCCCACTCCCCCGGGGCGGTGGGTACCTGCGGCCGTGCGGTGCTTGTTCCACATCATGCCCACGTTCTGCCCCAAGGTCTGTGCCAGTGTCACCGCCATGGCAGCCACGTTGCCGTACTGCGGGACCGACGGGGTGTCACCGCGGGGACCCCCTTCTGTCCCCGTCCCCAGCCCGCCCCCGCGGGGGTCTCTCCGCACCCACCTCGTTGACGCCCCCGGCGCGGGCAGGGGAGCAGATGCCGCCCACGAAGGCGGTGCCGCTGCGGCTGCTCTGGAACGTCCGACCCCTGCGAGGAAGAGGATGGTGGGGACGTGGGGACGCGGCCCTCGGTGCCGGGGGGGACACGTGGCCGTGGTGCTCACGAGAAGAGGTGGACGGTGTCGCTGTGCTCCGCCAGCCCCTCGCGCCGGTACTTCACGAACTCGTTCAGGGTCTCCAGGGAGTCGTGGCCCATCCGGATCCGGTCCTCGGTCGCCCACGTCTCCATGGCCACCAGCACGATGCGGGTGTTGAGTTGCTCCTTGTAGATCTGCGGGGACGGGGGACGGTGCTGGGGATGAGACCTCTCCCAGGGACAAAGCCACCAGTTACCGGGGACAAACCCCTGGGGACAAATACCCCAGAGCCGGGGGGGACAATTGTCCAGGGACAATTCCCCAGGGACAAACCACCAGCGGGACAAACCTAGCAGGTGCCAGAGGAAAAAAATTGTAGGAAAAACACCCTGGGGATAAACTCGCAAGGGACCAACTCAGCAGGTGCTGAGGACCAACCCTCTGGGATAAACTCACGGGGAAGAGGGACAAATCCATCAGCTGCTGGGGACAGTCCCCTTCAAGGACAAACCCCCAGGGACAAACCCACCAGGGACTGGGGATAAGCCCCCTCTCCAGGGAATAAACCCACGGGAGACAAATCCCCTGGGAATGAACCTCCCCAGGGACAAACCCACCAGGTGCCAGGGATAAGCCCACCCAGGGACACCCCCCAGTGACAAACTCCCCCAAGAGACAACAACCCCCCTCGAGGAACACCCCACAGGCGCCCCCCTCACCATGTCAGCCAGGTTGACCACGGACTTGGCAAAGTTGCTGGTGAGAACCACGGACTTGCGGAGCTGCAGGAACTGGGGGGACACCAGGGGTCAGGTTCGGTTGGGGGGGTACCCCGACCCCCCACACCTCCCACCAGGCCCAGGGACCCCCACGCTCACCAGCTGGTGGTCGTTCACCACGGCCAGCTCGATGTACTTGGTCTCGCTGTGCACTGTGTGCTGGGCTCGGCGGACCTGCCGAGGGACCCGCGGCTGAGCCGGCTCGGCGGGGTCTGCCCCCCAAACGGGGCTCCTGACCCCCAAACGGGGCCCCTAACCCCGCCAAGGATGTTTGGGATGCAGGGAGAGGAGAAAGCCACTGGGCGGGCTTGGGATGGAGCCCCTCCAGCATTCCAGTGGGTCCCCTGGGCATCCCCAAGCCCAGACAGGACCAGCACCCCACAAACATGATTCCAGCACCCGCAGACCAGCCAGACTGTACCAGCGACCAGCAGCCAGAGACCAGCTGAGGTCAAGCGCCCTTGTCCCCTGCCCCCTGGCCACTGTGCCCCGCCCTGTGTGCCCTGCTGTCCCCGCTAACCTGCCGCCGCCGCCGCAGCTTTGGTATCCCACCCGCCACACGCTGGCTCAGTGCAGGGAAGAGGCAGCCTGGAAGGAAGGAACAGAGCTGGTGGGACACCAGGGCACGGGGCCACCGAGGCCACTGCCACCAGTCCCTGGGGACAAGTGCTGGCTCTGCACGAAGGCTCACCCAGTTGGGGACAGCTGGGGACACGCTGGATGACGTGCGGTCGAAGGCCCTGAAGGGAAATGAGTGTCATGGCTGTGTGTGGAGGGGGGACTGCCCCGTCCCCCTGTCCCCAGGGCTGCCCCCACACCTGTAATGCTGCCGTGGGGAAACTGAGGCAGCCACATGGCCGGTCCCAGTGCCACCACTCACCTGCCCGTGCTCGGTGCCCACCCGGGGCTCGATCAGGTAGGTGGCTCGGCCGTCCGAGAAGACCCCACTGCAAGCAGAGATGGAGGTGTTGGGGTGCAGAGGGTGCAGCCCCCCCAGCTCCCCTTTTGGCACCGGGGGGTACTCACCGCAGGCCCTGGCAGCTGGAGAGGGCGGCGAAGGAGCGGGGCTGCCCCCGGATCCGGCCCTGGTAGTAGCAGTGCTCCCCTGCGCCCTGCAGAGCGGGGACAGCGCTGAGCACCGGGGGCCCATCCTGCTCACACCCCCAGGGGCTGCACTCCGGGCTGGGGGCTCTGGGGCTCACTGCCTGGCACTCTGGGCTCACTCCCATGGCATCGTGGCATCCCCATCACCACCCCTGTGTGAGGAGCATGGCAACACCCCATGCACGGGCTGGGCACCCCAGGAGCACCCGGGGCGGGGGGGAAGCTGAGCTGTGGGGGGCCACTCCTGGGCTGCTTCTTTACAAATGTGCCACCACGACCCCAGCGCTGGCACGGCACAGCATGGCATGGTTTGGCCCGGCATGGCATGGAGTGGCACGCAGCTTACCGTGCTGTGGCTGCCGTTGCTGCCCGCGCCGACGTGTCGCTCCACGTAGTGGGAGGCGAGGAGGTGGCTGCCGGGAGCAGGTGGGGGGTGAGAGGCCATGGGGTGGGGAGGAAGAAGAGGAGGAGGAGGAAGAGGGAGACCACAGCAGCCATCCATGCACACAACATCACCTCAGTGTGGGAGACCACCCACCCAGTGTGGGAGACCTCCACAACCACCCATATACATGGACTCACCCCAGCGTGGAACCCCCCACCCCATGGACCCCTCTCCCCCGGGCTCAGCCCCCAGCACTGAAGCTGGGACAGCTTTGCAAACACCCCCATCTCTGAGCACCCGCAGCTCCTCCACTCCCTCCCTCCTGCTGGGGGGCAGCAGCAGCCCCACGGTGGGTGCCCCCCGCTCATCGGGACCCCTGGGGTCACTCACTGGTTCAGCCGAAGGTCGAGGGTGAAGGCAGAGCCGAAGGCGTGCACCACGAAGCTCACCTGTGCCAGGTGCAGTCCCTGCAGGAGAGCCAGGACCGTCAGCACTCCCAACTAATGACTAAAATAACAATTAGACCCCCAACCCAAATACGCAGCCTGTAAAACTGCACTTTTAAGCCTCAAAAATGCAGCCTAAAGGAAATCACTGGGATTTTTCCTCAAACCCATCACCCTCCCTGTGGTACCGGGTGGGCACCCGTGCCCCATCGCCCCCTCCCCAGGTGCCCCGGTGGGGTGGAGGTGCTGGAGGGTGTCCCCGGCGCTGGGCCCGGCCCGGCCGCGGCAGCCGAGCCGGCGCTTCCCCCGCCCTGCGGCGCCCGGCGCTCCTGACCTAATTCCAGCCGCCGGCAGCGGGCGATGGAGCGGCAGCGGGAACGGCGCGCTGCGGCGCGGCCTGAGACCCCCCAAACGCACCGGGCGGGACCCCATCCCCAGCAGCAGGTCCCTGCCGATCTCCGGCGCTCCACACAGGGAAAAGCCAAACCCGCCCTAGGATGTCCTGCCCCTTCCCTGGGAACCCCGCACAGCTCGGGATGGGGACACAGGGAGGAGGACCCGTTTGTCATCCCGGAGAGGGAACGCCCCGGGCCGGGAGCGCATCCCCCGGGTCAGGCAGCGCGGCCGGAGAGGGTCAGCAGGGCTCTGCCGCCGGGACCCGGCCCGAGCTCCCGGGATCCCGCTGCTCCATCCCCGCCTGACTCTCTGGGTTAACACCGCCCTGGAGCTTCGCCAGCCTGGCGGTGCCGGCGCTTCCCGGCGTCCGGCGGTTTCACTCGACGCCGGGTGTAAACCACCTTTGCGGCGAGTGCAGCTCATCAGTCCCCGTTACCCGGCGCGGGTGGGGATCGATGGGCGCCGGCCTGGGCGGCTGCCAGAGCCCCAACCCCCTGTGCCCGATGTGGCGCTCCCTGAAACGCTGGGAGAACCAGCCAGCGGGATGAAGGATGCACAGAGCCGGGCGGGGGGCATGGGGAGCAGCACTGGGTGGGACATGGGGGGCTGGCCCCACATGGCCAGGATCCCTGATCCATCCCCTCCGGAGCCGCGAACTCGTTCGTTATCCCGTGGGAGCCCTGCCCGCCACCTGTCCGTTCCCATTCCATCTCTCCCAACGCCCGGGCGCTGCCAATACCCAGATTTAATGGGATTTCGAGGCACAATTCAGGTCCCTCTGGAGTGGATGGCAGTGGAATGGTCCCTGGAGGGATGCGGGCTCCAGTTTGGGATGCTGGTGCCCACACATGTGCTGGGGGACAGCTGGGCCAGCGCCGGCGGCTGCCTGGGGACCTGCCAACCCCAGGGACCCGCCACCCACCAGGAACCCCGGACAGGGAGCAGCTGGGGGGCTGTGGTTCACTCACGGGTCCTCCTCCTCCTCCTCTTCCTCCAGGCTCATTCCGGACTCTGGTGTCCAGCTGATGCTTCGCGACTTCTCCTCCTCCCGAGCTCTGCCCCACCAGCCTGCTGGGGTGGGTGATCTGGGAGACCACCCGCCCGTCCTGCCATCCGGCCCGCGGGAGCCTCCGTGGCACCGGCCCGGCCTGCGCGGCGGGACCTGCGGGACAGGGGACGGCGGGCGATGACCCTGGAGGGGCTGGGGACGCGGGGACAGGGAGGACTGGGGATGAGGTGGGGTGGGGACAAGTAGGGCTGGGGACACAGGGGGATGGGTACAAGGAGAGACAGGGACATGGGGGGATGGGGACACAGGGGGATGAGGAAGGGAAGGGGCAGGACGGGATGGAATACAGGGAGATGGAGTTGGGGCACACGCTCTGGGGATGGCCCAAGTGTGGCACCGCATCCCGAAGGGGACATCCGTGTCTCGGATGGGATGCCCAGGGAATGTGGAGGGGGGATGGACAGCTGGGAGACATCGGGGGCGCTGGTGTGTCCAAGAGGGGACACCCAGGGAGCACCGGCTGGGGGGGCGCCCAGGGGTTGGAGGGGACCAGTACGGGAACACATCTCGGGGCGGGGGAAAGCTCAGGGGGCCTCAGATGCAGTGGCAGATCCTGGAGGGGACAACCGGGGGACACGGGGGGCTGATAAAGTGATGGATCCCAGAGGGGACAACCAGGGGACAGGGGGGACTCAGAAATGCCATCACATCTGGAGGAAAGGTTGGAGGAGGGGTCAGCATATCCTGGAGGGAACAGCCAGGGAAAATGGGGGACCGGAATGGGGACACATCTGGGAGGAGCCACCCAGGGGACAGTGAGGGCAGGGAAGGGGACACCACCCAGTGGGAGATGAAAGACTGGTACGGGGACACCCCTCAGAGGGGACACGGAGGGGACAGTAGGACTGGTGCAGGGACACCTTTGGAGGGGACACCCAGGGGACACGGGGTGGGGGGGCCGCTATAGGGACATATCCCAAAGGGACATGGAGAGCTGCTATGAGGACATCTATGGGGACACTCAGGGGACGGAGGAGCCGAGATCATGGAGGGGACATGAGGGACAGCTATGGGGCCACCTCCGGAGAGGAGACATGGGGGGCCGCTGAGAGGACAGAAATGTGGGGGTCGCGGGGCTGGGGGGCAGGTGCGGGGCCGGGGGGAAGCGCGGGGCCGGGGCCGGGGGCGGGGGCAGGTGCAGGGCCGGGACTGGGGGCAGGTGCAGGACTGTGGGGCAGGTGCGGGGCCGGGGGCAGGTGCGGGGTCGAGACTGGAGGCAGGTGCAGGACTGCGGGGCAGGTGCGGGGCCGGGAGTAGGTGCGGAGCCGGGGGCAGGTGCGGGGCCGGGACTGGGGGCAGGTGCGGGGCCAGTGGCGGTGCGGGGGGGTCGCGGGCCCGGCCCCTCCCGGGGCTCTGCGGGGCGGCGCTGCGGAAAAATGTGTCGATGCAGCGAAAAAGCCGCAGCGGCGGCGGCGGGGCCGGGAGCGGAGCGGGGCGATGCGGGGCCGGTACCGGGGGCGATGCGGGCGCGGGTGAGGGTGCGGGTCCGGACCTACCTGCCCGCGGGGCGAGCGAGAGCAGCGCGGCCAGCAGCCAGCCCCGCAGCGGGCTCATGGCTCCCTCATGCTCCGCAAGCGGCCGCGCCGGGCCCGCCGCGCCGGGGACCGTCACCGTCCCGGCCGGCCCCCTCGCCCCGGGCCGGGCCGGCAGCGCCGCCCCCGCCCCGCCCGCCCGCGGCCCCGG
>JAWWLZ010000081.1:3217719-3233281 GCA_035041345.1 Poliocrania exsul | reverse complement strand
CAGACAGTACAGGGGAACCAGGACTGGACCCCCCGAGGTCTGGATCCCCCAGGCCCAAAGCAGACTGTCCCCAGGCATTACTGTCCCACTCTCCCTGCCAGGGCAGGACTCCCCCCCACCCACACACCAGTACCAGCCTCTCCACCTGTACCAACCACCTCCCAGGCTCCCCAGCCAGCACACAGTCCCCAGCTGGAATTGGAGTCCCCCCAGCCTGTATGGAGCCACCCTCACTGGGACCGAGTCCCCAGAGCCACTCCAGACTGGACTGGAGCTGGTTCCAGGCTCCCACCAGTTCCAGGGCCCCTGGCCATTATCAGAGCCCCCCAGCCAGTACCAGCTGGGGTTGAGCCCCCTATCTGGTCCCTTGTCCAGAGCAGGTGTTGGCTGTGGGAGCCCAGCTCTGGATGTAGCCAAGGGGGGTTCCAGGGGCTGGTACTGAAACCAGGAGGGGAGTTCTGGACCCTGTGGGTGGCCAATGCCACTCAGGAGTGCTGTGGTGTCCCCACCCTCAGGAAGGCCCCGAGACAAGAACCCATCAGAGGTTGCTCTGATTTCAGGGGATGCAGCGAGGCTGCATTTCCCCCCTGGGGATAATGGAGCAATTTTTGGACAGACAAGCCCAAATAACTCCTGTTTATTGCAGCTTGGGGGAGGGGAGGTGCAGCACCGTGGAGGGTGACATCCCACGGGGGGAAAGTGGCACAGCCCCAGGCACCCCCAGGAGGGGCTGTCCTGGGGCTCTGAGCCCCAGGTGGTGGGGGCTCCAACCAGCACTGGGGGACTCATCCCTCGGGGCTGGTCACAGGATAGAGACCTGGAAACCATCAACCCCAGCTCTTCCTCCCAGGGGTGCCCAGAGCCACGCCTGGGTGGGTGCTGTGGCTCCCCATGGAGGGTGCTGGGCAGTCCCTGCCTGTGTCTGATCAGGGACACAGGGCATGGCCAAGCCACCAGAGCAGGGGATGCAGGCACTGCAGTGGCCCCAGCTCAGCCCAGAGACCCAGAAAAGTCCCAGGAGCCCCCCAAAAGACCAAGGTGAGGGTCCTGAACCCCCACTTCACATCACCCACTCTCCTCCAGAATGGCTCATCCCCGCTTTAGACCCTTTTGGCACATTTTGTGTTACGCCTGCAGCAAGTCCCTCCTGTGCCCCTGGGATCAGGTTGACTCCAGCCCTGCCCCAGGTGCAGTCAGCACTGGGGGCTCGAGCACTGCTCAGGGGCATCCTCACACCCCTCCCCTGCCAGCGCTTCCCACAGTGACTCCAGGGTCTGCCAGCCCCCAGCCCACAGGGCTCCAGAGGCTCCAGTGTGTGATCCCTCCCCATGGACTCTCCTCTTTTCCAAGCACCTGCTGCCCTGTGCCTGCACCCTTCTCACCCCGGGGCTTGCTGGTGACAAAGCCTTTGGGTGTCCAGTGGCAGCTCTGCAGCCCAAACCCATCCATGGATGGACAACTGGCTTTGTCTGGCCAGGATACTCGTGGGGTGTTTTCTGCAGTGTTGTGGCATGAGGGTGACAGAGACCCTTCCTGCCCACCAGGACACCCTCGATGCCTGTCCTGGTCTGGTTTTCACCACTTTTGGGTGGACATGGGGGGCAGAACGAGGTAGGGGTGTGAGAGAAGGCAGGACAGGGCAGGGAG
The DNA here is from genome assembly GCA_035041345.1 of Poliocrania exsul. NCBI lineage: Eukaryota > Metazoa > Chordata > Aves > Passeriformes > Thamnophilidae > Poliocrania > Poliocrania exsul. The sequence goes on along the minus strand of JAWWLZ010000081.1, from coordinate 3,231,634 downwards.
CAGGGAGGGGGTCAAGCCCAGCCCCCTCCTCTCCCTCCTGAGCTCTGCAGCTCAGCCTGTTCCCATCAGCACTGGCAGAGCTTTAACGACCCCAGACCTGAAGCAGCCTGGGATGGAAGGGGGCAGGTTCATCTCAGCCTGGTTTTTAGGTCACACTCAGCCTGGCTCAGCCCCACACCTCCCTCCAAGATGGCATGGGGCAGGCAGAGCTTCAAAGCTGGGACTTGATACCCTTGGGCCTTCCTTCTCCATGATGAGAGGAACCTGCAATGTCAGGCACAGCAGAGCTGATCCAGCACCTGCTCAGCCCCTCAGGAGGTCTGTGAGGCTGCCAGCCCCAGAGACAACCTCTCCCACCACAGAAACAAAGGGGTGCTCACCCAGGTGACAATGAGCATCTGAACAACCTGGTCTAGTGGCAGGTGGCCCTGTCCCTTGAAGGGGGTTTGGCACTGATGATGTTTAAGGTCTTTTCCAACCCAAACTATTCCAGGATTCTGTATCTCCAGGCAGAACAACTGACCCAAGGGGCCCCTGAAGCAGCTGCTCCAGTCCCCAAGCCCAGGGACTCCTACAACATGACACTGGCCGGTGTCAGGATGGGGCAGGCTTGGTGAAGGACAACCCTTGTCACCCCCTTGCTGATCTCCCAGGGCCCAGGAATGCTGCTGTGTGGCATTCCAGTCTCCACAGGGGACAGCCTGGAACTCTGGTCACAGGGCCCCTGGAGGGGCCATTCCTGGTCACCCAGGGCACACTCTTCACTGTCCGAGGGGCACAGACCAGTCACTCCCTCCAGGAGGCCGAGCAAACCAGGGGCTTGGCTGGTTCCAAGCCCCTCTCTACCACTGTCCCAGGAACTGGGACAGCAGTGGCCCCAGCAGAGCCCTGTGCTGGGCAGGGTTCAGCTCCTGCAGTAGCTTTGATCAGCCCTTTGTTACCTGTGCAGGGACTTCAGCAGGTAAAGAACTGGAGTTTGGCTGTTGTGCTGGAGAAGCATTTAGCTCAGGAGGAACCTCTGAAGTCTTGTGTCTCCCCAGTCTTCTGCTCCCAGCAGAACTACCTGATCCCATTGCTCAGGGCTTCCCTTCCAGCCTTGAGTGAAGGAGGGTTGGTTGTTCCTCACTCAAGGACTGAACATCTCCAAGGACAGACAGACCCCACTCCTCTGGGTGCTGCCCCAGGGCTGTCCCACCCTCCTGGGCAGTGAGCCTTTCCTTTTCCCAGCTTGCACATGGAGGCCCCAGCTTGGGGCACATGGCAACTCAGAAGGGTTGGCTCCACCCTGCTTGGAACTGCCCTTCAAGAAGCCACACGCTGCTTTTAGACACCCCAGAACCTCCTCTTGGCCAGCCCAGCCTTGACCTCCTTTTCCCCACACCCAGGAGAAGTCAACAGGCTCCTACCAACTGCTCCCCAGTTTCTCCACATCCCTCCTTGCTGGGGCCCACCCCTGCACTGTGTACAACAGCTTCCCACAGCCTGCTGACCACATTCCTCCAGTAAACCACATGTGGGGTGATGTTCTGTGGCTGGAGACACCACTGCCCCACGTTCAGCCTGGTGCCCACCAACAGACCCCCTCCAGCAAGGCTTCTCTCCATCCAGCCTTTACAGCTGGAAGCTTCACAGAATTTGGCTGTGCTTTGGCCACCAGACACATTCTACCCAGTGTAGTGTCTCACCTTCCATTTTATTACAAAGTTTAAAAGTTTGCTAAAAAACCCCAGACAACACAGTGCCAGTTAAAAACATCTGTAAGTACTCAAAGACAAACACCCAAACCATGTGAGGAGCAGAAAAATCTCATGCCCAACATGACTTTCCCACCCCAATTCTTGGCACCTCTGAGGACTGGGTGAGAGGAAGAACAGGCAGAGAACACATTTCTGCTGCAGAGGGACTTCCAGAGGGACTACTGTGTCAGCAGCTCTGTGAGGGGCTGGAGGAAGCTGCTGGCTCTAAACATGTCCAGCAGAGAGGAGGGAAGATTTCAGTCCTGAAGAGAGCCAAGGACAGTGAAGACACTGCATCCCCATCGATTCCCAACAGAAGTGTCCAGGCTGCCAGTGGTGTCCACTTCACACTGATGGTCCTCACTCCAGCTCTCGGATGTGCCTCCTAGTCCTGACACAGAGGGTGGCTCAGTAAATCCCTTTCCAGCCCCTTCTCAGCCCCCACCGTGGGTCCAGAGAGCTGCCAGGCAGTGGTTTTAGCTCGTCCAGCTTCCAAAAGATGTCTCAAACAGGGGGAAAGAGGCTGCCCTGGTGTCGGCGCAGCAGGTCCGGCAGTTCCCGTCGCCCCGCGCGGCCCAGCCCGGCTCCGGCTCCTGCCTGAGCACAGAGCAGAGCTGGGACTCGTACCCGCTGTCCCTCACACTGCCGTGTGTCCTCTGCAGCAGGTCCCTGTCCACGGCCACAGCGCTGCTGCCCCGCACACCCGTCAGCAGCGGCAGCAGAGGCACGTCCCAGTCTGACTCGGAGGAGCTCCCCCCGAAGCCGTGAGCAGCCTGTGTGCTCTGTGCAGGAGGGGGGAGCGGCCCAGGGCACGCTGCCCACGCTCTGCTGTGCCCGGGGAGCTCAGCAGCTCCGGGGGCTGCTTCTTCTGCTGCCCTGACGCAGAGGGAGCAGCAACATCTGGCCTCAGCCGCGGGCGGTGTGGGAGAGGGTGGGCGGCCAGCGGGACAGCTGCTCCTGCTGCCCACTGTGCCCTCCAGCTCGCTCACATTCCCGGGGGTGGCACCGTCCCCTCCGAGCTGCTTCCCTTGGGATCTGGCACTGGCAGCGCTGGCTGCAGCAGCGTGGGCAGGACCCTCAGCTGCCGGGGATCCCAGCCGGGCCGCAGGGCCCCCGGGGCTCCCACGCAGACACACATCCAAACCCGGGCAGGCACGAGGCCTGCAGAGCTCTGTGTGCAGGGGCAGGCTGCCAGTCTCAGTCACACCAGGCAGGCCTGGCTCAGACATCTGCCCTGCACCCTGTGCCCCCAGCCCACCACCCACCGGGTCCGTCTGCTCCCCCTGCTCCAGCCTGGGCCTCTTTGCCACCTGGGGGCTGTGGCAGGAGGACAGCTGGCGCTTCCTGCAGGCAGGAGGTGCCTCTGGGGGGTGGCTTACAGACCCAGGCACTTGCTGTTCCTGAGGTTCAGATGAAGGAGCAATTGGCAGTCTGGCAGGAGCGGGTGCTGGACCAGGCCCCCAGCCCAGGTCAGGGGCCAAGCCCAAACCTGCACCCCCCAGCCTGGCCTCCTCCACGGGGCCATGGGCAGCACAGACCCCTCCACTGAGCCCTGCTCCCCCAGGCAGCCCCCTGGAGCCATGCTCTGACAGCCCCTCTCCTCCTCTGGGATCTCTGCCCCCGTCCCTGGGCAGGCAGGGGGAACACTGCTTGGTCTTCAGGCTGTGATCCGGCTCCACCTCCATTACCAGTTCCACAGCACCCTGCTCAGGCTGCTCCTTTTCCTTTCCCAGCTCTTTCAGCATCTCCACTCCTCCAGTACGATGTGCTTGAGGCACTAAATGTTCATCAGACAGGCAGGACCTCGGCATCCTGAGGAGAACCATCAGTTAATGCTCATTCAGGCATAGCAACACCCTCCTCCAGTGAGACGAGGCCTCTCCTGCAGCACAGGATGTTTGCAGCCCTTGCTCAGGAGCAGGTGAGGAATTCCAGCCTGGTAGGGCTCAGCAGTGACACTGCTGCTGGCAGGGCAGAAGGGCAGCACGAGGGATCTGAGCCTCCTCTCAGCCCAGGGTCCGGGCACAGGGATGCTCCAAAGCAGTCGGGTTTGTGTCAGACATGGGGACAGAAACTGGGCCCAGCTGACCTTTCTAGTTTAAAAGGCACTAGGACTCCATGGGAAGTTCCCTGAAGCAGAAAACTCATGGAAATGCAGGAACATCTCCCATGACTTGTCTAAGCCTTGCTGGCAGGTGCCAGGTTGGTCCTGCTGCACTTTCTGCTCCTGCTGCCATTCCCTGACACAGGAATGTTCCACAGCAGCACAACGACCCAGGCCCCGTTCCCATGGGAGTGCCATGCAGCAACCTGCTGCTTTTGGGCTCCAGGAGTTACCAGATCCCCAGACTCACCTGTGTGGCCACTGCACAAAGCTGTTGGTGAGCTGTGAGATGACCCGATCCACAGGGACGTACTGCGAGTCGTCCTGGGCAAAGCGCTGGTGCTGGGGGCTCTGCAGGTGCTGGAAGGTGGCAGAGGCCCTTGAGCAACACTTAAACTCTCCCAGGAGGGACATTTGCAGGAACAGGCACTTCCCACAGCCTGACAGACCACAGGGCAAATGGGCAGAGCTGCTGTTTGGGAACCACTGGCCACACTGTGCCCCGTGGCTGCTCCTGTTCCCAGACAGCTGCTGAGGAGGCTGTGTCCTTATCCAAGAGCAGCTCACAGCCTCCCCAGCTGCAGGGAAAACACAGACTCCAACACCACTGTCTGCCAATAAAGGTTGGGCTCTGAAAGCCACACTATTTTTTGGCACCTTCCAGGAGATAAAAACCCCTTTTTGCAACTTTTAAATCCACCTGTGCCCCATGACTGCCACCAAACACGCCCCTCATCTTACGGATCAGGTAACAGGATGATCCTTGAGGCTCTCCCAGCCCAAGAGATGAGCATGACATGCTCCAGTCTTCAAACCCACTGTGTGCCCAGACCAGCTCAGAGCACAGATACATCATGTTCCCACCTACAAAGGCAGATCCTACTGGATACCACAAAGGATACAACAGTTCCTTTTGAAGGACTTCACAGTGCTAATGGGCATTACATGATTAGCAAAAGGCACTGAGTGACCCCCATAACTTTTGCAAGGAATCCCAGGGAAAACCTTTACCTTCTGCAGCTCCTCGAATGTCTCTTGGCAGCACTCACAGAAGCCCCTCCTTTTCTTGGGCACAGTGACAGGTGTGGAGCGCGGGCTCTTCCCTCCATCGCTGCGCAGGGCACAGCCCTCTGCCCCCCTGGCAGGGACAGCAGAGGGGTCACCCTCACCTGGCAGCACCAGCTGGGGCTGTGCTGCCCTTGAGCCCAGGACAGGGCTCCTTGTGCCCACATCCAAAAGGCAGGTGGCTCCCAGATCCCAGGAACCAGCAATGAGAGCAGGAGAGCTGGGCTAAAAACTTGCACAGAGGGAGCTACAGCCTACCTGGCTTGGCAGGAATTGGAGAGGCTCTTCAGAGGCTCAAATGGGCTGGAGCTTTTGGGAGCCAGGAAGTTCAGGTTGGGAAAGCTTTGGAACTGGTGGTGGAAGGGCCGGAATCGCCTGAAAGCAGCAGGTCAGGACATCAGACTCGTGGCAGTGATGGCCTGGCTGCAGAGCTGCCCCTCCCACAGAGGGGCTCGAGGTGCCACCTCATTCATGAAGAGACACTGCCCATCGCTCTCCTCTGGCTGTGCCAGAACTCCTATTTTGCACTGGAAGTGTTAAACCCAATTCCCAGTAACAGCCCTGATGGGGCATGTTTTGGGCAGAGTGCAGGTTTGCTTGCTCAGCCAAACCCCACCTTTTCCCCAGGGCACAGCAGTGCAGCATGTCCAGCTACAGCAGCTCGGGATGCTTTGGGTTCCCAGGCCACATCTCTCCTCACATTCCATTGCATGCAGCACATAAACCTGTTTGACTCTGAGCTGCCTTAAGTGGTGCCTGCAGGATAATTAATTGGCCCCGTGGACACTGTTAGAGTTACAGAGTTGTCAGAAACACCACAGGATCAGGTCCCCTGTGCCCAGGGTTGTAATCAAGTTACAGGCCCTGACCTCCTGTGCTTCAATCTCCATCCTCCCTGCACAGGGCTCGAGTGGATTAAGTGACCTGACAAGGATCACACACGGAACCCGAGCAAGGAAGGAAACTGTTGTCAAGTCTCGTTTAACACCTTTTTTCCCCTGACACACGAGCCACCTGGATTGTTTCTCTAAACTCCATCTGCCTCCCTCTAGGAGGGGGTCAGCTTCCCAGTGTGGAACAGGGTCTGCAAGGAAGCCAGGCTCTGTCTCGTGGGCAGAACAGTCACTGGGAAGGAAAACAGTGAAGGATTCTCTTCTTGGGAGACCCTAGGGTTTTAAGGGATGTTATTTAGAAAGGTCTCATTTACCTGCTCTGATCTTCAACCTTCAGAAAAGGGGGCTTCAATTTTCCTGCCAGAGAGAAACATGGTGAGAAGTTTTCCTGGCCAAATTCCCTACTCAGTCACTCATTCCCAACAGAACTGGGCTACAGAGCTGAGCTCATCAGAACTACTGGTGAATACCAAGTGATGGATGAGCACAGCCAAAACAGCTCTTTGGGTGACCCTCAAGAGCCCTCACCCCAGAGTGTGCAGAGAGGGGACCAAACCCCAAGGCAGCACAGCCTTGGGACATTTCCAGCTTTGGAAGAGCAACCAGCCAACCCCTCACATCCTTCATGCCTCCTCAGTCTTAGACATTGGCCCAACCCCAAGCCTTCTGACTCGAGCCCTGAGAACTGTCACATGCTCACCACGACGAGGGAGGAGGTCACAAGAAACAAATTGCAGCAGCAGCTGCACCAGCTCAGAGCTCTGTATTCACCTTCCCTCACCTTTTCCTCCACTCACCCTGATGAAGGAGCCTGGAGTTCAGAACAGCTCAGGCCAGGATTGTGAAATGGAAGCAGCAAGAGCTGCTGGAGACAAACCAAGGCACTGCACAGCCAGGCCTGGCACCAGAATGCTACTCGAGAGCAGCATTTGGCCTTCACTCAGTTCCTGAGGAGGGCAAAATGCAGCTTTGCTTCCTACAGAGGCATAAAATATATGAAGGGAGCAGAAGAGCCTTAGCAGTGCATTGAAGGAAAAGGTTTTCAGAGCCAGGCTGGAAGGAGAAGCTCCCAGGGCCCTCCTGTCCCCCAGGTATGTTCTACTCACAAGTGATAACATTACGCTCACCTTGGAAACCCAAGTACTGATCTGCCTAAGAAACAAATAAGCACCAAGGTGTCCCCATAGGGCATCTGCCTGATGCTGAAACCAAGCCTCTCCTGCCTCCCTCCTTGCCTCTGAAGGGCAAGGAGTTTTGTTTTCTCATGATCCTGGCACTCAGTGCTATTTTTTCCAAAGATATTTCACCCTCCTTCCCCAGAAAGGCTGAGCCCACCTGTCCTCGCCAGCAGCTCCTCGAGCCTCACCCTCCATTTGCATCAAATGTGCTGCTACGTCATCCAAGCAGCTATTTCAGGACTGGATCAAGTTTTTCCTGCGTAAATGCTGCCAAATGCTCAGCACTTCTGAGCTCTTGTTTAGGCCCCAGATCCAGCACTTCTGCGAGTGAGGCCATGTTTAGGCCCCAGATCCAGCTCAGATGGGTGCACAGTGCTGAGCAAACAGCTCCGCCGTTACTGCGAGGCCCCAGGCCGGGCTCAGAGTGTGCCCCAGCCCAGAGCCTGCAGCACAAGCTGTCTTATCCAACAGCTCCTCAAGCCTTTCCTCAGCACCTTCCCTTCCACCCCAAACTGGGAATCACCTCCCAAGTGTCACACACACAATCCAGGTCGGAGTCTGCTCCGAGACAGCACCGAGCGGTCTCTCTCCAACGGGTGGAATCAACCAAGTCACAGATGAACTGACGTCAGCAGTGCCAATCTCAGCCCCACAATTGGCTCCTGTCTAATTGCAGATGAGGACCTGGTTGTTCCCCCCCTCCCTCCCTCCCTCCTCAGTGCTCTCCCTGTGTCTCAGCAGCACAGCTCAGCCCGACAGCAGTGAGTGGGCTGCAGGAACACGCTCTGCTCTGTAGGATGCATTATATTCCTCAAAGCCTCCTCTGAGCTGGAGCATTCCGTGTGCAGCACAGAGCTCAGTGCCTTGGGATTCTGGGAGCTGGCAGCAAAGGGTTGATGGGATTTTTAAGAGCCTGAAATCAAAGGTCCTCAGCTGTCCTGGGAAGCTGCAGCCAGACTCCAACAAGGAGTTATGGAGCCCATTCAAAGGAAACTGCCTTAAGAGTTGCGTATTTTAGGATTGCTAAAGTTTCAGATGGATATCAAATTCTAAATGAGCTTCTCCAAGCAGTTCCACATCTGAGCATAAACAGGAGCACAACTTCCAGGCCTACCTTTGTGAATTTTGGATCCAGAGGCAAGGCATTTCACCTAGAAGAGAAAGGGGCATATTTAGCATGGGAGCAGCACAGGCAGAGCTGCAGTTTCTGATCCCAGAGCAGCAGCAGCCTCACCCACCACCTCAGAGCTCCTGCACCACCACCCACAGCACCTCCCCTCATTCTGTTTCCCAAGTTACCCATGGTTAGTTTAATACAACATACAGGTGCCACTTTGACCTTACACCCCACCTGCCCCCTGACCTCTCCAAGGCAATAAAAATCCTTCAGGAAGCCAGTGTACCAGCCACACCATCTCCTTATTTTGCTTTGCTTGTGTGCATGGCTGTTGTTTTCCCTATTAAATCATCTTTGTCTCAATCCATGAGATCATCACTTTTTCCTCTCCCAGTTCTCTCCCAATCCCACCAGAGGGGATGAGAGCGACTGTGTGGGGCTGAGTTGCCATCTGGGGTTAGAACATGACACAGTTTAGTCCTTTATGAGCCAAAAATCACTATTAGCTGTGCTATAGGTGTTGATAGTTATGAACAGCTGCCTCATTCTCATCTGGTTTTACCCCCAGCTTTGTAAGAAGAAAAATATTTTGAATTCTGTTGTCTCCCTCACCAAATAGAAGCACCAGATTGCCCAGTGCTGGATGGGATCCAGCACTCACATCACCCTCCTGACTGGCCCATTGGCACTGGAGGAGCTACAAGGATTGTTCAGAGCTACCCAGGGACCCTGAGCTCCTGAAGTTGGCTGGAGTGGAGTGGTTACCTCTGTCTTCTGGCAGCGTTTCCTCGCTCCCGAGACGGCTCTCAGCAGCTGCTGAGCGTAGGACAACATGTCTGAGCAGTGGGATGTCAAGGAGCCAGAGCTCAGTGAGGGCAGGGAGCTGTTCCCTTCCAGCTGCAGCCCCCCATGGCATTGGGAATGCTGCAGCCTGAGGGGCCTGACAGAGAATTCCACCCCCACCAGGGAACCGGCCCAAAATGAAGCCAAGGAAACACTGAGGGTCAGCCCCCTCCCTCCCCTTGCTCTGCAGAGGGCTGGAGGCTCTGCAGGGAGGAGGCACTGGCAGGAGCTCTGCAGCCCCGAGGTGTGGCAGCCCTGATGGGCTCTGTGGCTCAGCAGAGCTCAGGGACTGGGCTGGCAGCAGCCACCTCCACCACGCTGCAGACAGGCTGTATGTCACTGTCACTGGACACTCAGGAACCTTTTACTCCACTCTATTATTAGAACCAGAGTTCCACCATGTGCCTTTCCCATCTCCCCCTCCCATCCATCACGGAGACAGGGAGTGCCTTCCAGCACAGGTCCTCCAACACCAGCACTTCCTAATTAAAACCGACCAAACCCTGCCCTTATCATGATCTGGACTTCCAGGTTAATTAGCAAAAATGGTCTTTTTGGAACAAACTGATGCACTGACCAAGCTATAAACATTTTTTAATGTTACAGCTTCACTACATCCCGATGTCCCCCATGTTTCCTGTTGACAGTGGATGGTCTGCACACAAAATTAATCTGGTGTTGGAGGGCAGAGCCAGCCTCAGCCAGGACGGCATCAGTCCAGCCCATTTGCCTGCAGCTTCTCCCTTCTGTTCCACAGTCCTTACATCACTTCTGCTCCACCTGTCTCAGAAATCCCTGGTTGCCAAGAGCCTCCCTCCACCCCCAGGGAAGGAAGGATACCATCCACGTGCAGGATCTGGACTCCCCACAGGCGAGCGTTGGCGAGGATGCTGCTCCCGCTGCAGGTGTCCTGTGCAGGGAGGGCAGAGCACAGATCAGAGCAGCTCCACACTGAGCTCAGACTTAGCTTTTTTTCCTGCTGCCCAACTGGCAGAGCACTGTGTAGCTGTTATTAAAATCAAGGCACAGCAGAAAAGGTTTGATGTCATGCTTTATCAATCCCAAATTAACAGTAGCACCTGGGGCGAATTTTTAATCTCTGCTTGAGCAAGAGCTTCTAAGTGGGCACCAAGATTGGTCTGGTGTGACATCAGGGAAAGGACTGAAGGGAGCATTCTGTCCCAGCTACATAGCTTTAGTTCTTTTTAGGCTAACAATTGATCTAAGAACCGTTCTTGTGTTAACCATTCTCTTGTGCTGAGCACCCAGGTTGCTGGGACAGGCCTTAGGGACTGGATGTCACCCACCAGGATGGATGGCACAGCTCCACGAGCAGCAGAGACTGCAGGCATTACACAACATCCTGCAGGCCACAAGCAACTGCTCCGTGCCTCTCCCATGCCAGGATGTGCCCTGTCAGCAGGGCAGGGGCCCTGCAGGAGGGCTGGCACTGGCTCTGCACTGCTCAGCAGTTCTCTGATCACACCCAGCCCAAGGAGAGCCCAGCCACGAGCTGCTCACCTGGTTCTTCATGGCCTTGTGCAGCAGCTCCTTCCCCCGGCTCAGCAGCGCCTGCAGAGAGGGGACACAGGACAGGTTATGGCACAGGAGAGCAGGGCAGAGGGAATGACTCCTGGGGACACAGGATTCCTGGGAGCTGGGCCTGGCCAAGGCTTGTTTCACCTCCGAGCCAGTGGGAGTGAGCATTTCCAGGGAGCACAGAGCTCTGCTGGCTCTGCACTCACAGCACCAGCCAAGGCTGGGGATCATCGACCAGCACCGGGGGCTCCAGAGCGAGCCAAGAGGAAGCAGTGACTAATGTAGCTTGGAAACTGCTGCTGTGCCATGGAATTGGTCAGGCTGGAAAAGCCCTCTAAGATTATTGAGTCCAACCATTCCCCAGCACCACCAAGGCCACCACTAACCCATGTCCCCAAGTGCCACATTCACACAGCTTTTAAATCTCTCCAGAGATGAGGACTCCACCTGGGCAGCTGTGTCAGGCCTTGACCAGCCTTTCAGGGAAGAAATTTTCCCAAATATGCATCCTGAACCTCCCCTGGCACAACTTGAGGCAGTTTCCTCTTGTCCTGTCACCTGCTACCTGGGAGAAGGAACTGTCTCCTCCCTTGCCATACCCTCCTGTCAGGGATAGACAAGGTTCCCCCTGATCCTCCTTTTCTCCAGGCATCCCAACATGCTGGCCAGGGTTAGGAACACCCTTGCTTCCCTTTCTGGGAACAGTCTGATCTGCAGGCCAGTGGGCTCAGATCAGTTCAGCTCTTTGTAAGACAAGGGGACAGTGCTGTGAGCAGGACAGGGACAAGCACTGGGTGAAACCCCTGAGGCTCAGGTTTCCCACTGCAGGTGGGATTTCCCACATTCCAGGAGGTAGGTTGGATTTTGGCCACAAGCACTGCTGAACAGAAAGGCCAACTCTCACAGGGCAAACAAGATCCAAGGAAACCCCTTCCTGGAGGAGATCCCTTGTGGATCTCCTCCCAGGTTACAGTGGCCATGCCCTGTGTCTGTGAATCCAGAGCCTGGAATGGTTTTCTCTGGGCAACACTTCTGGCTTCTCCAGCCACATCTCTGCTCATTCCCTTGGGAAGCCAGCCAAGCCCTCCAGTGCCTCTGCCATTCCAGCAGATTTCCTTGATTACAGCCCAAAGCTGTGACAGGCACATCTGAGTGGACAGTGATGGCTGGTACAAGGAACATGGGTACAAATAGGAATGGACAGAGCAGGGATAAAAGCCCCACACATTTGCTCAGAGCAGAACTGACTTCAGCTCCCACACTGGTCCCAGGCTGCTCCTTACAGATCCCTTGGCACAAACCCCGAGGTGGCCAAAGCCTTTACAGCTCTTACAGTGTCTGGTGGCTTCTGGCGAGGTCTGGGTGGGTTCCCTTTGGAGGCAGCAGGCCCTGAGCTCGTGGGGTTTGTGTCTCCTGAGGGTGGGTTGCTCTGCCTCTCATCCTGAGTCCTGGCTCTGTCCCGTTTGGCCTCTTTGTTGCTGGACACCACACAAGTGACTTCTTTGCTGAGGAAGCTCTCGGTCACCTGCAGGGGACAGAACAAGCAGCTCTGCTAACAGACCCTGCCTCTGCTCTGACTGCACACACAGGCAGGGCTGCTGGAAGCACTCAGGGCTGCAGCATCCCCTCGGCCATTCCTGCCTCCCAGAAGGACATGCTGTGATGCACAGGGAGCACAGGCCCCAGAGAGGCACTGCAGAGCCACCAGAGCCTCCAGATGGCCATGACTGTCCACCAGCCCCTGCTCCTCAAGAAGACGTTTCAGAAAAAAGCAATAGCTGAGAAAAAGGCCCTGGACATCATGGGTCAGAGTGGAGGAGCTCTGCCCTGAGGAGAACAGGACATGTTTTAGCAAAATAAAGGAGAAAGGGAACAGCTGGTTGAGCAGCTCCACAAAGGACAGGGCAGGAGGAACCAGAGAGATGCAACACATCCACACACCTTTGCACAGGAGCTACAAGTGCAGAGAAGGGGGGGAAACCCAGGAGTTGGGACACCAATGGCATCACAGACTGGGGTTCTCAGAGGCTGAGCAGGAGGCACTAACACACAGCTAAAGGTCCCCAGGAGGACACTGATCTGGGCAGCCCAAAATCACAGCTGCAGAAGCGGCTGGGTCTGCTGCATTACAGAATCCCTGTGGGTCAAGATCCTGACCCATGCATGGGAAGTGTCACAAGGGCCACTGGAGGCTGTCCTGCAACAGTGACCCACGTTACAGGACCTCAGTGGGGTTCCAAGCACAGAACAGAGGGAATCACAACCCCCATCCAAACACCACTCCAGGGTGTCACCCCCAGGGTGAAGCTCAAGGTGCCATATCCAAGTCCAAGGCCACAGGATGGCCTGAACTGCCCTGAACACCACACAGGACTGGGCTGGGGTGGTGCTACCAAAGAGCTGCTCCACAGACAGTGGCTGTGCTGGAGTTCATCATCTCCACAGGAGTGAGAGGAACGAGAACTCCACTCCCTGTGGACCTCATTTCAGAGAGGGAGGTGACCCAGGACAGTGTTTGACAGGAACCAAAAGAGTCAACAAAGGATTAAATTATTTCCAAGTGCAGCTACACAGAGAAGGAACTGATTGCTGGTTCTCAGATGAGAAGGTGCACAGCTAGACAAGAGATGCTGTGGGCAGAGTGTCCCTGAGCGTGGACGGCACAGCCTGGGGAGGGCAGAGACAAACCAGCAAGTTCAGGGTGATGGTGCAATTCAAAAGAGGGAAACCAGTGCAAGCCACTTTCCCCACGTGCCTGTGCAGCCAACATGTGATCCTGGCAGCAGAGACACAGCAGCAACAAGGTTTTACACCTGTGTGTACACTGAAGGATTTAAATGTTGGGTGACATGAGATGATCAGCTCAGAGAGGTTAAAGAGCTTGAAAACAACCAGCAACAACTACCAGGACCAAACTGTGCAAGAGTCCCAAGGAAACTAAAAGCTGAACCTGATGAGCAACCAGGTACAACCCTCGTGCTCAGCTCCAGCTCAGGGACTGAGGTGATGCTGCTTTTGAAGGGTCCTGAGAGAGGATATAAGGAATTGGTGAGGAATATCAGCAGCAAGGAAGCCTGGAGGCCAAGGAGGATGTCACACAGAGCCACCCAAACAACAGCTCCCCAGGGAAAGGGGTCCAGATGGCTGTTCTGGGAAAACCAGGAGAAAAGCACACAACTCCATGACAGGAGCCTGGGCTGGCATTTCCCTGCTTTACCCTATGTTGAATTACATTTGGAAATTCTAGAACTTCCCTAAGAAAATTAAGCTGCCACAGGATGCTGTGAGCAACAAGGGGGAACCAGGCACCAGTTTACACCACCTGGAAGGTGCTCTGCATGGCCAGGAAACCAGTTATAACTAACTGGGAGATGCTGCCAGGGGGTCACCACCACCCAGATGGGGAAAACAGGGATTTGGGGGGGGGAGAGAAACAGGGA
>JAWWLZ010000081.1:3203137-3214310 GCA_035041345.1 Poliocrania exsul | reverse complement strand
TGGCCCTGTCCCTGTCCCGGTCCCTGTCCCTGCCCCTGTCCCTGTCCCTGTCCCTGTCCCTGTCCCTGTCCCTGTCCCTGTCCCTGCCCCTATCCCTATCCCTATCCCTATCCCTCTCCCTGTCCCTGCCCCTGTCCCACTGCAGCCTCTTCCTTCTCTTCCTTTGCAGTTTCCAGCTCAATTTGATTTTTCTGCAATTTCTGTAAAAAGTTTTTGTCTGTTGAGCCCCCAGACTTTTTAATTACTTTTTTTAGTATGATCTTCTTTTCTTTATTTATAGATTCTGTGCTTATTTCTGTATTGACTTGTGAAAACAATCTTTTAGTTGGTGAATTGGGGCCTTTCTTGCCAAGTCTTTTCTCTTAGATCTGGACCCAAATTCCAGGTGATTTTTTGGTTATATTTCTTTGTTTTTCACAACCCTTCTCAAAGTAAAGCTCAAGTGACATCTGGACTCATGTCTGTGGTTCCTCAGTCCTGGCCATGCCTTGCACTGGTTCATGAATATTCAAGTGTCACCATTTCTAATCAAGAAATTGAAAGCTGAGTTCTGTTTCTGTCTCTAACCCACACAGAGCTCAGCTCAGTTGTATTTTCCATGGTTAATTTTTCTCTGCCTCTGCTGAACTCCACCCCAGTCCCGTTTGTGCTGGTCACTGCTGTGTTGTTCATCTTCTGCCCTCCAGTTCCCTTCCCAGTTGCTGCCATTCCTGTGTCTTGGCAATCCCTTCTCTGATTTCCTTCCTCCTGCACACTGAAACCAGGGCCCAGGGAATGTGTCTCTCCCAGCCTCTCTGGGCTTAATATAAATTTCCTTATCCTTTTGCCAGCCCTGATTGCTGTGGGTGTTCCTGCACTCAGGGGAGCCCAGCCATGCACAGGATCCTTCCACCAGGATGTTCCTGGCATTGAAAAGCCTTCATGTCTCAGAATCAGAGAACTGTGGACTGGTTTGGGTTGGAGGGGACCTTAAAGCCCAACCCCTGCCATGGGGTTGCTCCCCAGCCCAGGTGGCTCCAAGCCCTGTCCAGCCTGGCCTGGGGCACTCCCAGTGCTGGGGCAGCCACAGCCTGTCCTGTCCTGTCCCTGTGCAGGTGGGCTGGGCTGGGCTGGGCTGGAGGGGTTTGCAGTGGCTGTCCTGGAACTGAGGGTGCTGTTTTAGGCACCTGCTGCACAAGCTCTCAGGGTGAGGGTTGTGAACTGGTGCCCTTTTGGTGAGTGTTGGTTCCTGCCCTCCTGGCTGGGAGAGGTGGAGCTCTGGGCCCTGCACACCCACAGGAGGAATTCTTTTCCAGGCAGAGCTCAGGCCTCACAGAGCTTTTGGCCCAGGCAGGGGCAGGGGGTTTCCTGGGCAGGGGTTGCTGGCAGGGTAAGGGGCTGAGAAGCTGCTGGGAGCTTCCCCAAGGCCAGTCAGCTGTGAGACCCCCAGTGCCTCTGGGTAACAGGGGGGAACCCCCTGTGTGTGGGTCCATCCCCTGCCACCTCTGGGTCATGTTTGGTGCTCCAGGTGGGCCAGGAGGGGCAGGATGTCCCTGCTGGTGGGAGGAGATGGTCTGGCAGTTCCACCACGGCCGTTTCAGCTCCAGGCTGGCCCTGACCAGACGTGAGATTTACCCATTGCCATTTGTTCCCCTCAGTGAGCCTGGCATGGAGGTGGCAGTGAGTCACCTTCCTATGGCCTTGCTCAGAGAGGATTCTGGGCAGTAGATTTTGGGAGCAAAGATCCCCAGTTGCCTTGTTGGTGTGGCACCAGCACAGCCACCGTGGTGGAACCCACAGGTGTTAGAGCTGCTCACGTGCACAGGGACTGGGTCGTGGTGTGATTGTGTCAGAACCAGAGTCCTCTGTGTGTGTTTCATGAGCAGATCTGGGGTGAAAAGCTGTGTTCTGAGCTTACTGCTGGGGGTTCAGAGTCTTTGCAGCTGGGACTTCTCCTGCCTGATCTGTGCTTGTTTGAAGCAGCCAACTCTGCTCCAGGACTGAGGAGTCTCTTTTCCCTTTCAGGAAGAAGATCTCCTGAGCGATGTGTGCAGGGAGGTCGTGGAGAGGTGGTCTGACTCTCAGGTCGTTGATGCCAAAGAGGAGAAAGAAGGTGCTGTGCTCTCAGGGTGCTGTGGTGCCCCATTCCTGAGGGTGGGAGTGACCTGCAGGGCCTCACCACAATGAGAATGGTGTTTGTCCCGGTGGGAGTCAAACAGGGCTGCCCCTGTGTGAGCAGGACTGACCTGCCCCTCATTCCAGCACTGCTCAGTTCCTGTTTCATCCTGAGATACAGAATGGGCAGGAGCAGTTCTACTTGGGCTGCCTCTGCTGCTCTTTGGGTTCATCATCTCGCAGGGGAAAAGCTCCTTTTTGTTTATTTTTTCCTTTTTTGTTCTGTGGGATCTTTTTTTCTGTTGGGGGTTGGAATGACGCAGTCATTGAGGTCCAGCCTGAACCACTGTGGGATTTTTCAGGACCCTTTCCCAGCTCTCCTGGGGCTGTCTGTGCTCAGCACTGTGGCTGCACTCTGGGGAAATGCAGCCATTCTGTGTCAAACCCCTGTGCTGTTCAGTTCCTGCCACTCTGGAGAGCAGCTGGGCTGGGCTGTCCCTGCTGCTCACCCAGCAAAGCATCCTTATTTCCTCTTCCAACATTTGCTCTTAAAACTCCCTTTTTTCCACAAGTGCTTGTTGGAGGAAGCTTTGTGAGGTGCTGAACTGTCACTGCTGCTCCCCCAGCTGTGTGTGCCCCGCTGTTCTGTGTCCCCTGAATCCATCCTTGTCCTCTCTGGGAGCCAAACCCTCGTCCTGTCCTCGTTCCCGGGGGGTTTCTGCTGGTCCCTGAGCAGCTGGAAGGGTTTGCTGGCTCAGGCACACAGGGCAGTGACCCCGTGTCACAGGGGAGTGACATTCCAGAGCAGGACCTGACAGGAGCCCGGGACAATGGAATGGCCCTTGGGGCTAAATCCTGCTTTTTGTTTGCTTTGCATTTCCCTGTTCTGGTTGCAGACAGCACATTGTCAGTGCCCACTGTCACCCCGGGGTGGCTCTGGCAGCAGGACCAGCCCCAGCGTTCCCCTCCCTCTGACCCCTGGCATGGACACGGCGGCTCCACCACACACCAGCTCAGTGGCTTTCCCCAAAAATTCCCAGCCTGACCTTGCCTGTGGCAGGGGACAGGGAGAAGTGATGCTGTTCCACACATTAAATAAAATAAATTCCTCCTGGGGCCAAGTGGCTGGCACTGCTGGAGCTGCTGCTGGGCTCCTCCTCCTGCCAGTGCTCCCCCGCAGGGATTTTCCTTGTCACAAAAGGGCAGCACAAGAGTCTGGGTTCATGGAATTCAAGGGTTTCATTATTTCACTGGGGTTCCAGAAAGAGGATAAATCCCCACTGAAGTCTGTATTCTACTCAGAATAACAGAACCCTGAGGAGGAGTGATTGACATTGAAAAATAACTTGGTGTCAAAACTCAGATGGCATTTAGGGAATGGGCAGCAGAATTTCAGTGTTGAAGGTAAATCAGCTGTTGGTGTCTTTTGGGTGGGAGAAGAGGGAGAGCACGGAACTGATCCCTCACTTTGGGTTTCCAGAGTTTTCTTTGATGGGGTTTTGAGTATATACTTAAATAAACTTATTAAGCTGCTTTGAGGCGGAAGAGAATGTGATTTGGAGTCAAATGGAGTTTCATGAGGCAGAGCCTGAGTGATTCCAGTTTCACTGTGGAACTTCCCTTGCTCCAGGAAAAACAATGTCTGCTCCAGCAATAACAGAGTTTGCTGCTGGCTGGGCACAGCACAGGGAATTCCCCCTCGCCAGGAGAAGCTGTTGTTATGTCCCTGTGTCCCCCCCCATGTCCCTGTGTCCCCCCCCATGTCCCTGTCACCCCCCATATCCCCGTGTCACCCCCCACGTCCCCGTGTCACCCCCCACGTCCCTGTGTCACCCCCCACATCCCTGTGTCACCCCACGCTGGCCCAAGCCAGTCCCCTTGTGGCTCCCAAGCAGGTCCAGCTCTCGCAGATCGCAGCTGGAATTCCCCCAGGCAGCTCCTCGGGAGAGGCTCTGGGAGGAGGGGGGTGGTTGAGTGTGTGCCCAGGGCAGTTCCCTGCAGAGGAGGGGGCTGAGTGGCACTGGGGGCACGGCTGACACTGTCACTCTCTCCTGCCAGATGAGGTGCAGGCCATTGCCAGCATGATGGAGAAGCAGGCCAGGATCGTGGTGAAGCCCAAGGAGGTCTCGTCCCAGGAGGAGAAGCAGAGGAAGGCAGCGCTCCTGGCCCAGTACGCCAACGTGACCGACGAGGAGGAATATCCTTGCCCTGTGCCAGCTGAGATTGAGGGCTCTGGGGGGCAATGGCAGTTCTAAACCTCCTGAACAGCAACACTTTCCCAGCTTTGCAGGGTCTGGTGGGGAGAACTGGGGAAACTTTGCAGTCTTCCTTCTCCAAGATAAAATAACTTCCATGGACAAAGCATGGAAGCTCCCAGGTTGTGGATGCCACGAGCAGATGCTCCTCTGAGGGCGTTTCTCCCACCAACACCTGGCTGTGAAAGTTTGCCCAGCCCAGGTGTGGAAGGAGAGCCCTGAATGACCCCTGTCCCTCTGTGAGATGGTGCTGAGTTTATCTCTTGTTTTTTGAGGAGAAATCTGCTGAAATAATCCTTTACAGAGGGTGTGTGGGGTGGGAGTGTTTGGAGGTAACTCTTGGTGGTGCTGAGGAAGGAGCAGAGGGAATCAGAGGAGCTGTACCCGGCCCTGGAGCAGCAGGACTGAGGGTGGGGGCTGTGCCTTCCTGCTCTGTGTGCAAGTTCAGCTGCTCCCTCCTGGCTTGATAAAGTTACATGAGGTATTTTAAATGAAGTGTGACTGTGGACAGGCACCAGTTCATTACTGGTGTCCAGGTTTCCTTAATTCTCTCACTGGTGGGGATGAACAGGATGGATCGACTGGGACAGCAGCAAATATTGGATCTGAAAAATGTATCCTTTGGCCTCCCTGTGTCTGGGGCTGTTTGGCAGGCAGGCAGCCCCATGGGGAACTTCTCAGCCTTCCTTCCCTGCTCTGCTCATGGCCCTGTTCCTTTAGGGCTACCTTTTCAGCCTGGGGATTGGTTTTCTCCCCATGTAGCCTGACCTTGCAGTGACAGTGACAATGCCCCGTGCCCAGCACTCACACCAGCCCTGCTGTTCTCCTTCCTCTCCTCTGTTCCTTCCTTCCCTCTTCCACCTCCCTGCAGCTTCACAGAACACACTTATTGACAAGGACAGTGCTCCCAGCACATCAGGTTGGTGTTAACTGGTATCCAGAGAGGGAAATCACGTCAGGAATGAGGCTCCTCAGGCCGTGGTGCAGCTGAGGGTGGGCAGGACCAAGGGCCTTGTGTGATTTGGGACAGACCTTGAGCTCCCAGCTGGCAAGTTTAAGATGGAAGCAGGTTTTGTCACATAATTAAATACATAAATTATTCTTGTCCGTGTTAGGGACACATGTACCTGTCTGCAGATCCATACAGGTATGCACATGTATGTGTATGTTAGAACATGTCACAGCTGCAGAGTCCACTCCAGGGGCTGTACCCTGGGTGTTTTCTTCCTCTCAGGTTTGTAGAGGTTTGATGAATTTTTTTACACATCAGTCTTAAGAACTTGGAGGCAACTTCATTTTTCTGGGAAAAAAATCATAAAATCATTCAGGATGGGAAAACCCTCTGAGATGATCAAGTCCAACCATCCCCCAGCACTGCCAAGGCCACCACTGACCCCTGTCCCCAAGTGCCACTTTCAAATGGTCTTTAAACCCCTCCAGGGATGGAACTCCACCCTTGCCTTGGGCAGCTGTGCCAGGGCTGGACAACCCTTTTCATGAAGTAATTTTCCCAATATCCAACCTGAACCTCCCTTGGCCCAGCCTGAGGCTGTGCCCTCTCCTCCTGTCCCTGTCTCTGGAGCACAGCCCAACCTCCCACCCCGGTTCTCCCCTCCTGGCAGGGATTGCAGAGCCAGAAAGTTCCCCCTGAGCCTCCTTTTCTCCAGGCTGAGCCCCCCCCAGCTGCTCCTCACAGAGCATGCATTTACTCTGACTCTTCTGTCTGGAAAGTCAGAGATTCCTTTTCCTTTCCCCAGTTCCTCACCTGCCTGATGAGGAAGCAGAGGTGGGCGTTGGGGGGGGAGGGGGAGGTGGAACAAAGCCCTCCCCGTGTGCTCCAGGCTGTGACTCGCTGTCAGCCCTTATAGCCCCCCAGCGCTGTTCCGCAACACCAACGTGGAGGACGTGCTGAACGCCAGGAAGCTGGAGCGGGAGCTGCTGCGGGATGAGTTCCAGAGGAAGAAGGAGCAGGATAAGCTGCAGCGGGAGAAGGACAAGCTGGCTAAGCAGGAGCGGAAGGAGAAGGAGAAGAAGCGCACACAGAAGGGCGAGCGGAAGCGGTAGCTGCAGATTCCCAGTTGGACTCTCGAGGCATAAAGTTACTTCTGAATCCGGTGTGTGTTTTAAAAGCAGCAGGAATTCTGGGCACGTGGCTGGGAGTGGCTCTTGGGAAGCATTTCCTTTTTTTTTTTTTGGTTTGTTACATAGAAGAGAAATTCTGAGCATCTCCTGGACTCGTGTGCCCCATGCCTGTGGTATCAGTGTCGCGGTCGGTGCTTGTGGCTGGTGTCTGTACCAAAGAAGGGTGAAGTGATTATGTCTGTGTTGTTCAGTTGATCCATTTTTCCTTCTGACTGCCCGGGAGCAGAGCACGGGGGAGGAGTTTGGTAGGTCAGGACATGATGCTCTGGGGCGGACATGGACTTTTTACACAAGCCTTGAAAAAGTCTCTGCAAATCCCCGTGTTTGTGCTGCCAAGAACAACACTACGGCCCTGCTGAGGCTGGGCTGGGGGAGCAGGACTGGGCTGGGCTCAGTGTGGGCAGTGCTGGTCTGCAGCAGGGAGCGAAGTGTATTGGCTGGAGATGGGCTGCATCAGCCCTGGGCTGCAGCAGTGGCCTCTGTGTCAGCAAACCATGCTCCTTACAGGATTTTAAGACTCCAGACGGCTGGAAACTGGGGCTCCCCAAGGGGATGAACATGAACTGTTATTTCCATGGCTTTTGCCAGGGTGGAGCTTTGAGGCCAGCTGGGCACCAAGCAGGGCGAGCAGGGGGATGTGCTGGGGTCACCAGCCTGTTGCTCTCTTTGGGTGCAGCTCCTGTCAGGAACCAGGGTCCAGATCCTGCTTCTGCCACAAAGGGCTCAGCCCTGCTGTTCCAGCCTTTTTTTGTGATGGTGTTGCCCACCTTGGGAAGAAAAACACTAGTCCTGTGAACAGAGGGGAAGAAGGAGCTGCAGCATTTTAGGGGCCTCAGGAGGTGTGCCTTGTCCCTGTGCTGCATCCTGCTCTGGCACCTGCTGGCTGCAAGGTGACCTGAGCTGTGCTCCTGAGCTCCTGGGGTTGTCAGCTCCTGAGCTCCTCTGCTCCCGGGGTGCCTGACCCAGCACCCACTTTTGGCACGGCTCTGACTGCAGGGCCAGGTCTCCCCCTCAGCCCACTGCTGCGTGTGTGACTCTGCACCTGCTTTGTCTTTGGACTTGAACAATAAATCTGGTTGGCCAAGAAGTGGTTCCTCTGGCTGAGTGACGTGGCTGTTGGCGCCGTGGTGCCCGTGAGGTAGTGCCCTCTGTCCCCTTGCACAGCAGCAGCGTTTCTGAGGGCTCACCCTGCTGTGGTGCAGGTCCTGCGTCATTCTCACCGTGTTTCCCAGGGCTGTGGTGCCCTTTCCCCTCTCCCCAGGGCTCGTGTCCCAGCCCGGCCCACTGCACTGTTCGGGGGGGGGGCTCAGCAGCTGCCTGGGCGGGCCGGGGCGGGGGCAGCTCTCGAGGTAGGGGCTGTCACTCAGCCCCAGCCCGTGGGCCGACCCTCGGCTCTCGCTTCCTCCTGGAGCCCCGAGAACAAGCGCTGGACTCAGGCTCTGCCCTGAGGCCACTCAGGAGCTGTTGGTGGCCTGTGCGATCTCAGCTCCCTCTGGCACTTCCCTTGCTCTGGCAGCAGCAGCAGCCAATCCTTGCCAGCAGAAGTTTTGGGGCTGAGTACCCGGAGCTCTGGGCCCTGGCACTGAACTGCCCAGCCCTTGCCTTCCAAGGAGAACAGCACCTGCACAGATGGCACAGCTGAGCCTGGCACGGCTGCTCGAGCGCGTTGCTTGTGAGGGCCCAGGGAAGAGCAGTGCCCACCTCCCCGTGAGAGGAGGCCCCGAGCCCCCCGTGCTGCCCTCCAGAGCCCGTGCAGGAACAGCAGGATGTCCTGTGAGCGCCCATGCACGGGGGGCTGTGGGTGCAGGAAGGGCACAGTCACTACACACAGTAGGAACCGCTGCCCCTGCACCCCTAGCCTGGCACGGGCTGGGCTGGGCTGGGCTGGGCTGGGCAGGGCAGGGCAGGGCCGGCCAAGGCCTCTCTCTGCCGCTGGGAAAGGCCCTGTCAGGGACAGGGAGCAGGAGCAGGGGCAGGTCCAGCCTTTTGGCTCCCAGCAGGAGCCCTCCCGGGGCAGTGGAGCCGCCAGTACTGTTGGGAACCCCAACTGAGCTGATGCTTCCCAGCACATGAGGCCACAGGGCTGCCCCTCCCTGTGCCCCCAGGGCTGCCCCACCCGATGGTGTGGCCCCTGCCCCCCAGGGCTGTTGTCTCTCCTGTCCCTCAGAGTGCCCCCCCCTTCCCATGCCAGCAGTTTGTGCCATTAATTGTGCTCCTGGGCAGGCACCATCTCAGCCTCTGGAGCTCCGAGCGCTGCCGCTCCACTGATGCCCATCCAGGACAGTCAGCAGTGCTTGGCTGGCACCAACACCAGGCAGTTATTTATAGAGCAGGAATACTCTGGACTCACCCCTAAGAATCCCAGTGCAGATGCTGGAATTGCTGTATCAGCTTTCCCTGGCAATGCAGAGCTTGGAGACAGTGAGACACTTGAAAGGGGGGAAAAAATTCCCCACTCTGGCTCCCCTGGGCATGTGCAACATTATGGTTATAGCCCCCCATGATTTCAGCACTCCCTTTGCTTTGTCCCCCTGAACGCACTTCCCTAATGGACCGAATGTCTCACCCCTGGTACCAGCTCAGGCTCGAGGAGCCCAGCCTGAGAACACACTGACAAAACAAAAGCTCTTCAGCAAAAATGAATTTATTTTCTACAGATGACTCCAGCCAGTACAGTCAGTTTTGCTTTAACATCAACAGAGCCTGGGTTTAACTGAACAAAGCCCAGTGCAGTGACTGGTATGAAGCTGTGCTTGTTCTGCCCCAGAACACTCACCCTGGCAGTGCTTCTGGTCATTGCAGTCATCACACACTCACCCACCTTCTGCTGAGCCCTTCTCAGTCGTTTCTGTCACCTCATCTAATGCCCATTTACACGGTGCCATCAGCCCCCCTGCACAGCAGCACTCCCAGCAGCAGCAGGAGCAGAGCCACAGCAGCACCGGGGGGTCCAGGCACCCACAGCTCCCCAGCTCCACACACACCCCACACCCACGGCCTCCAAGGTCCAGCCTCCTCCTCTTCCCTCGAGCACACGGTGAATCAGCCCCTCCTGGTCCTACAGACTGAGAGCCACAGGCAAGCACCAGTGCTGGGAGCTGCCCAAAGGCAGAGGGGAATGAAGAAGTCTAAAAGCTGACAATAAAATTGCAAACCAAACTAGTGAAAGAGTAACTTTAAGAAAACCGAAATTTCAGAACTTTGTGCTACCTCTTCCAAATTTAAATTAATTCAAAACAATGCTCATTACTGCAGCTGCTGCACAGCTCTGCAGGACAATCCTGTGTGCCTGTTGAAGTTTTATTAGGATGCTTAAATACTTTAAAACAAGGGCTCCTTTGTTCCCAACAGCATGCCCAAAGATCTGAACATATTCACTACAATCATGCTTTCACACAGCGATTCTGCTCTACTGCTAATTTAGTGGAACCTGGTGCATATCTCCTTTCCCAAAAGTAGATTCTAAAATCTCAAATTCATACATACTTGTATTTTAAATATCTAATTTGACATGAATATGGGGTATTCTTAGCCTTTTTTCCTCCTGTTTCCAGGTTTTAGTTTGATAAGGAAACTGTTACATCAGAATGTGATCTGACACCAACCTCACACCCCATGGCACAACAGTCTCTTAAGAGTCATTACTTAAAAACCTATTTTTAAAAGCAAAACTAAAAGGAGTTACTGGGAAAGTTGGACACCAGGGTTCACCCGCAGGAGATAAATAATGGCTTGGCTGTGAAAGAGTTTGTGTGATTATGTTTTTAAGTTAACATTCACCAGTTTGGCTTTACAACACTCTGCCTGTTAACAGCTTAACCTGAGAGCCCTTAAGGCAAATCCCACTTCTCATCAAGATACAGCGTTAAATATGAACATTGGCAGTTGCAACTTGGAAGTAACTAATAAAAAGAATCTCAAATTACGAGGCGTTCGTGTCCTCCCTCTCGAAGGCGCCGCGCAGCAGGTCTGGGCCAGGGCCGGGGCCGGGGCCTCCCTCCGTGCCCGCTTCCCGCAGCTCCCGCAGCTCCCGCGGCGCCGCAGCCCGCGCGGGGTCCGCTCTGTTCTCCTCGGGCGGTGGCGGCTCCTGCGGGAGGCTCTCCCCGGCGCGTTTTTCAGCGGCAGCTTTGGGCAGGGTCATCTGGAAGGCGCACCACAGCACGGTGCGGACCGTGCGCGTGGCCTGGCACAGCGCCCGGAGCGCCGCGGCCAGAGCCAGCACCACTGCGGGGGAAACGGCGCTTAGTGCGGGGCGGCAGCGCTGCGGGGGCTCCCCCGCCAGGCTCCCACCTGCCCTGGCTCCTACACGAGTGGCAGAGTCGGACCTGAACTTCCTGCCCTCACACGGCAGGTGGGTGCCCGGCTTTGAGCCCGAGTTCGTTACAGCCCCTCCTGCTGCCCTGCACACCTGGCTGGGGCTGCCCGGTGTGCACTCACACTCGGGGCACCTGGGCCCTCCCACCTGGGGCACAGGTGGGTCCCTTACCTGTCCTGCCAAGGAATCTGTACCACAGGGCAAGAACAGCTCGTTTGGGGCACCGGATCAAAGGACACAGGGGAATGATGCTGAACCCCAGCAATGCTGTAAAGGGTCCTGTGATTCCAGCACAGGTGCCCAGAGAAGCTGTGGCTGCCCCAGCCCTGGGAGTGTCCAAGGCCAGGCTGGACAGGGCTTGGAGCAC
>JAWWLZ010000081.1:3155969-3177261 GCA_035041345.1 Poliocrania exsul | reverse complement strand
GGCCCACACAGGGGATTGAACCCATGACCTTGGCATTATTACAACCAAGTTTTAATCAACTGAGCTGATCTCAGGGTCTTCCTCCCTGGGTCATTCTCACTTGCCCTCCAGGAGCTGTGCAGGTGTTGCTGTTGCTTGACACCCACTTCTTCTGTCCTTTGTTGCTCAGCTCCCTGTGCTGGGAACTTGGTTTGTCCCCTGCCCCTGCTGCCCAGCTCTGCAGCTCCTCTGTGCCTGCTGGTGCCCTGGTTGTGCCCTGGTTGTGCCCAGAGGTGCTGTGGTCAGCTGGGATCCCGTGGGTCCAGGCTGGGTCAGGCTGCTCTGTGTGTGTGTGCTTTCCATAGGAGCACAGGCCTGGGTAATGTGGAGAGTCTGTGAATCACCATCTCAGTCTCTGTTTGTTTTCAGAGCCCCTTTCACATCACTGTTCTTCCTTTTGGTGCTCAAACCCATTTTATTTGCAGACTTGTGGCAGTGAGTGTGTGACTGAGCCAGCCATGGTGGCTCACACTGCAGCAGGTGCTGCTGCCCAGGGCCTGGTGGGGATGGACGAACCTGCTCCCCAGGAACAGCCCCTGCCCAGGTCCTTCCTTGCCCTCGCTGGCTGGTGGAGCTCTGGGCTTGAGGGCACCTTGTGCTGAAGTGATAGAGAAGCTTGGGTGCTGTTTGGAGCAGGGATGCCCATCCCTGCAGCTGGCACTGGGCCCTGCAGAGGAAATGGAGATGTCTGGTGCTCAGAGGTGTCGTGTGTCCAACCCCCACTGCCCACATCTGAGTGACAGAAATTCCACCTGTGCACTCCTGGGTGTGTATCTGTGCCTGTGTTTTACACAGTGTACACCCTTTAACAATGTTTGTACCAACCACGTGGACACAGAGCACAGAACAAAACCTGCCTTGGCTTTGTGGGCTGTTTCATAATCTCTTGGGCAGCATTAGGAAGTGAAACGAGTTCAGTTGTTTCAAATGAAGAGCATCTCTGCTTTATCCCTCAGAGTTTTAGCCCTTTGCAGTAACAGCTGGCAGGGAGCAGTGCCCTGCTGTCCTGTACCACCACCTCAGCTCCTGTGGGCTCTGACTGATGGGAGACACACTTTTCCTTGGCTTCCTCTCTCTCAGCCTAAAGGATTCACAAGAGCTGAATTCACAAAACACCACAGGTGTGGTTTGTGTGGGTATGACAGAGCTCAAATAACTGCACTGCTCCCTGGGCTGAGCTCTCCTGACATGTAGGACAGGGCCATAAACTAAACCACAACAAGTTCCACCTCAACAGGAGGAAGAAGTTCTTTCCATGGAGGTGGCAGAGCCTGGAACAGCTGCCCAGGTGGGGCATGGAGACATCCCAAACCCACCTGGATGTGACCCTGCCTTGGCAGGGGGGCGACACTGGGTGATCTCCAGAGACCCCTTCCAACCCCAACTGTTCTGTGACTCTGTGAACAAGTTAGTGTTGTATTTTTTGTGAAGGAAAACAGGAATCCTTGCAGCTTTGGGAAGAAAATCTCTGAAAGATCAGATATTATAGTGCTTATATTATGAAGCTGTTTGTTCTTTGGGGCAACTTTTCTTTATAAAAATAAACTATGCCAGTGTCCCTGAGCCCCTCCCGGTGCTGGCTTTCCCTGGTGCTGGGATTCCTTGGTGCTGGGTTTTCCAGGTGCTGGGTTTTCCTGGTGCTGGCTTTCCCTGGTGCTGGCTTTCCCTGGTGCTGGGTTTTCCAGGTGCTGGGTTTTCCTGGTGCTGGGATTCCCTGGTGCTGGGTTGGTGCTGACTTTCCCTGGTGCTGGGTTGGTGCTGGCTTTTCCTGGTGCTGGGTTTTCCAGGTGCTGGCTTTCCCTGGTGCTGGGTTGGTGCTGGGTTTTCCAGTCGCTGGGTTTCCCTGGTGAGCACCAGCTCAGCAGCAGAGCAGTCCAGGCAACGTTCCTGCTTTGTCACAGCCCCAAAGATGAGGCCCTTCACCTTTGTCTCTCAGAGAGAGATGTATCAGTGCATCCTGTGGGCTCATTTTCTCTTGGCAAACAGCCCGAATGTCAGAGCAGGCCCCTGCATGGACCTGGGGCTCATGGGGGTGGTGGGTGGTGGGTGCTGTAGGTGGGGTGGTGCTTTCACAGGAAGGCTCTGCCTCAGGTGGGCACCCCCGTCCCTGGGACTTCTCTGCCCTTGGACGCTTCCCTTGCATAAACCAGAACAATACCTGAGGGAAGGAAGGTTCTTTTGCCAACTTAAGCCTAGTTTGGCTTCTTTAAGCCTAATTTCTCTCTATTGTGGACATGGATGTAATGGCAACCTGTGAGGATGGGTCACCTCCAGGCTGGCAGTGCCACAGGGTGACTGCAGCAGGTGGCATCTGCTGTCACCTGCAGAGGCTGCTCCCTGTTAGAGCTATGCCTTGCTCAGTTGCCAGCAGTAGCCTGGCAGTTTGCCCAAAATTGGCTTGTGTAAATACCCTTTGAGGTTTCCTGGAATGCTCCCCTTGCTGCCCCTGAGGGGCGGTGAGTGCGGGCAGTGGGTGGTGCAGGTTCCAGGAGTCCTTGTGCTGGTGTCCTGGGGGCTGGAACCCAAAATGCAGGAGCTTCAAGTGTTCCTGACAGTCCCACCACTGGCATGTGCCAGCCATGGTACAGCCCTGGAGTGCTGCTTTTGTGCCAGGGAAACTTCCTCAGGAGCAGCAGTTTTTGGGATCTGAGCTCCCTGGGGAGGGCAGGTAAGAGGAAGCCCCTGCAGCTCCCCGGGACAGCGTGTTCCTCCTTCCTGCTTGGGTGCTTTCCAGTTGAATTGTCACCTCTTGCATGCCCAGATACCCTCAGGATGCCCCTTGTCATGGAGCCCCATGCCCGAGAGTGATGCCCCTTTGCATCTGTGTGATATGAAAACCTTTTCAGAATATTGAGAATGATCCGAAGATCTGCAGAATCTTGGAGCTCGAGGAAGGCACGTACTGGAGAGCTGAGAGCAGGATTGCCAGCTGGAGTGCTGGTCACTGCCAGGGGGAGCTGGGCTCCTGCCAGGCAGCCCAGGAGCAGGATGAGTCGGGCTCTGGCATGGCTGGCACAGTCGGGGCTGACACTGCTGTGGCAACGGCCACGTTACTGCAGTGTCAGACACCGGGGAGGCTCTGCCAGAACTGTCCAGCGGCAGGGCCGGCACAGGGAGCGCTCTGGCAAAGGGCACCTTCCTGGAGCAGAGTGTTCCCAGCTGCAGATGGAATGCTGCAGGAATGGCTGGGCTGGGAATGCTGCAGGAGGCTGGCTGGGCTGGGAATGCTGCAGGAATGTCTGGGCTGGGAATGCTGCAGGAGAGTGTGGGCTGGGAATGCTGCAGGAGTGGCTGGGCTGGGAATGCTGCAGGAGCAGCTGGGCTGTGTATGAAGCAGTTTGTCACCGAGGATTAAAAATGCAGTTGAGGACTAGAGCTGTAAAAAGGCTTAACCCCGTGTTCAGTTTTCTCCCAAAATATCCCTGGTAATGCGTTTTATCGGGGCGTGCCCTTGAGCAGGCTGGGCCCTGCAGGTGGCAGGAGGGGTAATGGAGTGGGGAGTGCTCTGTGGGGTGCCCCAAGCCAGGGGGCTCAGACTGTGGGGCTCAGAAATCCACCAGTGGCTTGGATTTTATTACAGGAACTTTTAAGTCTCTTATTACAGTTCCCATTCAGGTAGATAAATCTATTTCAAGGCTGGAAATGGAATCCTGTGTCCAGGGCAGTGGAACGTTACTGGGACACGTAATGAATTGCTCCTCTTCTAAATAGCAAGTAGTGAGACAAATCCCACTGTGCCACAGGGGTTGGGGTGGGCCCTGGGGCAGAGGGGCTGCAGAGGCCACTCCTGCAGGGTCTGCTCTGATCCTCGGCCCAGAGGGGCTGGCGGAGGAAGGCAGAGCAGGACCAAAACCCTTGGGAAATTATCCACGTGTGTGTGTTGGGATCAGCGTGTTTCCTGAATTTGCTGCTGTGGTTTAAGGGTGCCTTAAGAGAAAAATCCATCCTGAATTGCTTTTGGCAATAGGTTGGCACTCTCAAATAGTTTCTGTTGCTCTGCCTGCAAATTTGTATCTGTTACAGATAGTTTTAATTCCAAAAATGGCACCCCGGGGGAAAAGTTCAGCTTTTCCCCAAAGTACATTTCATCAGCCCAGTGCTGATGATGGGAACATTTTACCTTTTCCATCCCTTACTCCACTTCTGGAGGCATTTTAATCCCAGTTTTCATCACTCAGCCATTGCTTTCTGGAGTAACTGCAGAAGCAGGTGGGGTGAGGGAGGTGCAGGAGGTGCAGGTGGGGCTGAGCTCTGCCACAGCCCCCCTGGGCTCCATCCTGCCCCGGGTGGGGATGGGGCAGCCTGGGCTGGCAGGCCAGGCATTTGGGTTTTCAGCTGCTGCTTCCTGGTAGTGGAGGGGACAGAAATGAACAGATACTGCTGAAATAGGATCTATTCTGAGTGTAGAAAATGACAGAAGAGGAAGGACACCCTCACCACGTTTGTTGCAGCAATTTATTTTGCAGTGACAGGCTGGAACTGACTATATAATTTTCTTATGTGTTTTATGGATCTGGGATGTGTCCTGTAGAGCAGGAAGTGTTTACAGTGCGATATTCTGTGATATTCCTTTGGAGAAGTGATGCCAAGGGATGCTGGGGTTGGACAGCAGCTGGCTGAGGTGAAACCTTCCTGTGCACTCTCAGGCCTGCCCTGTGTGAAGGTGAATCCACAGTGAATGTGCTCAAATCCCTTTTTTCTGAGTGATGTCAGGGAGCAGGAAGGTCACACCTTTGTCCCACCCCCTTCTCCCCACATGGTCCCTCTGACCCAGCCACTGCCAGGGGGTTGCCCAGGGCTGTGGGAGAGCTGGGCTGGCTCCAGGCTGGTTTCCCTTGGCAGCTTTCAGAATATCCCAGTGTCTTGTCAGTGGGTACAAAGACCTTCCAGGGAATGCTTGTGCCTGTTGCCTCGTGGCCGCTTCAGAGGAGCCTCCTGAGCACCAGGGTTCACTGGAGGGGCACAGCACTGCCCTTGCAGGCCTTTTCCTGGCTAATTTTAAAGTATTGTTCTTAGGTAGGGTAGAAAATATGAGGTACATGATACTCCCAAATTGGGGAGCTTTGGGGTACAAGTACCTGTGACACAGAAGTGTTGGGAGAAGCCTGAAAGAGAAGCTTGTGGGTGCCAGTGGACTCTCAGAGTGTACCAGGACTCCTGAAACTTGTTTTGTGCTTTATGGATTTACAGAAGTCTTGAGGCTTGGCTTAGTGGAAGAAAAATAGAAGCTTGTTTGACTTTTCTCTCCCCTCTCTCTCCCCCAGCCCATGCAAGCAGCAAGATGTCCCACAGATGAGCTGTCCCTGACCAACTGTGCTGTGGTGAACGAGAAGGACTTCCAGTCTGGGCAGTAAGTGCAAGGCTGCCCTGGGAACCACTGAGGAGTTGTTTGCAGAGTTGGGGTGGATGGGGAGGGACATTTCAGGTTTGGGAAGGTAAATACAGGAGGTTAATTAACAAAACTCCTGTGTCTTTAGAGACCAAAGCTTTAAATGTGGCTCTTTCTTGGAATGGGAGATGCTAAAATAACCCTGTTTCTCTGAAGCATTTCTTCCTTGGGAGCTGCATCTGCTTAACTCACAGGATCACTCTTTTCATGAAGGACTTTAGGCCTTTTTGTGATCTCTTCTGTTTGTTTTGGTTTTGCTGTTGTTCCTGTTACATAGTTAGAATATTTGAACTATTTCAAACACATTGTTATCATTTTATTGTGTTATTCAGGGAGTCTTCTCACTTTCACATCATGTGGAATGCTGAGCAGAGTCAGAACTCCTCCTGTTCTCAGGGTTTTCATGCACCAGAACAAAAGGAAAGGCAGCAGGAGTGTGGGCACAACAAGCTGGATTCTTTAATTACAGTTCTGGGGTGGCTGACAGAGCCTCACTCTGGGTTTTACTTCTCTCAGGAAGGTAGAAAACAGATGAATTTTTCAGCTCAGCCCACACAGGAGAGTTTTGTATTAAAGGAAGCCAATTAACATGTTTGGTTTCTGTGCTTTGCTGTAGGGAGGCTCTCACAGCTTGCAGGATGGAGGTTGTAGACAGAAGTAATTAATTTCAGCAGAAAAGCAGCACAAGGCAGGAGAGCTTGGGTTTGGAAAACAGGGGAAAAATGTTAAAGGAGATATTGAGTGATCCACTCAGGCCTTAGGTGGAATACCTGCCCCAGGTGAGCTCTGCAAGGGTGGAGGATACGGTGGGACTGAACTGTGGGAGCACAGGGATGTGTTTAGGAATTGCCCCTCTGTGCTGCCACTCAGCTCTGCTGCCCTGGCACCTGTCCTGGCCCTTGGGAGATGAACTCAGCTGTGATTTCAGGAGCCCAACCTGAGTAGGAAATGCCAAACCAGAACAATCAGGGCCAGAAGCCCCAAATGAGCAGAACTTTCAGAGCCAGAGCAGGTGAAAGTGTGTGTTGGGACAGGGGAGTGTCCTGGGCTGCTCAAAAGATACTTTTCCCCAGGTAGATTTTTTCCACAGTAATTGAGTTACAAAAATACCTGCACTGAGCACTGACCCTCATGCTTTATACAAACCTTATTTTCCTCCCCTGTGGTGTCCTGGAGGGCCCAGCTGCCAGGCTGCAGCAGTGGCTGCTCTCCTCTCACTGCCAGACCCTCTGTATGGCATCTGGGGACCTTGGCATGGGGCAGTGCCCTGAGGAGTGCTGGGTGGGCAGTGGGGGTGGCTGTGGCTGCCGTGCCCCTGCTGGGGGCTGCAGTGGGTGCTCCCAGGGCTGTGTTTGGTTGGAGCAGACACCGTGCACTGCCTTGCACAGCCCAGGGAAGCTCTCAGCGTTCAGCAGTGGGTGCTCCCAGGGCTGTGGGTGCTCCCAGGACTGTGTTTGGTTGGAGCAGACTCTGTGAATCGCCTTGCAGAGCCCAGGGAGGCTCCTGATGTTGGGCAGTGCCGAGGCTGGGTTGGTGCTGCATTGCAGATCTGCAGCCGGCCCGGCCCAGCCCAGCCCAGCCCAGCCCAGCCCAACCTTGGCCTGCCTGGGCTCTGCCTCCTGTGCCTGCCCTCCTGCCTGCACAGCTGGTGAGGGGAGGGCTCTGCTCTGGCTCTGCCATGTGCTGCCCAGGCTGGGGGGCTGCACTGTGCCCTTGGGCTGAGGAGGTGTTTGACCCCAGGATGCTGCTGTCAGCCTTTTCATGCTTCATTTGGCACATCCTGGGAGTTGGGCAGGGTGAGCCAGCCTTTGGTGCTGCAGGAGTTCAGGGCAGGCAGGGCACTGTGTTTGGACAAATCTGGAGTTCTGACCTGCTTTTACCTTGGGCACTCCTGGTGCAGTTTGCAGAGGGAAACAAGTGCTGAGCACACCCAGGCAGTGGTGGGACAGCAGCAGGGCAGCTTATCTCAAAGGCAGGGTTCTTGTCCACGTTGAGAGCTGACTCATTGTTCTTCCTTTTCATTTCTGCCTTTTCCATGGGAACACCATCCCTCCTGTCTCTTGCCAGCTTAGTTGTCTGAGGAGCCCTTGAGGAGCTTTGCTGAATAATTGCTGTGGGTTTCCAAACATGCACCAGAGGAGTATCTGCCTGTAGGGCTCAGATGCTTTCTGGCACCTCTGCAGATACCTGAGTCATCCCCTCCCTCACAAGAGCCCTGCTCCTTCTCCCTGAACATCCACACTGATGCACACACAGGTTTGTGTCTGCTGGAGCTTCTGTGGTTTGCTCAGCCTGGCCAGCCAATGTCCCAGCAGCAGCTTCCTGTGCCAGGCCTGGAGCCCTTCCGAGAGCTGAGGCATCACCACACACTTTGGTTCTCATCATTCCAGGTGAGGCTCCACACTTGGAGTTCCTCCTGGAGGGCTCCTGGGAGCTGCCTGGCCCTGGGGGTTTGTTGTTCCTTTAGTTCATGTGTCAGCAGAAGCTCTTAATGAGGTGGAGATTTCCCCCAAGGGTCTCCATGAGCTCCTTCCTGGTGAACAACAGTGGAGAAAAACGCATTTAGTGTTTTTGCTGTTGCTTTATTTTGCACATTTGTAGCACTTCAGTTGCTTCCAGCCTGTTGGAAGCTGCCTGCTCCTGCTGTCTGTGAGAAGAAACATGGCTGTTCTTGTGCCTTTTGCAGATTTTTCTCACAGAACCTGTCAGGATTTGACCTTTACCAATGTTTCCTTTCAAAAGGATGATGTTTTTTTCTATTTTTCCCCTTTTCCCCCCTTTTTTCCTTTTTTTTTTCTTCCTGGCATCTCTTTGCCTGCTCTCAGGTTCTTCTGTCTTTCTGCTTTGCTGGAAATGTTGGTGAATTATATGCTCCACTGTAGTACCTGTAATTTGTCCCAGCTCTTGTTGGTACTGCCTTCCCCCTGCAGTATTTTTGCAGGTATCTTTATTCTCTTGCTGTTTGCAAGTGAAGCCCAGCAGTGATGGGTTTTGTGTCTCCCTGCAGGGGCACTGAACCTCTGCATGTGTCAGTCAGTGTTGTGCCCACTGCTCAGGACCTGTGTCCAGCTTAAGGAGCTTTAATCTGGGTCCTTTCCTGTCTGATGAGCTGCTCCCAGTGGGGTGTTGGTTGTCACCAGGTGTGTTCCCTGGTGGGATATCCCAGCAGCAGAGCTGGAACTTGCATGGTGCCTGCAGACACGTCTCTCTCTCACTCTGCAGTGTCACTCTCTGTGTATTGATACTCATTTGGATTCCTCAGGGTGTGCTGGAATCCTGCATATAATTCCTGGACTGTTCCCTGTTTTATCTACTGCTCAGTGTAAAAGGAGCAGTCCTTGGAGCAGCATTCCATCTGGGAAGGATCAGCCTGTCCCTGCTGCCAGTGCTCTCCCTCATCACAGAGTCACAGAATGGTTTGGGTTGGAAGGGACCTTGAAGATCTCTTGTTCCAACCCCCTGCCATGGGCAGGGACACCTCCCACCAGCCCAGGGTGCTCCAAGCCCCTTCCAACCTGGCCTTGGACACTCCCAGGGCTGGGGCAGCCACAGCCTCCCTGGGCACCTGTGCCAGTGCAGCCTGTTCCTGTCTGATGTCACCCACCTGTGCTGCAGGGCTGTGGCTTCTGTTGAGCTCGTTGCCCACAGGCACCCCAGGTGTTCCTGGGCCTTGGTTGGGCCTCAGCCTGTACTGGTGCATGGGATTGTTCCCCCCAGGTGCAGGACTTTGAATTTTCCCATGTGGGATGTGCTGGGACTTGTCGAGGTCCCTCTGACCAGCAGCACCACCAGGTGTGTCTGGCTGAGGAGCTCTGGCCCTTTGGCTGCTCAGGAATGAAGGGCTTAGTTTTGCCTCCATGTGGACCCCAGGGGTGAGGACACCCCAGTGACCTCCTGCAGCTGGATGTGCACACCCCAGGGAGAGTGTCTGAGGGTGTGGAGTGTTGCTAATGCTGGGATGAACAATGTCCCCAGCTCTCCTTCAGCCTCAGAGCTCACCAGTTCTCCAGAGAAAGCTGTTGTTGGGTCAGACTGGGTTTTCTTTGGTGAATCCATGCTGACTACTCCTAAATCCATGCTCAGAGTGACTCTCAGGGCTTTAATGTTTGTCTCCCAGGACTCGTTGCTCCATCACCAAGGACCAAGGTGGGGCTGACCAGCCTGCAATTCTGTGGATCCTCCTGCTTGAAGACACGAGTGACACTTGCTGTCTCCCAGTCCCCACAAACCTCCCCAGTTGCCAGCACCAGTAAATGCCTTGCTCTCCCCAGCAACATTTGTAGGGAACCTCTAACAGGTTCCTGGGGCAGGAGGAGGAGGCAAGGGGAGGGGGTGTGTGGGTTTTAGGCAGCTGATGGGTGACTGAGGGCCAGGACCAGTGAGGGCTCAGCTCAGTGCCTGCCTGACTCAGGAGCTGGGAGGGGTTGGAAGTGCCTCTGACCACCCAGGCCTTCAGTGCCAGCAGTTCTGGGAAGGGATGGCACATGGCCCTGCCTGCTTGGGCTGCAGCTGCCCTTGGCTCCTGCCTTGGGCTGCACAGGCCACTGTTTCATCTCCAAGAGCCACATCATGTTCTTGCTGTGTGGCTGGAGCTGCTGTGCCCACGGGATGTGCCAGTGCAGATCTGCCCATGGACGGTGCTGGGGTGGCTGTGCCTGTGCAGATGGAGGTCTGTGGGGCACAAGTGCATGGACAGCAGGGACTGCAGGAGGGTCTGGAGTGTGGCCTGTTCTCAGCACAGCTCAGCCTGCCCTGTGTGTCTGACCCTGGGGCTGGGGAGGGGGACCCCTTGAGCTGGCACCCTGTGTGCCCCGGGGGGGTTACACTGCAGGCAGCTGGGAAGGGGAGGAGGAGGGGGAACCTGGTAGCACCCTGGTCACCACTGCACACAAATCCCAGCTTCCCTTGCTGTCTTCTGCCAACAGGCCCTCTGCCCATCACATGATAAGGGCTGTCAGGCATAGGCTGAGGAAAGCCCTGAGCAGCTTTGGAGTATCTTTGTTGCTGACAGCTTAAGCTGAGAGTGTGACAGGCAGGCACACACCACTGCTGCTGTGTCTGCTCCTCTCTGCTTGCACTGCTGTTTCTGTGACAGTGTTCCTGGTCTTCAGAGATGATCCCACAATCACTGAGGCTGGAAAACACCTCCAGGACCATCGAGCCCACCCTGTGCCCAATCCCCACCCTGTCCCCCAGCCCAGAGCACTGAGTGCCGCATCCAGTCGTTCCTTGGACACCTCCAGGGGTGGAGACTCCACCCCCTCCCTGGGCAGACCCTTCCAAGGCCCAACAAGGCTTTCCATGAAGAAATTCCTGCTGGTGTCCCCGCTGCCCCTGCCCTGGCCCAGCCTGAGGCCGTGCCCTCTCCTCCTGTCCCTGTTCCTGGAGCAGAGCCTGACCCCCACGCCCGGCTCCTCCCTCCTGGCAGGGATTGCAGAGCCAGAAGGTCCCTCCTGAGCCTCCTTTTCTCCAGGCTGAGCCCCCCCATCTCCCTCAGCCCCTCCTGCTGCTCCAGCCCCTTCCCAGCTCCGTTCCCTTCCTTGGACTCACTCCAGCCCCTCAGTGTCTCTCTTGTCTGAGGAGTCCAGAACTGGGCACAGCCCTCGAGGTGTGGCCCCAGCAATGCCAGCACAAGGGGACAGTCATTGCCTTGCTCCTCTGGCCACACTTATTTCTGACACAGCCAGTGTCTTCTTGCCCACTTGGGCACACTCTGGCTCATGTTCAGTTGCTGTCCACCAGCACTCCCAGGTCCTTTCCAGCTTGGCCACTTCCAGTCACTGTGGTGCTGGTTTTTCCAGCCCCTCAGATGCTGTGTGAGTTCCAGCTCAGTTGGTCATCAGGGGGAACAGTCCCAGGGCCTGTGTGAATTTACTCTTTGTACAGAAACTCCTTCCATTGTGATCAAACTTCTAAGCAATCTACTGAGATCCCTGTGTGGGCTTTGCATCTGCTCCTTGTGGGAATCACATCTGGGGGTAGTGCTTGTGTTGGGGGGAAATGTTGATGCTTTGGTGTTAATGCCTGAAATGTGAAACCAGTGTGTATTTTCAGCTGTAGCAGCCTCTGTGGTTGTGGTTTGGTTCCCTCACACTTGTACAGTGCAATTGCTGAAGTGAAGGGTTGCTGGGGGTTGTAATTAGTAATTATTGGTACAGTGTCTTGCAGCTGGGCTTTGAGATCACCTTATCCCAGTGAGGGTGGTGGGCCTGCTGCATGTCTGTGTCGTGCTGTGGCTCTGCTGCTTTTGGTTTTCCTGTATAGCCCCAGGGATAAGCTGGATGTTTCCTTTGGATTCTCCCAGCTCTGTGAGCAGGGCAAAATCCTCCTGCTGTGTATCACAGTCAAATGCTGCTCTCTCTCTTGCAGACACGTCGTTGTGAAGACCTCTCCCAACCACAAGTACATCTTCACTCTGAGGACCCACCACTCCGTGGTCCCCGGCAGCATCGCCTTCAGCCTGCCCCAGGTATGGCTGCCCCACCCTCTGCTGTGCTGTGGAATAACCCACACCTCCTTTGGGGTCAGGAGGGAAGAGATGTCCTGACTGGGGGTAATGTGTCCTGCAGATTTCATTTCTGACAGCCAAAGTTCAGGCAGACTTTACTACAACTGAACTGTCCATGATTATATTGCCCTGATCTGTTTTTAGCACATGGTGAGATGCAGATACTGGTAAAGGTGTCATTTAACCTTTTAAAAATCCACCAGGAACAAACTATTTGAAAAAGAAAGCCCTAGCAAAGTCTGCCCTTCCTTGTGAATTTTTATTGTTCCCTGTTTTCCCTTGAATTTAAAGGGTTTCTTTGCTGTGTTTTTCTTTTTTTAAGACCTACCAGAAGTTTTATTGACTATATCCAGTCATTGCTGGTATTTTTAGATGAAAAGTGCAAGGAAATGCATAAAATAAAAAACCCTCCAGCTTTATCTCCTCTTCCTTACCTAAGTCATTAGATAGAAAATGATGGTTAGAATAAATAATTAATATAATTAACTTCTAAATTGAGAAATGAACCTCACAGCCTTTACCTGCTCTCCCTGAGTTGCATCACGTGGAACTGCAGCCATGGAGGTCGCGGGTTCTGTGCCCTGTGCCCTCCCTGCAGGAGCTGCTGCACAGCCCAGGCTGTGCTGCCCACACAGACTTCGTGTTTGCTCAGCACCAGTCCTGGCACAGGCCCAGAGGGGCAGTTTGCTCCCTGCCCTGCTGTCTGGGCTGGCTCTGCCCACAGGTGGGTGAGGGTTGTGCTCTCCGGGTGCCTGGTGTGGCTGGAGGTGCCCAGACTGCCCAGCAGGGATCAGCAGGGGCTGTTTGTGGCTCAGGGTTCAAGTGGATGCATCAGGTCTGGGGTTGGATTTTTCAGGTTCCAGTTGTTGCTACAGAGCCAGGAGAGCTCTGCCAAGGGGGAGGGTGGTGCTCAGCTCAGAGGGGTGGCTCTGGTGGTGCTTTGTGTCACAGGATCACAGAACTGTTTGGGTTGGAAGGGACCTTGGAAGGCTGTCTGGTCCCATCCCCTGCCATGGCCTGGGACACCTTCCACCAGCCCAGGCTGCCCTGTCCAGCCTGACCTGAATGGTTCCTGGAATGGGCCATCTGCATCTCTGGGCAACCTGTGCCAGCCTTACCCCCTTCCCTGTATAAAATGTCTGAATTCACACCCTTTGAATTTAAAACCATTTCCCCTTTTTCTATTGCTGCAGGCCCTGCTAGAAATTCTGTTTCCATCTTTCTTTTAAACCCACTGTAGTTATTGAAAGGCCACAGTGAGATCTCCCTGGAGCCTTCTCTTTTCCAGCTGAAGGACCCCCATTCTCTCAGCCTGCCCCAACAGCAGAGCTGCTCCAGCCCTGCCCAGCTGAGTGTGCTGGGGCTGGGGTTTCATTTCCCAAAGCCTTGGATGGTTGCAGCCAGTGTGACACCCAGTGTGTGTCTGCTGTTCATGTTCATGGGTGTGATGTCCAGGCATGGGCTCTGAGGCCTCCAGAACATGTTTGTTGTACTTTCATCTGCATGTGAAGTGTTTGACCACCTTTACTCTGTGATAATCCTGACTCTGAACTCAACCCAAAAGCTGTGAGCACCCAAATGAACACAGGAGTGGAGTTGGGTCTCTTGTCACAGAGAAGGTCCTGACTAATCTTCCCCCGGAGGGTGGTGGGCACTGACCAGGCTCCCCAGGGCAGTGGGCACAGCCCTGAGGCTGCCAGAGCTCCAGGAGGGTTTGGACAGGGACAGGGTGGGATTGTGGTGTCTGTGCAGGGCCAGGGGTTGGGCTGGATGGTCCTTGGGGGTCCCTTCCAGTTCAGGATGTTCTGAGGATATTGGAGAGGGTGTAAAGCGGGAGATGTTCATTTGAAAGCATGATCATTGTGTTCCTTATCCCAGACTTGTTCCTTCCAGATGAAAAAGCAAATAGGAATGACCATAAAGTACAGCAATGTGATCTCACCAGAGCTGTGTGTACTGATTTCATGTGTCTGTGGTTTGTGCCTCTGTTTGATACCTGAGGGACCCTGAATGCAGCACAGCCTGTGGTGTGGGCTGTGGATCCACAGCAGCCAGTCTGTAACACAGGAGCCTTTGGAAAAATCCTGTGTTTCCAGTTATCATGCCAGAACTGTTGCCATTGTGAAGGTTTTCCTGTCGCTTCATTATTGAACCATTTCTCACTTCTGCAGTTCTGTGTGGCACAAATCTTTCTACAGCTGCTTGGAGTGACTGGAGGGATTTGAACAGTTTCACTCTTGCTAATTCTCTTGGTTTAGGCAACATTGTACCTTAAAGCACTTTGGGAGAACCCCCTGCAGGTGGTGCCTTTAGAGTGCTCAGTGTGTAACAGCTCTTCTGGTACCTGTGGGGTGCTCAGCACCTGAGCTTTGGCCAAGAGCCCTGCCCAGCACCAGAACTTCTCCTGCAGGATGATGGGGAGAACAGGAACATGAAGGAGGTTGGACAGAAAAACCTCCTGAGGTCAGGGATAGAATTATTTAAAGAGATTATCCTGTGTTGTTGACTTGTTTCCTGTTAATTTGGGCATCTTTGGGATATTTCATTCAGTCCCTTTACTGTTGCTGAAGGTTCTCCTGGGAGTCCTGCTCCTCTGGGTGAGGAGGCAGCCTCTGAGTGGGCAGGTATTCTGGAGGGCTGGTTCCTGACCTTTTTGTCTTGTTTCCACAGAGAAAATGGGCTGGACTCTCCATTGGACAGGAGATCGATGGTAAGTCAGTCAGCAGTGGGATTTGTGTTTCCATCCCGAAGGGAAACCACACTGGGAAATCTCAGCTCTTCAGCCCTTCCTCAGGTGATGAGGCCCTCAGGAGTGAAGGAGCTGCTCTCCTGCCTGCAGGCTTTCTGCGTTTAACATTTCCAAACCTGGCCATTTTGGCCCTTTCTTCAGCCTCCTGCTGGTATCCATGTGGGACATCAGTGTCCACCTTAGGTGTGAACCTTGAGCATGTCCTAGGTGGTCTGTTCCTGGGTCTCTGGGGACACTCACCAGCTCACAGAGGACTGCTCTTCTTGTTGGGGATATTCTTGTCATCTGAATTGGAGTCTTGAGAATGGGGAGGTTTCAGTGCCCAGAGCTGTCAGAAGCAGGTCTGGAGTGCTGAGCTGTGTGAGCAGCACTGAGTTTGCACCAAGAACTGAGAATATTCTGAAGCTTGAGGAAGGGACAGAGATGCCACTGTGCAAATTGAAGATCTGTGTCTCAATATCAAGTCTTAATCGAGCCTTCCAAGCCTTGGCCAGTGTTCAGAGGAGGGCATTTACCTCTGTGTTTCTTTATTTGTGCTGTCACCCTGGTCTGGGAATGCTCTGTTCCCTCTGCTTTGGGTCACTGTCAGGTGCAGGTGCAGCTGTTCAATCTGCCTGTAGCTGCTGGAGTATTGCCCAGACTCCTGGCAGGAGCTCCTTGCAGGAGGGTCTCTGTGTTCTTTGCAGCAGCAGGTCAAGGTAATGGATCGTGGCTGTTCCTTGGGCCATCAGGAGTCACCTCTGTGCTCCTGCAGAGGCAGCTCCTGTCCCTGGCTCCAGTGCTTGGCTGGCTCCTGCTCTCTGAGGCCACTGTGCTTGCAGGGAATTGCTGCTGTGTGTGCAGTGAGAGGCTCAGGGGCCTGGTGGCCCCTCTGCACACCTGGGGCCTCACAGCCCTTGCTCTGGACCAGGATCTGAATGTGGAGAAAAGGAGCTGAGGGCAGGGCAGACCTTCCTGCTCCATACAAATACCTGGAAGGAGGGTGGAGCCAGGTGAGGGTTGGCCTCTTCTCCCAGGGAACAAGTGACTGGACAAAAGGCCTCAAGTGCCAGGGGAGGTTTATGTTGGATATTGGGGAAAATTTCATGGAAAGGGCTGTGAAGCCTTGGAACAGACTGTCCAGGGCAGTGGGGGGTCCCCATCCCTGGCAGTGTCCAGAGAACCTGCCAGTGGGGCGCCTGAGGACAGGGGTCAGTGGTGACCACAGTGATGGTCCTGTTTGGTGATTGGACTTGATGGTCTTAGAGGCCTTTTCCAACCTTAATGATTCTGTTACTCTGTGGGTTTTTTGCTGCCTTGTTTTTTTGTTCAGTTTTTTGAACCTGTACTGAGGGAAGACCCATAAATTATTTTGGTTGCTGATCATGTGCCAGCTGGCTTAGAGATCAATACTTTTGATCAGGAAGCCCTGGTGTCCTGTATGAGCAGCTGGTGGGGCAGGTTTGTGCCTGTGCTTGGCCCAGCCTTGCTGCCAACTCCCAGCGACGTGGGAGCCTGTGTCAAGCAAAATAACACAGTAATTCTGTGCAGTGACTAAATGTCACCTGCCTGCCTGCTGGGTGGGGGTTGTGGAGCTGTTCTGCAGGGAGGGACAAGCGTTCACAAACCCAGAGAACACCAGGGCTCACGTTTTGTCGTGGTCCCCTGATGGTGCCAACTGTGTTTTAAATGTCAGTTGTGAGTGCGGCCCACGGCTCAGGGGCACAGGGATGCTGAGCCCCCTCAGCCCCCAGTGGTGTGGGAAGGGTTTCCCAGAGGGGTGATTTGCCTGGTGGGAAGGCTGAGTGCTGTGGGGGGATGTGGCTGTCCTGCCTTCTGTGCTGTTCAGCTCCATCCGCTCCTGTGTTCCCACTGGAGATGCACACCTGGAGCTGGGCCTGGCTGCTCCAGGTGCCTCCCACCCCTGGGAGGTTCCTGCTGCCTTCCCATCCTGCTGTGTGGGACATCCCAGGCTCTTGGAGCTGGTGCTGTGTGTTGCTGCTGGGGCTGCTGGAGTTCTGCTCCGTGTCACACACCCCAGCAGTCAGGCCTGGTGCAAGGGCTGCTCCTGTGCAGGTCACTCCTCAGGCCTGTGATGTGACCAAATCCAGGGACTGATGTTCTTTCCAGAAACTTTTATTTGATAAAGCCCTGAGGTTTGGCAAGTAGAAGGAGATAACTGTAAGGTGAGAGGAGCTCCTGCTGTGCCCTTGCAGGAGCAGAGGGGTCAGTCTGCTGCCATACCCCTTTTGGAAAGAACTCCTTCCAGTACATGCACTGCAGTTCAGGAGTCTTTGTGTTTTGTCTTTATCCCTCTTTCCTGGAGGATCCTTCTTTGGCACCTCATTCCTGGCTGGCTCTGTGTGTGCTGTGATGACCTCTGTGTCTTCTGGTGTCACCTTCAGCCAGAGACAGGCTCTCTTTGTTCTCTGCACATGAACAAGTCCTGTATCCAAGTGTGCTGGAGCCCTGTTTTGAGATCTCATCTTCCCAGGGTCTGCAGGTTCCTTCTGGAGCCTTTCTGCTGCCAAAGGCTGGACAGGAAATCACAGATTGAGTGAAGCACCTTTCTCTTGTTCCCCTCCTGCTGCTTTATCCATACCACTGACTTCTGTAGCAGAGGGCCTGTTCTCCACACTCAGAGCAAACCTTTCACGTTCCCCAGACTTCTGCAGGATCACTGGTGTGTGTCCTCTGCTGCAGCCTGGCCTGGGGATTGCTGGGCCAGCCTGTTTGTGGGACCTGTGAGACCCCAGCTGTGCTGGCAGTGTCCCTGGTGTTGGGACCCTGCTTCTCCTTGCTTTCCATCCTCCTTCCCGCTTTCCTTTCCGTCCTCTTCCCTCCAGCAGCACCAACCATGAGTGGCCTCTTGGTTTTGTCATGCTGTGCCTGTGGGGACCGGGCACAGCTGGCAGTGGCTGTGCAGTGCCTTCCCTGCCCCTTGGCTTCCTGCCCCTCTCAGGGGCTGTCCAGCTGATCCTGTGTTACTGGAGGTAGCCTGGGAATGTCAGGGTAGGCCCAGGGGCACTGCTGGGATGGGGGCTGCTATCTCGGTGTCAGAGGTGAAGGAGAGCTGGTGATGTGCTTCCCTCTGGGGTGCAGAGGCCTCTCAGGTGGCATTGCTGCCCTGAAACCTGCACAAATCAACTTCTGCTGCTTCATTTGGAGGAGAGCTTGGCAACCTCTTGTCACAGAGAACCAGTGATGGCCTCTTGGCACTGCCTGTTGGGCAAGACTACCCTTTGTGCTGGTTTGGGCTTTCTGAGGACATGCCCTCCAAACCCCTGGGATGCAGCTCTGTGATGCCACAGCACCTGTGAAT
Source organism: Poliocrania exsul (assembly GCA_035041345.1). Lineage (NCBI taxonomy): Eukaryota > Metazoa > Chordata > Aves > Passeriformes > Thamnophilidae > Poliocrania > Poliocrania exsul. Next base: position 3,159,275 of record JAWWLZ010000081.1, on the reverse strand, counting down.
TTGCTGTCATTGTCTCATCCCCAAACCTTGTGCAGTGTTTGACCTGTTTTGTAGGTTTATTAGAGGTTGCAAAGCAGTGCAGGGGTTTTCAGTGGAAGTTTGACTGTATTTTCAAGCTTGCAGCAGAACATGGATGTCAGAGAAATGGGGGTCCCTCAGAAATAATGCATCCAGTTCTACCAAGTGCTCACTGTAGGACAGAATGTGTATTGCCAGTTGGCAGTGCCCTGGGAGGAGGCCCTGCTGCTCTGAGGTGTGCTGGGTCCGTCTCCCCACCAGTGTCCTTGGTCTTTCTCCCCCCCAGTGTCCCTGTACACGTTCGACAAGGCCAAGCAGTGCATCGGCACCATGACCATCGAGATCGACTTCCTGCAGAAGAAGAACATCGACTCCAACCCCTATGACACTGACAAGATGGCTGCAGAGTTCATCCAGCAGTTCAACAGCCAGGCCTTCTCCGTGGGCCAGCAGGTGGGCTTTGCTTGGGATTAGAGGCTAAAAAGGCTTTAAACACCATGGAGTTGTGAGGGAACATCTGGAGGGGCCAAGGCACTGAGTGCTGCAAAGGCCAGGAGCTGTTTGCTGTGTCAGTGGTTTCTTTGTGAGAAGTCAAACCATCCTGACTTTCACTGGAAGCATGGGCAGAGCGGGTTAAAATCTGTTTTACCCTTGACTAAAGAAATCTGTGAGAACAATCCCGAGTCTTGGGAGGGCTGAGGTCCCTGCTCTGTGGCCTGGTTGGATTATGAGCATGGCAGCTCCTGGAACCTTTGGAGAAGTCACTTGTGTCTCGAGGTCAAGATGAACTCCAGGTTTAATTCATTCTCAGTGGAACCTCTCAAGTTTAGATATAGAAGAGGAGTTTAAGAAGAAATTCTTCTTTGTGAGGGTGGGCAGGCCCTGGCACAGGTGCCCAGAGCAGCTGTGGCTGCCCCATCCTGGAAATGCCCAAGGCCAGGTTGGACAGGGCTTGGAGCAACCTGGGACAGTGGAAGGTGTCCCATGCCATGGGCAGGGATGGGACTGGGTGGTCCTTAAGGCTCCTTCCCACTCAAACCATTCCAGGATTCTGTGATTTATTGCTACTCTGTGTGCTCCAGCAGTAAGACAGGAATGAAGTGTTTCCCTTGGGGATCTTGCAGAGCTGTTGTCCCTGCAAAAGCCTCTGCCCTTGCAGAGCTCTCTGTGACAGCCTTTGCTGTACCACCTTCTCAGGACAGGTTGAGGTTGGTCTCTCAGTAGTTCACAACTTGCAGGGTCTGAATCTTCAGCCAGTTGCACATGTAATGCTGGGGAGAGGGAATTGTGCAGCCAGCCTGGTTCCTGGGGGCTGGGCCCCACTTCTCCTCACAGTCATCCTGTCTCATTAGCACTGTCCCTGAGGTGTCTTTGTCAAACTGAAATGTGAAAGATCTAAAAGTTTTGAGCTAAATTGCTCTCCTTGCCTGGCACCAATAATTAAAGTGAGAGGAAAATGTCAAGAGATGATACAGAACATTGAGCTGGGAGAAAAGGAGGGGAAGAGAAGCTTTTCTTGGAAGGAGCATTATTCTTAGAGTTTTTCCAGCTGACTTCATGTTCTGCAACTTGTGCTGTGTTACTGCAAAGCTGGGGCAGGGAAAGCACATGGTCAGTACATGGACATGGGTACAAACTGCATGGGAGCTGTTGGGTGGAAAACTCAGTCCTCAGGCCTCTCTCTTCAAGCCTTAGTAGTGTTGTCAAATCCTCTTTGGCTTTTTAATGAGTTTTTTCCCTTTCCACAGCTTGTGTTCAGCTTCAATGACAAGCTCTTTGGGCTGCTGGTGAAGGACATGGAGGCCATGGACCCCAGCATTCTCAAGGGGGAGTCTGGAACAGGCAAGAAGCAGAAGGTGGGCTCCCAGGAAGTCCTGTGCATTCCTTGGGGACATTCCAGTCCTCCTCAAGTCCCTGCTGGCAGGAGCAGGTCAGGTCACCTGCCCCTGGAGAGGTCACACGTTGGTCTCCCCTGGTTGTGTCTGTTGTGCCAGAGAAGACAAAGGGCATCACTTGCAGCTGGGGCAGTGCCCACTGAGGCCCAGAGCAGGGACAGACACAAGGACTGTCTGTGGGGCTTTATGTGCTAATTCATGGAAACAGCCTCTCTTGAGCCTTTTTGTGTTCCTGATATGTCCAGTTACAATTTTTCCTTCTGTAGAAAAGAGATGATTTTATTTTCTTCTTGCTGAAATAAAATAGTTGGGTTTGCAGTAAACTAATGACTTTAAAAAGCCAATTTATTATACCTGATGAGCTTCTGCATTTGATGGTGTTTGTTTTGGAGGAGGTGTTGGTGTTTCTCATTCTTCCAAGTGACTTTTGTAGTGGAGCTTTTGCTGCTGTTTCCTGCCTTCTGTGATGTTTTTAGGGATACCTGAGAGGCAATCAGAAGTCGAGCCTGTAATTAATGTAATTATTTGTTTCTCTCCCTTTTGCAGATTGAGGTTGGTTTGGTTCTTGGGAACAGTCAAGTTGCCTTTGAGAAAGCTGAGAACTCCTCTCTCAATCTGATTGGTGAGTGCCACTGACCCCGAAGAGAGAAATAATGCTTGAAATCTGCTGTTTTTCGGGCCTTGGGGACTTGATTGCCTCAAAGGGGGATTTTTTCTTCACTACCAGGCCTAGGTTAGAAAAGCAGAGTGGATGAGTAGGTCCAGCAAAAGCCATCAGCCAGTGGAAATACTTTCAGCATCAGAGAGTGATGTTTTCAGGGACACTGACAAGCCAAAAGCTTTCCCTAAATGTCATTAAAAGAGCAAGGAGTCGGAAATGAAGAACTTTGTTGAATGTGTAGCCAAACTTCCAAAGTAAGCATGAACTTTTGAACATCCCATGTCAGAGGACAGATCAAAGTCCTGCTCTCCAAAGTGGTGGGAGCTGCAGCAGAGCCCAGGGGTCACTGTGTGTGTGGAGCAACAACCCAACTGTCAGCTTTGGACTAAAGAGACACTTCCTGAAACCTCAGCTGAACAAATCTCTGTGTACGGTATCAGACTTGGCTGTCAAAGAAGCTGAGGATTAATGGATGTGTCCTCCACATATTCCTTTGGAGAGAGAGCTGTGGGAATAGGGTTGGATCTGGGGTGTTCCCATAGAGCCACCAGCTTGAGTGGTGGGACCTGGAGCACAGGTTGGGCACTGAGGGCCCTTCCCTGCAGTGGCTCTGTGTGTGCCCTGAGAACAGGGGCTGTGGTGGCTGTCCTGGGGCACAGGGGCTGTGGTGGCTGTCCTGGGGCACAGGGGCTGTGGTGGCTGTCCTGGGGCACAGGGGCTGTGGTGGTTTCC
>JAWWLZ010000081.1:3082772-3096734 GCA_035041345.1 Poliocrania exsul | reverse complement strand
CCCTTGTCCCCAGTCCCTCTCCAGCTCTCCTGGAGCCCCTTTAGGCACTGGAAGGGGCTCTGAGGTCTCCCTGGAGCTTCTCTTCTCCAACTCTACCAGCCTGTCCTTCCTTGAAGGAAGATAATCAGTGGCCTTAAAAAGCCTGGGCAGGCACAGGTTCTGTGGCACAAGCACTGTGAGTCTGAATGTTGAGCAGGGGGTGTGGGAGGAATTTGGATTGATAAGGCAGAGCCTCACCCAGGTTGGAGTGGAGCAGCTCCCAGGTGGGAGCACATCATGCCCTGAGCTTTCCCTGGGCTGTGGTTGCTGTTCAATGCCATGCAAGAAGCTGCAGGAGGAGGGTTAGAGCCATATGGTGACACTGGGAAGGGAGGTGGGAATGGGATGGGAGGTTGTGGGAGGACCTGGGGGCAGGAATCCCTGTGGTTATCCACGGAGGGGAGCCCTGTGCTCCCACACTGCCACCAGTGCTCAGGCCTGGAAGATGTGCCCAGAAGCTGCATTGCTTTTCAGACTAAGCTCTCCTTGAATGGAAGCCAACGTGATGAACATTTCTGCAGCTCCTTCAAAAGGAAATTACTCTGATTTTCTTTCCAGTCTGTATTAGAAATGATTTTTGATCCTGTTGTAGTGAGAACTGCACCTTTGAAGCTTCTCCAGAATAGAATCTACCTGAGGGAGCAGAAGGTGAGATTAACCCAAATGTTGCTCCAGCACTCAGAGGTGATTTCAGCCAGTCAGGGGTCAAGGTGGAACTCTGACTGCTTTGGGCCTGGTATCTCATGGCCTGGTGCACAGTGTGAGCTCAGCAGGGATTGATTGTCCTCTTGCTTGGAGCCTTTCTGTGGGGCTGCAAGGCTGGAAGGCAGCAGAGGGAACAGGGAATGGCCCCCCTGGGTACCCCAGGGCTCAGGTCCAGGTTATGGGCTCCAAACTCTTCATTTGAGACCCTTCAAGAGAGTTGGAGAGGGACTTGGGACAAGGGATGGAGGGACAGGACAAGGGGAATGGCTTCCCACTGCCAGAAGGCAGGGAGAGGTGGGATATTGGGAAGGAATTCCTGGCTGGGAGGGTGGGCAGGCCCTGGCACAGGTGCCCAGAGAAGCTGTGGCTGCCCCAGCTCTGGGAGTGTCCCAGGCCAGGTTGGACAGGGCTTGGAGGAACCTGGGACAGTGGGAGGTGTCCCTTCACATGGCAGGGGTGGCACTGGATGGGCTTTAAGGTCCCTTCCCACCCAAACCATTCCAGGATTCTGTGACTCTTGTTTCTGCATCTAAGCAAGACGAGGCAGCAGCCTGGGAGAAAGGGATGTTGAGTTGGACAAGATCACCTTGGCAAGGTCCCTTCCATCTCAAACCATGCCATGATTCTCTGGAGGCACAGAAATGTCCTGTCCCCTCCCCAGAGCCCCCAGCAGTGATGGGCAGTGCTGGTCCCACACTCAGCACAGACAAGGAGTTCTATCAGATTTATCACCCTTGGCTCTTCCCTCAGCTGAGAAAGCCATGGCTGAAAAGGTTCTGGTTTCCTCTGTGACTGCTCCTGCTGCAAATTCTGGAATCTCAAAGGCTTCCTGTGTTCCTCATTGCCACACAGACAATGACATGAGTCCCATCCTGTCTCTGCTCATTAATGTTTCAGGCAGGAGGGAAAAGGCACAGTTCCCAACTGTAACCAATCCCCACAGTGGGCTGGGCTGGGCTTTGATGTGTCCTTGTTTGCAGATGATCCTGTTTATTTTTAACTGCTCTACTTACAGGTTAGTGAGGCAGCAGAATCCCTGCAGCTCTGGAGTGGGGCCTGGCAGTGCTGCCTGGGAGATGCCACTGCCCCACGGTGGCATTGGCAGAGCTGCAGAACCAACGTGCTCACTGATTTTCTCCATCTGTCAGAAGTGCTCCAGAGCTGTGGGTGAGATTTCTCCTTGTCAGCCTGGAAATGCTGAGGCAGGTCCACACAGGAGGCTCTGCCCAGCCCCTGCAGCCCAAGGAATCCTGAAATACTCCTCAGAAATTCAAAGTTCAGTTTGCTCATTACAGGGAGGATGGTTCACATTCAATTTTTAAGTGCTTTCACGCTGACAGAAATGGTGGTGAGGGATTGTCAGTGCTCCAGCAGTTCTTTCAGAATGTGTTTCAAATTTTTATGGCAGTTTTTTAATGATAGTTTTTAAAGAAAATTAAAACTTTCTGATCTTTGGAGTGCTGAAATTTAGGACAAGCTTTTATGAGGCAGCAAGTTGGAGTGTGGTGAGTCTTGATGACAAGTTATTTGGTAGTAAATACAACAGTTACCCCAAAATAAAACCTGGCAAAATAGAGGGGAAATGATTGTCAGGGTCCTTATTAGTGCTCTAATGGGGCTTTACACCCCTGATTCCTGCAAGGAATTGCACAGTAACTCAAAGGAGTATTTTTCACTGAAATATTTGACTGTCATTTCAGGGAGCTGAAATGGGACCTTCCCCTACTGCAAGGCTGAAGCTTGGAAAAAAATCTCATGAACTGTTTATATGCACAATATTGGGGCTTTCTAAGACACACCAGAAGTCCTGCACTCTCCAGGAGACTGTGGGGAAATAGTGCTGTACTCTCACCCCAATCTCTCCAGTTTCTTGAAATCTGTGCCATAAGATTCCCATTTCCAAAGCACCACTGGAAAGAATGATTTCTGTTCAGTGGAGAGGTTTCATTTGGCTGAGGGACCCTGTGGGTGTCGACACCAGTGAAGTTGAAAGGGAAGTGCTTTGGGTTGTGTTTGTGGAGCTGTGAAACCAGGAGGTCACCTGTGGGTGTCCCTTGTGCTAAACATGGCCCAGAGGCAGCGGAATCCCTGGGATGGCCTGGAGAGACTGGGGCTCTTTATCCCCTGGAAGGTTTAATCCACTGCTTGGCTGTTTTATGGGATTGCCTTTTCACCCATGGTCATGGTTTCCAATGGACACCTGAGATGTGGGGCAGGTTCTGATGGAGCTGTGCCAGGGCAGGGTCAGGTGGGATCTCAGGGAAAGGTTCTGCTCCCAGAGGGTGGTGGGCACTGAGCAGGCTCCCCAGGGCAGTGGGCACAGCCCCAAGGCTGCCAGAGCTCCAGGAGGGTTTGGGCAATGCCCTGAGGGACAGGGTGGGATTGTTGGGGTGTCTGTGCAGGGCCAGGAGCTGCACTGGATGGTCCTGGGGATCGCTTCCAACCCAGGGAATTTCGTGGTTCTGTGATCTGCCACCAGCACCCTCCTTTCAGGGTGTCCTGGGGCACAGCTCCTCACTGTTCTCAGTAATGCCCTCTGATCTCCTGGGAATCCCAATTTTGTGATGCCTCAACAACGTCCTCCCAGGGTGGACCTAGGAAGGGGCCTTTGGAGCAGGGGTGATGATGATGAAGAGGAGCAAAAAGAAGAGGGAAAATACATTTATTCTCTTCCCCCCTTTTGAGCCCTGACTCTTTTGGGCTCATCCGTGAGAAGGTACATTGAAATCCCAACTACTTGATCAGGATCATGGATTTCAACTGTGGCTTCTCACTGGTGGGGAATCCTGAGCCCAGTGACCTCCTGTAGGCAGTGGGAGCTTCAGTGGCTCAATCCAAGGAACTCAGCCCAGCCCTTTCCTTGGCTTCCCCATGCCCTGCTGATCCCTGTTGTTTGGAATCGCTGCACACCCTGGGCAGGGACATGGACCCCACAATTCCAGAACATGGGAATGTCCCTGGGGCTGAACCTTCCCCTTCCTGCACTTTATATCCTCCCTGGCCCCGCTGGGATCCTGGGATGGGAACAGACCCTCCCTCGTTACCCCCGGTGACATAACACAAAAAAAACGGGAAAAGGAACCGTGGAACTCCGAGCTGAAATCTGGGAGATCTGCCTCGATCCCTGGGGCATTCCCAGCAGGAATTCCCGGGGTGTCCCGCCCCGGCCACGCTGCCCCCGAGCCCGCGGTGCCGTTACCTTTGTCCAGGACGGGCCCGAAGATGGCCAGGCTGTCGTCGATGGTGGTGCAGTTCCAGCGGCGGCCGCGGAACTGGTGCTGGCACTCCTGGATGCCCAACTTCACCCCCTCGGCCACGCTGGGCATGATCTCGATGTAGTTGCGGCAGAAGCGGAGCTGCTTCGGGACGAGGCCGGGGATGGAGCCGCAGAGGATGGGCTGGGAGCCGAGGGAGCTGTACTGCTGGCCCAGGGCGAGCGACCTGCGGGGACAGCGGCAGCGGCCAAGGTGAACCGACAGCTCAGGAGAACAACAAAGTACTGAAAAACAGGAATTTGATGGGCCAAGGTGAACCAACAGCTCAAAAAAGTCCTGGAAAATGGGGATTTCCTAAGAAAACAAGAGACTTTCCACTGGTAGCAGTGGTGTGGAAAGGGCTCTGTGCACACCAATGGTCTTTGCTCAGCTCCCTGCATGGAGGCACTTGGGAGCCATTTCAGCTGTTCCAAAGTGTCTGAGGCCTCCACAGGAGGCTGTTGGATCTGACAGGGCCTGCAAGGGTTGGATCTGGGGCAGCCACAGCTGGACGCTGGAGGTGTCTCAGCTGTCAGCAGGCACTGACTGAGAGCTCTGGACTGTGACCAAGGAGGGAAGGGTCCTGTCCAGGGCCAAGTCCATCAGCAGAGGGATCAGCATTCCCAGAGAGGGGCTGCTCTGGGGTCACAGTGTCAGTGCCACGTGGTCAGGCTGGCTGGACACCTGAAGGTGGTCCCAACAGGACTGGATCACCCCAGTTCCACCTGGATGGCCCCCAGTGTGCAGCAGCTGCTGAGGGGGCAGATGTGCTGGGACTGGGGAAGGTGCTGGGGGCAGAAATGAGAGGACCTTTTCCTGCCAGTGCAAGGACCTGACAATGGCCCAGCATTAAATACCAAACTGCTTATTTGGCCAGCAATTGTCACTGAAGGGTGAAGACACCTGTTTTAAAGGAGCATTGAGTCACCTGCCATTGCACACAGCCAGGGACAGTCCCACAGCTGCTCAGGCTCCAGCCCAGCCTGGGCTGTCCCTGCAGAACGTGGTGACACGGGACAGGGAGCAGCAGTTCTGTGCCAGCAGCACTCAGAGCAGAGACCTCCCAGAGCAGGTACCAGTGTGGGCACATCTGGGAGAGTTTTGACTTTGTGCACTCTCAGGACAGGGTGGGATTGTTGGGGTGTCTGTGCAGCGCCAGGAGTGGGACTCCATGGCCCTTGGTGGGTCCCTTCCAGCTCAGGAGATTCTGTGACTCTGATTCTTTTCTCTTGCACTGGGAGTCCAGAGGTGGATACAGGACCAGGGCGAGGTCCCACCAGTGCTGAGTAGAAGGGAAGGATCTCTTCTCTCTTCCTGCTGCCACTGCTGTTCCTTGGGCAGCCCTGGTGGCTCTCTCTGCTGCAGTGTCACCTGGCAGCTCCATGCTCACATGTTGCCCCTGCAGCCCCAGCTCTGGCTCTGCAGCTGTTGGCCCTCAGCCCTTACAGGTGCAGGGGGTTGGTGCTCCCCAGGTTGTTTCTCCCCAGCTCCTTGGCTGAGGTGCAGCACATTCCTCTCTGCCCAGTGAAACACCTTCAAAAGCAGCTCTGGGGTATCAACCACTTCTCCCACTCCATTGGTTTCTCCCTCACACACCTGCAGGTTGTGTGTGAATGAATCCATCATTTTGTAGTCCTTGGTTAATTAATGTTCAGGAGGGCTTTGGCCCCACCTCCTGCTCAGAGCAGGGCAAGTCTCCAGGTTGGATTTGGTCTGCCAGGGCCTTGTCCTACAGTGTGGGCACCTCCCAGGACAGCAATGCCATTGCTTTGTGGTTGACTGTCCTTGTACTGAGCTGCTCTTCCAGCCTGAAATATCCGGCTGGACACTGAGCTGGCCCCACATGGTTGGTTTAATTACACACTAATGATTTTAATGATGTGAAGGGAATCCCAGGATTCCTGCTCAGGAGAGATGTCTCTGCAGGAGACACTGAAGGAGGAGACCTGACTCCCACCCTGGCTGGGAAGCACATGCCTCTAATCTCTGCCCCAGGGCTGTCTCCTGCCACAGCTCCCTGTTTCTCCTGCCCTCTCTGCCCACCTGCCCAGCACTGGGGCACCTGCCTGAGACTCCATTCAAAATCTGGACTCCATGTCCCCCCCTCTTGGGTGGGACACACACAAAAGGGGCCACCAGAAGTGGCTGGGAGGGAACAGCACAATGGGCAGTGCCTGGGACTGGTTCCCAGAGCTGTTCTGCACCTCCAGCTCCCACCAAGTGTCATCTGGGAGGGAGCTCAGCACTCTGGGACTGGTCAGCTCCAAGGAACAGCTGGGGACAGCCCTGCCACTGTCCACCCAGCGTGGGCAGTGACAGTGGACAGAGAACATGCTGCTCTTGGATGGTCAAGGTCCCTTCCAACCCACCCCAGTCCGTGGTGCTGTGATGTCCTCACACCCCACTCTCCCAGACACTCTCCAGGGGTGTCACAGGGTGTTTTGTCCTGCCTGGGTTGCACAGTTGTGAAGGTCATGGGCAGTGGCCGTGTCCAGGATGCTCCTGCACAGCAGGTTCTCAGGGCTGGTGCTGGAGCTCCACACCAGGTCCCACCTCTGCTGTGGCTCAGGGGTGTAAACCGGGCCTAATTCTTTACTTAATGAGCAGCTCAGTCCTTTGGAGCTGCAGAAGCAGCAGTGACCCAGGGGAGTAAGAGCTGGGATTCCCCATGGAATTCTGGGGAATTCTGGGAGGACCCACCTTGCACTCGACCCCAGACTTGGCCAAATCCCCTCTTTAAGTGCCTGAGCCTCCTCAAGACAGACTTTCCTGCTGGCAAGGCCTGGCCAGAGATGTGCAGCCAGTTTTGGTGCCTCTGTTGAGGCTGGAGTTGTGACCTGGTGTGTGAGGGGCCCTGGGGAGGGGGAGGCTGCTCTGGTGGGCCATGGCCACACACCACACCCAGCTGGTGATTCTGTGACCCACATGGAGGAGTCCACGTGCTTTGGATGGCCCCATCTGAGCTTTCCCACCTTTCCCTTTTGCAAGGTCTCCAACATTCCCAAGGGTTTGCTCTTAATTTTCCCTGTTGACCCTCAGTGACAGCATCTTCTCTCCAATCATCACCTAATGTTCATTTTTTTCCCATGTCAGTGATTTCCCCACTGCTGATCCTTCTTGGACAGATAAGGAAAAGCTCCTTCCTCTGGGCCCATTGTCCCCACCTCTCCAGGAGTCCTGGAGGGCACAGGGGGGCAGGAGCTGTGGCAGAGGCTGCAGCTCCTGAGTCCTGATGATTCCTCTGCAGAGTGGCTGAAATGTGAAGATGAAATAAAACCTCTTTGAAATCCAGATCTGGGATCCCAGGGGCAAATACTGGCTCTAACACAAGATGTTAAATCTAAAGTCTAAATCACAAGAGTTAAACCTAAATCATGAGTTAAATCTACATCACAAATTCAATCTAAATCACAAGAGCCCCTGGGGGTGAAGGAGACACATCAGGAGAGGGAAGGTCACAGGGTGAATTTGGGAAAGATAGAGGACAAGGACAATTTTCAAAGCACAATCACCACTCCAAGGCTGGCACCTGCAGCACTGGCAGAGCCCACAGTTCCCTGCCCTGCTCTCCGTGCCCTCAGGGTCCCTCCTGGCTGCCTGAGCCCACGTTGCTCTGGTACCCATCACACCAAAGGGAAACCCTCGTTTCATACCCTTCCCCGCTGCCCCCAGCTTCACCCCAGGAGGTGCCAGACCTCTTTCCAGACCAGCTCCAGGCCCAGTCCCTTTGCACACTCAGGGGCAGGATCCATGAAATCCAGGCAGCTCCACGTGCCTGGGGGACCCTTTGTCTCCCCTTGGACATGTGTGAGTGGGCAGATGTGCAGATGTCGGCTCTGTGTTGTGGGAGTGCCCATGGCAAACACACAGGAAATCCCTTTTCTCTTCCTCTGCTGAATCCCTTCAGCCTCTCAGAGTCCCGACTCTGTCAGGCCAGTGACTCCTTTTGCTCCCACCTGGTGGTGCCAGACACAGCAGGGCTCTGATCCAGCAGGTGGGAGTTGACTCTCCATGGTTCCCATTGGTCTGGGATGGGCTTTTGAAGCCCTGGGAGTAAATTGGCCTGTGCAGATCCTCCTGCTGTGGCACCACCAGGTGCATCCTCTCATCCCTGACCAGGTGACTCATGTCCTCCCACTGCCCCAGCATGGAGGGTGCTCTGCACACCCTCCCCCTTCCTGCAGAGCTGCCCAGAAAACTCAACTTCCAGTTGGCCACTGGTTGGAAAGACCTGTGGTATCAAGAGAAATCAGACCAACAGTGTTTGGAAATAGCAGGATTTGGCCAGAATAAAACTGCCCAAACACATGGAAAGCAGCTTCAAGGGGGATCACCAAGACAGGTGTTTTGCCAGTGAGAGCCAAATCTTCTGGGACATTTCTTCCTCCCTCTGTGAGCAGCCTGGAGGCTTCACTGCTCAGGGCACTCAGGACTCAGCACAGGCTGCTCCTCTGAGCTGGGTGTTCCCAGCCAAGGGCAAACCTCGGGGAGAGGCTCCTCTGTGCAATGTGGATCCCTCTCTGGGGTGATGCCCCTGCTCAGCTGCTGCCTGGCAGGAGAGCAGCTCCTTGGGGAGAGAGGTGTCCTTCCTGTGCTGTGTGTGTAGGGCATGGTGGGGTCTGACCTCGGGGTTTGCTCACATGTGGCATGTTCCAGTGTGATGAGAAAACAAGCAAAGGACCAGGAGAGGACCATCTTCCTGGGGAACAATCTGATGCTGTCACCCCTTCCTCGTTCTTCTGAAATTCCATAAACCTGTTGCTGTCTGTGGTGAGTCCTGGGAGCCCTGGAGATGGGCAGGAAGCTGCCCCAGCCCTGGGCAATACTGACACGGGAGTGCAGGTTGTGCAGGGAGCTCTGGGGAGGGGCAGCACCTGGCACTGCCCACGGGCACTGCAGCAGCTTCTTACTCAAAATGCAGCGAGAACATTTCTGGGCTGTGCTGCTGAGGGAACGTTCTCCAGCTCTGAACTCAGCAGCTGAAAGCAGATCCTGCTCCCTTTGTCTCAGCAGCACTTAAATAATGGCTGCTCTTCCTAAATACCTCCATAGCCAAGGCCAGAACCACTGCCAAGGAACTGAGAGACATGGAGCTCTTTAAAGGCATTGCCGTGGAATCACAGGATGGTTTGGGTTGGGAGGGACCTCAAAGCCCATCCAGTCCCACCCTCTGCCATGGGCAGGGACACCTTCCACAGCCCAGGTTGCTCCAAGCCCTGTCCAACCTGGCCTTGGACACTTCCAGGGATGGGACAGCCACAGCTTCCCTGGGCAAGAGCTGTTTCCTCCCACAGCAGCTCAGGTCACTGCAGCACAGAGTTACAAGGCAAACACTGTCCTGCTCGTGCCCTCTAATGTCCTGTCAATGCCTTGGATTGATCCCTGAGGTTATTCCAATGCCCTGGGAAAGCTGTGAACCAGCAGGAGGAAACCAGCTCACAGTTCAGACCTTGTTTGCCACCTGCTGCCTTCAGGAAAACTTGTCCCTGCCTGTTTCTATTGTGCAGTTTCCAGACATGTGTGTTGTTTTCTGATTCTGGTCCATGCTCTGCTTTAAACAGACACTTGGGCCAGTGGCCTCCTGCTGTCCCTGACCTGCCTGCCCTGGGGGAGCAGCAGTTTCCATGTTCTCCCTGTTTAGTGCTCTGGGAGCCCTTGCAGCTCCCACCAGTGCTGTCCCTTCCTCCTCCCAGCAGAGACTCAGCCCTCACTTGCTTTCCAGGTAAGTGAAGAGCAAAATCACTGTGAGCATCAGTGTGGGGTGAACACAAACCTTCCAGGAGAGGCAGTCCCTGCCCAGTGCCACCTCTGGTCTTCCCAGTGCCACCCCTGGTCTTCCCAGCGCCACCTCTGCTCTGCCCAGCCCAGCCTGGGTAGCGCTCACAGGGGGTTCTGCCAAGGGACAGACACTCATTGTAATCCAGAGACCACAAATCCCACCTCAGCTTTGGCAGAGTTGCCTCCCACAGGTGCCTCCAGCTGCTCCCTCTGCTCTGCTCTCTGACGTCTGAGGGGTATCACACCTGGTGCAATATTCATGTATTTTAATGCTGGTGATTTGCTGACTGCAGCCCTTGGCAATCAGGGGAACTCACACACAAGCTCTGGGCTTTGTCTGAAGATCAAGAGAGGTGAGAGGGAAATGCTGGCAAGTCAAAACGTGCAATGTATTTGCACTTGTGAGCTGGGAAATGCCATGACTGAACACGGAGAACAGACACAACAGGACTGAACTCAAAGGAGGAGCTGCAGGTTGGGAGGGACTGGATGGCTCTGCTGCCTGAGCCTTCACTCAGGACTCAGCCACTGTTCAATCTCAGCTCAACCTGTCCGAGGTGTTGAGTTTTTCCACAGCTTTTCCCCTTGTGTCCCTGGTGTGTGATATCACCATCACCACAGACCCCCCCAAACTCTGCAATTGTTGGGGGATCAATAAAACAGACAGGGTTTAAAGAGAATATTCAGCTGCCTGAGCATTGAGAAGCTGATCCCTCAGCCAAGGGTGAGGCCCCAGGGCAGGAGAGGGATGTGGGGTTTTAATATTTAACTGCCCTGGAAGGTCTCTATAGACTTTCCACACCACCAATGGGACCTCTTGAACAGGAGAGGCTTTTTCCAGTTGATGTGTCTGAAAATGACCTCACTGAACAGTGTGTAGGAATTGCATGACCTGCACAATGTGCAGCAGCCCACAAGGCCACGTTCTGGCCAATTCAAATTCTCCCTTAATTTAGTCACACCTGAAGGCTGCAAACCTCTTAAACCCTCCACAAAAGCACAAGTTCACTCAGGAATCACTCCCAGAGCTGTGGCTGCTCAGAGAGCTCTGAGAGCTCTCCCAGAGGGGCAGCTCAGGGGACTTCAGTTCCTCCAGTCCTCTGTTGGAAGCCCTGGGTGGGTTTTGTTTATTGTCCATGGAACCCAGTGGGGCCTCTCTGGTGCCACAGGGAGGCATTCCCAGTGCTGGGGCTGTGCCATCTTGCCCAGACCAGGGATGGTCAGCCTGTGTTGTCCAGGAGCACATGGCACCAGCTGGGCAGAAATTTGGAAATCTGGTCCCTTTGCAGAGAAATGTTGGTCATTTCCAAAAGGAAACAAGGAGGAAGCACTGGATGGATGGATGGATGGATGGATGGATGGATGGATGGATGGATGGATGGATGGATGGAGGGATAGATGGATGGATGGATGAAGGGATGGATGGATGGATGGATGGATGGATGGATGGATGGAGGGATGGATGGATGGATGGAGGGATGGATGGAGGGATGGATGGATGGATGGATGGATGGATGGATGGATGGATGGATGGATGGATGGATGGAGAGATGGATGGGTGTCCCAGGGCCTGGCTGGGGCTGGCAGCCTACCTGTGGGTGTGTGGACATTCCAGAAATCAAAGAGCAGCACTGCAGTGTCCGAGAAATAGAAGGTCATCTGGAAAAGAGACCAAGGAAAGGGCAGCACCAGGAACCCTTTGGGATCCAAGCACTCACCACCACAGAGAGCTGAGCTAATGCTCATCAGGGGTTTTACCAAACACAGCAATCTTTTTTCTCCCCAATTCCAGAAATAGGAAGAGGAACTTGCACAGAAAATCCCAGTCACGCTGACTGGGCTAAACTCTTCTCCTCCCCCAGCAGGACAATTTTCTCCTCAGCAGCAGCTCCTGTGCATGTCTGGACTGTGAGAAAAAGCCAGTTTGTCCCTGTGGCAAAGAGAGACGAGTCCAGGGCTCCATCAGCCCAGACTGGAGAAGAGAAGGCGTGTGGGGGACAGGTGGAGGCTGGTGGACACCACACACAGCCTGAAGCAAAGCAGAGGAACCTCCCAAAACAAAGAAACCTCTTGCACTGCTGAGACACCCAAAAGCTCAGCCACCAAAGGACCCAGAGCCATTGTGACCACCCAATGATGTGTCTCCCTGGTGGAGGAGCATCAGCCCCAGCACTGTCTGCCTGTCCAGCCTGGGGCTGCTGGAACCTACAAAGGCACCAACCCCCTCCTTCATCATGCTGAAACAGGAGGAGCAAGAATTGCTCTTGTGTAACAAACCCAGCTGCCAAGTCTTGCTTGTTTTACCACAAAAAGTGGAATTTTGTTGGGTTTTAATCCTCCCTTTGGTGAATCTCTCTAGGAAGGGTTCGTGGAGCTCACAGCTGCTCCTCTGTCACACTGCCCTGGCTTTGGCAGAGTGTCCCCTCCGTTACTGACACCAGCAGAGGTGACTGACAGGACCAGCCTTGGCCAGAAATACCATCCAATAACTGGGTGTCATTAAAGACCAGCTCTAATTACACCCTTCGGCCTCGTTACCCAAAGCACATTAGCACATGTAATTGGCTCACCCTTTTAAGCTTCCTTTGGCCATGGATTAATGATAATTAGCCTTTAAATGAAGCTATTTCTCCTTTACAGGCTTCACCCACAGCTCTGCAGTGTGGTGAAAGGAGGTGCCTGTTTTAGGGACAACAGGGGAACAGAAGTGATGGGTGGAATCACAGAATCAGTAAGGTTGGAAAAGCCCTCCCAGATCATCAAGTCCAGACATTCAGCACTGCCAGACTCCACTAAACCATGACTTGAAGTGCCACATCTGTTTTCTGAACACTCCCAAGGACAGTGACTCCACCACTTCTCTAGGCAGCCTGTTCCAAAAGCCCAGAAGATCCTCTTTGCAGCCCAAGGTCTCCCAGCCTGGGGTGAAGCCACATGTCTTTGGGTTCCCAGCATGGCCAACAGCCCCTCCTTCTCCTCCTGCAGGGATGCTACAGAGGGATTTCTCCACAAACAGCATCTGGCTGGGTGGGGTGTGGTGGGCAGAGGTCCAGGGGGCAAGTCCTAAAAATCTCTGTGCTCCTTCCAACAGGGAAGAGTCATCATGTGATGATGTGACAGGCCCAGGGCTGTTGGAGGGATGTGATCCTGTCCTCACCCTCCTGCCCACGCAGCAGGGATTGAGCAGGAGCCCAGGTGAGGCTGTGCCCAAGCTCCTCCTCTGCACCTCACAGGAATTCACACAAGGAAACAGCCTGTGGAAAACACCCTGTGCTGCCTCTGCTCATGTGAATCTGCTGCAGTTTTGGGGTTATCCTGAGAAAACCCAGAAGTCTCAGGCTGTATCCCAACCTGCTGCTCCAGTCTGACTGGGACACCTGGCCCTGCACATCGGGACAAACCTGCCCTCCTGCAGCAGGACAGCCCACCAGCCCACCACGCCTGGGGAGGTGTCCCCACACTGGGATTCTCCTTGGGGATGAGGTCAGTCACCCTTGGGGGCATCTGGAAGCTTTAAACACCAAATAGAATCACAGAATGGTTTGGGTTGGAAGGGACTTGAAAGCTCATCATCATTCAGGACTTGGATGATGGGCAGGGACACCTTCCATGAGAGCAGTCCAAGGCCAGTCCAACTTGGCCTTGAAGACTTCCAGGAATGTGGCACCCAAACAACCACGTCTGAGCTCAGAGTGCAAACCAAACTGGCTGCAGGGGAGGCGGTTTAAAGCCTGAGCTGTGCCTTGAGCTCCTGCTGCAAGAGCTGGTGCGAGTCTGAACCCAGCACTGCCCACCCATGGGAGACGGGGCAGTGGGAGATGGGGAGTGGGAGACGGGAGAGTGGGAGACCAGGGGAGACCTCGGGTGAGGATGTGTCGGCACGGGGGTGCGAGGGGCAGACAGACACACAGACAGACTGACAGCCCAGCCCGTGCACAGCTCGCTGGAGCCCCAGTTGGTGCAGAGGGAGAGAGCGGGGACCGGGGCGAGGGGGGACCGCGGGAGGCGAGCGGGGACCGGGGACCTCCCCGTGCCGCAGCCCGCAGGGAGGTGCGCGGTTCCAGCGGGATTGCAGGGGGATTTCAGGGGGTCCAGCAGGATTTAAGGGGTTCCAGCAGGGTTTCAGGAGGATTTCAGGAGTTCCAGGGGGGTTTCAGGGGGATTTCGGGGGTTCCAGTAGTATTTC
>JAWWLZ010000081.1:3057664-3073048 GCA_035041345.1 Poliocrania exsul | reverse complement strand
GAGAGGGACCTCCCCATGGCTGGCAGTGCCTGCAGGGAGGGGGCAGAGCAGGGACCGGGTTCTGCCCGGGGGGCCCAGCAATGGCACAAGAGGAACAGGCAGGAACCGATGCCCAGGAAGTTCCACCTGAACATGAGGAAGAACTTCTTTGCTGGGCAGTGCCCCAGCACTGACCAGGCTGCCCAGAGAGGGTGTGGAGTCTCCTCACTGCAGGTGTTCCAGAACTGTCTGGACATCACCCTGTGCCAGGTGCTCTGGGAGGCCCTGCTGGAGCAGCGAGGTGGGACCCCTGGGGTGGCCCCTTCCAGGCTGCCCCATCCTGTGATCCTGTGACTGGTGACAAGGGGGAATTTTGGAGCCTTCCCAGGGGAGGTGGCTCACTCTGAACTGGTGCCCTGTGTGACAAATTACCGATCACCCAAAGAGCTGGGGAAGGGGGAGGAGGTGGGGCATGTTTGGAGTTACATTTGCCTTCCCAGGTAACCATGAGGTGTGATGGGTTCCTGGAGGAGGCTGAACTCCTGCCTGTGATGGGAAGTATTGAAGCAATTCCTCATTTTGCCTTCCTTGTGTGTACAGCTTCTGCCTTCCCTACTAAACTGGCTTTATTTCAAGCCATGAATTTTACCCTTTTCCCCTCCTGATTGTCTCCCCCATCCCACTGCAGGGAACAAGCAGCTCCTTGGGGCTTGGCTCCTCCCTGGCTTAACCCACAAAGGTTTCTATGTCCTGAGCAATAAATTTTCCCTCACCACACTCTTGTCATCATTTCTGATCTGCAAAGTCTGTCCTGCAGTCACTTGGAGTTACCTTTGTCCAAGTGGCAAATCTTAATATTGTCTCTTCACCTGAAGTTCTTGAGCCCTTCCAGTCCCTATTCCTGGTGGGTTGTTGCTGTGCTTTCCTCATTTTACAGAATCATTCTGGGAAATGCAAGTGTAAACTTGCAAACAGACCTTGGGATGCAATAATAAAAAATAAATAATGACCAAAATAGTGACATTCTGCTCTGAGCAAAAATCCAGCAGAGTTCCTACCAGATCTTCCCTTCATCTGCCATCCAACATGGTCCCAAAAAGCTGTGAGAGAGCAAGAAGGTGCAAAGCTTGTAGATGAACAATTCTACTTGTTTGTTACTGAGCACTGAAGTCCCAACTGTAAAGAACTGCCCCAAATAGTGTCTGTTCCCAGTGTGGTTGCCATAGAAAGTCTAACCTGTCTCCATGCTGGACAGATCTGGGACCTTTTCCCAGTTCTCACTCCTTCATGGGCCTGTTTGTTGTCCATATTGTCCAGTGAGTGTCACCCACTCCTGTCCCCTGTGGTCCAGTCCTTGTGTTGGACCATCCTGAGCAATGGTTCATTTGCAAACATCACCATAAACCCACAGAACTTCCATGGAATCACAGGATGGTTTGGGCTGGAAGGGACCTTAAAGACCATCCAGTTCCAACCCCTGCCCTGGACAGGGACAACTCCCACTACACCACATTTCTTCACCTCACTGTTCTGCCATTGCCACCCTTCTCAGCACACTGGACACTGGGTGTTCTTGGAAAACTCTGCTCCAGACTCCTCACCAATGTCACAAAATACCTTTTCCATAGTTTTTAACAGAAAATCTGACCTGGACTCATATCCTTCCTCCCCCCCCCCCTTGAGTTTTTGGTCGAGAATAGAGAAGGATTGATCTGAAAAATCCAACCTTTCCTTGCAGGTTTGATTATTGGGGAGAAATTTCTTCTTTTTAATCTGGGTTTTTGCCCTGGCCCTCTGCAGCTCCACTGAGCACAGCTGAGCTCAGAGCGCCCTGAGAACCTTGTGGAGGGATGGGGACCCTCTGTCAGGGCACACAACATGTAAGGCCAGCAAAGCCTCTTCCTGGAGCCTGACACGACTCAAGACACACAGATAAAACCACAACCCCAAAGCAAATGTTCTCTGAAAATGCTCCTCTGCAGAAGTTTCTGACGTAAGTCACTCCAGTGCTCAGTGGAGGTTTTTCCACATTCACTTGTTCATTTCTCATGGGTTAGCAGCAAGCCTTGGGCTCCCAACATCCAAAACCACACCAGAAAGCTGATTTTCCACCCAGCAGCAAAGCCAAGGCACACCTTGAGCCAAGGGCTCCTCCAAACCCCAGGCCAGGACAAGCCTCCCCAGCTGGCACCAAGCCTTTCTTCCCAGCCCTGCTGTCTGGATGTTGGATTAAAGGGCTGAGTGGGTTTAGGGAGAAGACAACTAAACCTCAGGCTGGGTGGACACCAAAGACTCAAAATGCCTGAAGCATGAAGGCCACGGGCAGCATGTCAGGAATTCTGTTGGGAATTCAGCTACAATCTCTGGAGCCAGGTCAGACTCTGGGCCAAACAGGAGCAGTTCCTGTAGTGCAGGAGCAGCAGTGGGAGGTGGGAGGCACCACCATGGGAATGCACATCTGCCTCAGCCTGGGCACATCTGCACCACACGGAGTCACATCATCTCTGAACATCTGGGAGGACTCACCTGAGTCCTCTGGGCATAAAAAGTTGGGTTTTGAGAACTTTGAGAACTTGAAGAACTTCAAGAACTTGAAGAAGTTCAAGAACTAGACCCCTGAGTGTGCAGGTGATGGTGCTGTCCCCAAGGTGTCTCCCTGGTGTCTGGCTCCTCCTCATTCTCCTTGTGGTGCCTTTGCCCAGCTCTCAGGTCTCTCCTTAGAGGCTGCAAAGGGCCTCACCAAGGTATGAGGTCACTGCTCACAATAAGAACGTCACAGACTCAGTCCCAGTGGACATTGGGACAGCTCCAAACCATGATCCTCAGCACTGCACCACTGCTGGAGGCAAAGGCTCCCTTTTTGTAGGGGCTTAAATCAGCTCCCAGAGCCTTCCAGTGTTCTCACTGAACCAAACAGAAGCAGCAGGACATGCCCCAATAGAGCCACAAATGAGACCTTTGCTTCTGGATATCTAATTTTTAGAGTTACTGAGAAAAAAAAAAACCAGCAAAATGAAGTGAAAAGTGCAAATATCCAGACAGTCCTGGCCTGGAGTTCTGCATTAATTAATTGTCAAGCAGACATCAGAGGGGTTTCATTAAAAGCTTGCTAGAAGTGAGTGGGTTGTTCCCAAACCTAATGAGGCCAAAGCACCTGTCCTGCAATAATCAGTGAGAATTTAAAAAGACAAGTGAAAGCTTTTGCAACAACAAAAACAAAGGAAACCCCCCAAACCTGTAAGTATTGGAAGCATCAGCAGTGAAGGGAAGCAAATATTGGGGAATCAGAAAAAACCAGAGCAGTGATGAGGGAACTGCAGAGCTGAGAGCTGGGATAGCTGTGCTGGGGCTCACATCTGGGCTGGGGCTGAAAGGGGAAATCCTACAGGAAAATAAACAATTTTGTGAGGTCCAGGATAAGGCTGGTCCCAGCTGTGGGTACAGGCAGGGGATGGCACTGCAGACACCTCCTTGTCCTGCTCTGCCACCTCCATCAAAGGAACCAAACTGGCACTGGGCTCATTTCACACTCCGCAGGTACAACCTGGGCTGCAAATGTGCCACTGGCAGGAAGAAAAGCAGCAAAGTGCAGGTGTGTCTGTGGAAGGGGAGCAGGGAGGGGCTCAGTGGCACTTGTCAGGACTCCACCAGAGCTGTGAAAAGCTCCTGGGACATTTTTCAAGCATCACTGCAAGTTGCTTAATTGTAAGCCTTCATAATTTCTGGGGTGTAACTGCAGGAAAAGTGAATGACTATGAGACATAGAAATGGCATCAGAATAAAAAGAATTAAGATTTCATCACCTAACACTGACCCCTCCTGCTTTAAACTTGGAGGGTCTGCTGTTGAAGAGGTGGAGGAAGATGCCCTGTGGCTGAGCCAATGTGATGCCAGAGGGGAGCAGGGAAAGTGTTTCTTATTCAAAGGTGAAAGGACTGGGAAAGGTGCCATTTCGACTCAATTAGATTTGTAAGATTAATTAAAACCAGACAGGTTCAGCAAACTGTGGAAAAGACAAATTAGCAAATCAGGAAATGTGTCTTCAGGAAAGTAATGAGAGGCTTTGGCTCTGTTATCAGAGCAAATTTGCTTTCCAAAGTGCAGCCCTTCCTTGTGCCAGAGGTGGCCGAGCAGCCCCAGTGGCAGTGCTGGTGGGCACCAGTTCAGCTGTTCAGGGGGATGTTCCACTCCTCAGCCTGGGCAGTGCCAGCTCTGGGCAGTGCCAGCCCCTCCAGCCAAGGCTCCCCAGCTGCCTCCTGAGGTGTTCCCTTGGCTCCCCTGCCCCAGCACTGCCCTGTGTGTCTCCTGCTGGGCTGGGGGTGACCTGGAGATGGGAATCTCTGCCTGGGGACACCATTGGAAGGGACCCATGGTGCGGATTTGTGAACCACCACTGTCTTACCCTGTGCTTTACAAATATCCCCTGTTTGGGGCTTAGTTTGGATTTTTTAGGGAGTCCTGGCTATGCTCCCAGTCAAATGGTAAGAAAGAGAGGGCTCCTGGAGTGGAAGAGCTGAGGGAGACTCAAGATAAATCCAGTTCTAAGCTTTCTTTTCAGGTATTACCACAGGAAAAGCTTCAAATCACAATGTCCAGGTAGTGCTGAGAAGGCACTAAGTTCAGTCATAGCCTTTGCTCCATCCAGACATGGCCTTTGTCCTGAAAACTTCAACCAAACAACCTCAAATAAAATATCCCAAGATGAAAAGCTTTTCATTGCACACACCACCACTGTGATGTTACCTCCAAACCTCAGTAATATTAAGGCACTTCCATTTGTAAATCCTAAAAACGGACCTCAGATCAGGTCAGCAAACCCAAGATTGTATCTGCCAAGAGAAGGCTGAAATTCATCTTCAGGGAACGTAGGGACCACGAGCTGTAGTTGGCTGCATGTGCCATTTGTACATTGCACAGCCAAGGTCCTGACAAATCCTTCCCATTTCGTGTCCTGTAGGAAAATCTCTGATGGACCCACTGAGTGGTGTTGGGAACAAAGAACAAAGCTGTGGACATGTGCAGGAGCAGGTGAACATCCAACCTGCCTCATCCCCAAAACAGCCAGTGAAAAACAGGAGTCATTGACTGTTCCACCTCCCAGGGGAGGAGAAGAGAGCAGCAGAGTTCATCCTTTCCAAGATCTGACCTGAGACAGATTTTCTGGAGCTCTGCTGGGGGGCTTTGCACACAGCAGGATCCTCCCCTCCTGGGACAGACATTCCATCCCAATCCCTTGCTGTGGATCAATAATTCGAGATGTAGCTCATAATTTTTCAGAGCTGTGTCAGCTTGAGCCCAATTTCCATCCCAAGCTCCATTTAGAGCCATCGTCTTCAGGACACTGAGAGTTGGATTGTGCTTAAACAGAGGAGGAACACCAGACCTCTGGGCTTTTAATTCCAAGTTCCACTCCATCTCCTGGGACGTGATCATAATCACATGGACATGAATAAGATCCACAAATCCATCTTCTAAAAGCCTTTGGTATGAGCTTCATAATGATGTGAAAATGAGAATTGTTGCTCAGAAGTATTTCTTGGAAGAGCAAAGGCCTTGACTTTCATCCTGGACTGTGGATGTGTCCATGTTGGTGAGGGGCTGACTCTGATCCAGAGTTCTTTCTATTATAATGCTCATATTTATCTGCTGTCACACCTAAAACCAGCCAGATGCTGCTCAGTGGGGAGAGGGCAGGCAGCAGCTGCCAAGGCATGACATGCCAAGGATGCTGCCCTCAGGCCTGGCAAAGGTCTGAGAACAGGCTCCAGCTGAGCCAAATGGCCATGGATACAACTCCAGCTCAACACAAGGCACAACAATGCCATGGACAGTGGCAGAGAGTGGCAGCAGTGAGACTGAGCTCAAGACACCCCTCTGACCCTCTGCTGGGGATTTTCATATGGGCCAGAGGGGCAGTGCCCTCCTGCCCACACTGAGTGTCTGTGACAGAAGGACCAACAGCCTCAGAGCCTGAGGGGCCCTTTCTGCAGGACTGGCAGAGCTGCTGGTGGGCCTTGGACCCTGACAGTGCCAGATGTGTTTCAGTTGGCACAAGACAGAGATAAGTGGAAATGCTGTGCATCACCTGCATGTTTCCATACACAGCACAATCATTTCACATGGAATGTCTGCTTTTTTAGCTCTTTCAGTCTGGCTGCTTGGATGTTTTCCTGCCTTTCCATACGAAACCCAGCACTGTTAGACCTGGCAGTGGAAGGTCCTGAGCAGCATCTCTGAGATCCTGTCACCACTGCCAGGTGGGACACAACCTCCTGCCTCCTGCTTACCAGCCTTGTGCAGAGTGTTGGTTTGTCCCCCAGGACAGCAGTGAAATCAAGTGCCCTCAGGGTGTCAGCTGAGGGGTGAAAGTGCAGTTTAAGAGTCAGAGGTGTTTTAGTGGCTCAGAGCTGTGCCCTGGGGCTCAGGGTGCCCAGATCTCTGTGCCTGCAGGGAGGGATGTCCTGGGCTCCCACACCCAGAGCAGAGCAGTGACTGAGCTACAGGGGCTCAACCGAGACTGATCCATGAGAAACATGAGCTAAAGACTTGCCAAGACCTGGCTGGGGGGTCAATGCCTGGTGCCTGAGCTGGGCATAGGTGAGGAGTAGTGCAAGCAGGGGTGGATGAAGAGCCATCAGGTTCGCCCTCAGCACGTCGTGTGTGGGGCTGTCACTGTCACCTGGGGCTGCACATCCATGGGGGTTGCTCAGCTGTGCTGAGGGGCTGATGAAGGCACCACCCCTGTTAGCCATGACTGAGTAACCCAGGGCATGTCTGTTAGAGGGACCTCGAGGATCATCTCTTGTATCAGATCATCTCTGGCCTCAGCAAAGGGGGAACCACAGCCACAGAAGTGGTGGCTCAGAGGATCTACCAGTCCGAGCTCCTGATCAGGGCAGGACACCCCCAGCACCAGCCTGGGATAGGCAGGGTTTCGTGCAGTCCTGTGAATGTCCAAGGACAGCTCCTCCTCACCTCCATGAGCACCTGGCTCAGCCCCATCCCCACCTTTTAACATCCCAAGATATGGCAACTGCCCTTTGTTGGATTGTTTGGCACTAGAGAGGGAAGAGCAGCTCTGTCCTATCTGTAAGAGCCCTCCAAGAAGCCCCAGGGTGAGCAGCCCTCAGCCTCCTCCTGGCCACACTGCACCAGCCCAGGTGCCACCACGTTTCCTGTGAGCCACATGCCCCACATCCTTGTCATCCTGGAAACACCCACTGGCCACTCTCCAGTTTCTCTGGTAGGGTGACACATCTCAGCCCAGCATTACCAGGGCCCCAGGTGGCATAGAGAGGGTGCCAGCTCCCCTGCACCTGCTGCCCACGCTGCTCCTCCCAGTGCAGCCCAGCCCAGAGCTCGGTTTGTTTGGGATGAGCCCAACTGTGAGTTCATATTCCTGTTGGAATCCAACCATCACTGTTCCCTGCCTGACTGTGCTGGTTTGGAATTCCTCCCTGACCACATCAAGGGCAGTGCTGGGGAGGAGAGTCAGCAGGTAGGACAGCTGGCATGAGAATGCCCAGGTTTGTGGCCTCCAACATCCCCCACAGCCTGAGCCAGCCCTGAGCTGAGGGTGTCAGGTGGCCACAAGCACCTCCTGAACTCCCAGGGCTCTTCCACAGGTCCCTTCAGGAGCTTCACTTGGCCAAACGCTGCTTTTAGTGAAGGAGTCAAATGCAAACCAACCAGTTTGCAACTGAACTGCCTCAAAAGCCCTCTGTGACCACTTAAATTTACTTCCAAATTTAGCTACAAAATGGTACCAGAGATTTGTGGCTCAAGGCAGGAGCACTTAAAAGTCTTCTGTGAGTCAGAGCCTTGTTCCTGTGCCCACGTGGCTCCAGGCTCTGCTGGCCCTGCAGGGCACAGGGGGCACTGGGGCTGGGCCACTCCAGGAGATGAGAGTGGGTAGATCTGGAGAGAGTGGGACTCCTGATATTCAGGGGAATGTGGCATTTCTGACTGCTCTGGCCTGTGCTGCTCCAGCAGCAGTTTGAGGCTGTCACTGGACTCACACCTGCCCTGCCCTGTGCAATGGAGGGGCTGGAACAAGATGACCTTCAGGGTCCCTTCCAACCCAGGTCGTTCTGGGGTTCTGTGCAGGGCACAGAGAAGCCCACCAAGAGCTGCCACCTGGCCCTGGGAAGCCTCTGCCAAGCCCTGGGGGGTGCTGGGGTTCATGAGGCTGTGCATCCTTGGCATCTCTCCCCTGGCAATGGGCAGTGCTGCCCATGTGGCCTGCCCTCAGGACAGGGGATGGAGCTGAGCTCCAGCTCTTGCTCTCCTGGCCCAGACCAACCATCCCTGTTGGCAGGGTGGTGAGATGGGTTCCCTCTGGCCACCTCTGGCTGTGGAAAATGCTGAAGAAAAGCTTTCAAACCACAAACCCCTTTTAAACCACCAGATCCTGAACACTTGTGGTCATTAGTTGCTGACAGCTGTTTTCATGAGCAGCCACAGGTCACCCAACATCCCTCCTCACTCCCCCTGCCCTCCCTGCAGTCCCCAGACAGGTCCTCCTGCAGCCCTGGCAGCTGGGCTGGGACACCCTGTGGGTGAGCAGGGGCACCTACCAGTTGCTGGTGGGTGACAACACCCCTCCAGTAGCATCAGCAGGAGGTGACATGGTTTAAGCATCAGCTCTCCCAGCTCAGAGCATCCTGTGCCAGCCCAGGCTGCTGGGGGGGTACTTTGCTTTGGGTACCAGAGCAGCCCCTTTGGGCTTGGCACATGTGCCATGAGCTCCATCTGTGCCAACCTCCATCACCACCTCAGCCATTCTCATGGAGTCTCAGCACGTCCTGAGCCGGAGGAGACCCCCAAGGACCATCCAGTTGGATGCTGCACTGCAGCTGTACCCCTTTGGAATAAAGCTGTAAGGATCTCTACCAGGAGCCAGGCAGGCTGCAGGGCAGAAGGGTTTGGAACCTTCAGAGAATGGAAACCCAGAGGGTGAAAGCTCCCATTTGTTCCAGCAAGAGCTGAAGGACACCAGGCACACATCACCTCAGGCTGCAGCTACAGGTGATCCTCACACACAGGTTTTCCCTCATGAGGAAGCTGCTCTGGGTCTAAGTGAGAACATGTGTTTTAAGTTGCTCTCTGCCTCTTCCTCAGGGCCCAAGGCCTTTGGGATCCTCAGCCAGAGCCTCCAGTTCCCCCCAGAAACATTCCAGAGGGACACAAGTATCATCTAATAACTTCTGATGGACAAAGCCACCCTTGCAGTTGTCGAGTCATCTGCTTAGAGACAGGAGAGTACTGGATGGGGAGATGCACCTGGGGACAGTTCTGGCAGTGACCCATTAATGCCACATCCTGGGGAATGGGCAGAGGAGTGAGGTTTAATCTTTGACTCCCTTTTTACACCAATAACTCCAAACCTTTCTCCTTTCTTCAGGCTGGTGATACACCAGAGGTTTTCAGGACTTTTTAGGGATTTGTATCCATGGAAGAGGAGAGCATTTGGTGTTTCTTCTCAGTTCATGGGTGGATTTGTCTCTCTGATTGTCCTTTTCAGCCCCTGCACATGTATCAGCAACCTGGGAGCGATTTTGAGCTGCTTCCTGGGCCACAACCTCTCTGTTGGCCTTCACTGACACAGCTCTGGCCATGGGCTGGATTTCCATCTGAACTCTCCCAGTAAAGCCCTGGGCCCACCCATCAGTCTGTCCATCCACTGCACTGATCTGTCTGTCAAACCTTGGTGCTCCCCAACCCCAGTGACTCAGGCATGTCCTGTCACCCCTTGTGTCAGCAAAGGAGTTGGGATTAAAAAGGACTGCAGATGTTGTTGGTGTCGCCACCATCCCTCCTGCTGGTCCCTAAAAAGGCTCTTGGCATGACCCAGGACTGTTGCCTGTGTGTTTGGGGTGCCAGCCATGGCCCTGCTGCCCATTTTGCCTCTATTCCTGAGGGTCAGGATGAGCAGAAGTCCTGTTCTCCATGGCCTCTGCACATCTCCCCATCTCTTCCTCCTCTGCCTCTCTTTCAGCAGCAGCAACCCAGACAGCCCAAGAGTTGGACACGGATCTGAGGAAGCTTTGTTGGCCTCAGGTCCTCCTGTCAGCACTCCCACAGGCAGCATTTAACTGACCTTTTCCCATCTGTGCCCCATTTGTTCCTTTGCTCTGCTCTAATAGGATGGGAGCACGTGAAGAAGGGTTGGACCTGTGTCAAAATACCTCCCCTGCTCACTGAAGGTTACATCCCAAGTCTGTGCCAGTCTGGACCTCACTCAGAGCTGGTTGGTGGGGACAGGGAGATGGCAGGGGGGTGCCAACAACAGGCTGGTCTGAAACCCCTCTCTTGGCTCTGCAGCTCAGCAACTTCACCCTCCTGCTGCCTCCAGTGAGTCTGGACACTGAACTCTGGATTTGCCCCACAAAATCCTTCCCTTTGGGTGCCATCTCTCCACACTGTGCCCAGCACTGAGGGTGTGACCCGCCCTGCCCTGCGTAAGGACCTTCACCACTGAGGCCAGGGCAGGACCCAGCCCTGGTGTGATGGTGAGGAGCTGGAGGGCTGCAGTTGGGCTCCCCTCCCTCCAGACAGTGTGACCACGTGGCCACATCCTTCCCCAGCCCCTCAATAAAATACAGCTCCCCAAACCCTCGGCAGCTTCATCTCTTTGCCTTTATTCCTGCCACAGCACTGCCACTGATGCTGTCCTTGCTGGCATTGTCTGGATTGTTCCAGCCACCCCCAAACCCACTGCCAAGGTGCTGAGACCCTGTTCTTATGGCCCTTTTCTTCCCTGGGCACATTGTCATCACTCCAGGAATAAACATTTTTCCTGTTTATGTCCCACAGCAGAAATGATCTGTTTTGCTGTTGCTGCCCAAATGTTCCCTGTACAGCAGGAAAACACCCAGGAAGGTGCCAGCAGGACAGGGCTGTGCCTCTCAGCACCCCTGGGCCCTGCAGGTGATCAGTGCTCCTGAAGGGCTCACATTCAGCTGAGCTGGGTTAACTGAGGCTGGGGAAGCCCAGAGGACCCCCAGCCCAGCCTGGCCCAGGGGGTGCAGATGCCCAGTACAGGGACTGGGCTGATGCTGTGCCCCACCTTTGCTTCCCGCCCCCTGTTCTGGGACAGGCTGAACCTTGGAATTGAGGCTCATCCCCCAAGGGCTGCTCTGAACAGTCCCTGCCTGGAGATCAGAGGATCAGGAAGACAATTGGAAAAGGATGTTTTTTTAAGAGTGTATCTCACACCATGCCAGAGCTGTATCACATCAGAACCCCCAGGTGCCCAGAGCAGCTTTTGGAAGCCTTGAGTGGCCCAAAGGAGGCATCTCCTTGCTGTGCTGTGGGAAGCTTTGTCTCTGCCTGAACAGCCACGGAGCCCTGGCCCAGATATTCTGCCCTCCTGCTCCTCAGCCTTCCTGAAACCTCTAACCCTCCCCAGCCCTCCATGGGGCATCTCACCCTGTCCTTGCAGCACAGCAGAGACCCTCTGGACCTTTGGTGCTGCCAGAACCTCCCCAAACCCTGCAAACCCTGGATATGCTGACTGCAATTCAGTGAGTTGCCTCCCTCCCTGCCGTGGCTGCTGCCATGCCCCTGCTGCCTGCCCGACATCTCTGTATTGTTCATTTTGGGGTGAGCTCACAGGGTTTGGAGAGGGTGAGGGATTGGGGCACACACCTGGGTGCAGCCTTTGCTCCTCGGAACAGGGAAAGGCATTTTGCTCCCAGGGACGATTTTTCCTTCACAGGGTAAAACCAGACCCTTTAGTCAAGCAGGTTTCTGTTCCTCGCTCAGAGTCAAACCCCTCCGAGGCTCGCGCTTTAAACGCTGATTTCTCTAAAGCCCGGGGCAGGTCCGGAGCTGGTGATGCCCCGGGATTGCCGCTGGCACGGCTAGGTGGCGGTGCCCGCTCCGCTCCTGCCCTCACACCGCCCGCACCGTGCCCTGTCGCACCGCCCGGTGCCACCCGCCGGTGCCAGGGCAGGAGCCAGGGCAGGGCAGGGACGGGAGCAATCCCAGCGCTGCCGTCGGGATGAGGAGCCGGCCGTGCCCCGGCAGCCACGCTCAGGGCGAGGGAATCATTGAATTCGCCAGGAAAACCCGCTGTGATTTAGCCATTTCATGAACCTGCAGAGCTTTTAAACGCTTCCTGAGTGGCGACTTCTCATTGTATTCTCTGTCTTTCTCTATGGAACGGCACATTTTCAGTCTCAAAGCCCACGGTAATAAAATGGATTATTTTAAAATAAAGCGTTTTTCCCTTCTGATTCCTAAATATTCCCAGCCATGGCAGCCCATTCCCAAGTTCACTCCCACCTACTTCTTGCCATCTCCATGTTGGCACCGAAAGGATCTAATTCAGTCATAAAGAAAGAGACTTTTCTGGAAAGGCAAAAACCCCCCAAGAATCTGAGTGGCACCAAATGCCACCATGTCCCTCTGTGCCCTGTGGACCCTCAGGCTCAGCCCCTGCCTGGCACACACAGCAACTTAGTGAGAGATATTCCAACCAGAAATCCGACATAAAGGGCAAAATGAACCCAAATATTCTGTTATGCAACTCACTCTCTGCTGGTTCCAAACCACCTGAAATGTTTTATTCTCCATTTTTCGTTCTAAAGTCCTTCTAATCAAGTTCTTTTAATGTATTTATTTCTAGGGTGCTATATTTATTTTTAAAATAAGCAACTCATGTTACTCATCAGCCACATTCTAAAATATAACCAATTCTTTTCAAAAATACTTTTCTCGATGGTGTAAGGAAATTCATGTAATTTCCACAATTAAAAGGAACAAAATCCATCTTGGAGGAATTTTGCTGAGGAATATTTTCTCAGGTGCCATTTGTGTTCTTGGCTTATTTGCCGGACTAAATTCACATGACAGAATACAACAAAAGAAGAGAAAGAAGTCCAAAAATCGCAGCAGCCAACATGAAAATAGAATTAAATGTTGTTTTTTTTTAAAGGCTCAACCGCAGTTTAATGGAAAGGAGGAAAATCCCAGTGACAGAGTTGTGTGAGAGGCAAAATTCCCATTGCAAAGGACATAAAGCCTCATCCTTTCCCGTCTCAGCCAAAAACCCATTGCTTGGTGCCGAAAATGGAGAAATTAAGAGTGGTGGAGAAGCCTCCATTTGTGCAAAGGGAAACCCTTTAAAAATCACCCCCAAACTTTTCATTCCTTTCATTAATTGCAGGTCAAATATGAAGAAATTATGCTCAGAATTATGCCGAAAATGGAGAAATTAAGAATGATGTGGAAGCCTCCATTTGTGCAAAGGGAAACCCTCTCAAAATAACCCCCAAACTTTTCATTCCTTTCATTAATTGCAGGTCAAATGCATAGAAATTATGCTCAGAATCACCCAGCTCAGCAGGGCAGGGGCTGGAAGGGAACACTCGTCCACACAGCCCCCATGGCTAATAATTAATGAATTCATTAATCAATCATAGGAAGAGGGAAGGGCGGGGGGAGGAAGGAATCTTACCACCAAATTGGGTACCCGGCTAAGACCTTTGTGCCACTGAAGAGGAAAGACAGCATTAGTCCAAGCAGGTGGTAATCCATCAGTCCAGGCTGGTGCAAGGGGGAATCTCGGCGAAGTTTTCAGAAAAACATGAAGTGCAGAATGAAGAATCCCCTCCAAGCAGGAAAAAAAAAAAAGAAAAAGGGAAAAAAAGAGTTAAGCCAAGTCCCTGGTGGTGGTGTGGGGTGACTTTCTGGCTTGTCAGAAACACACCTCTCCAAGCCTTTCCCCCGTAGATCATCCAAAAGCGTCTATTAAAAAGTGCAGGGCTCGGGGATGTCAGCAGGCGGCCAATCAGGGCCCAAGGTGAGGGATGAGCCTCAGCCCAGGGCTGTCAATCACCTCCTCCCCCTCCACCCCACAACTTTGTTCCGACCCTGCTGCCAGAGCAGCCCTCGGTGCACCGCACTGCGCTGGGCACTCAGCCTGGGGGGAGTCGGCATTTTAAAATTTTCAAAAAAATTTCTCCCCCAGTTTCACTTGGAGCTCTGGATGCTCAGCCCCTGCACAGGACCCTGCAAGGTAAAGGTGAGGGGTGGTCATGGTGAGGGGTGGCCATGGTGAGGGGTGGTCATGGTGAGGGGTGGCTGTGGGGAGGGGTGGTCATGGTGAAGGGTGGCTGTGGTGAGGGGTGACTGTGGTGAGGGGTGGCCCTGGTGAGGGGTGGCTGTGGTGAGAGGTGGTCATGGTGAAGGGTGGCTGTGGTGAGGGGTGACTGTGGTGAGGGGTGGCCATGGTGAGCGGTGGCCCTGGTGAGGGGTGGCCCTGGTGAGGGGTGGTCGTAGTGAGGGGTGGCCCTGGTGAGGGGTGGCCGTGATGAGGGGTGGCCATGGTGAGGGGTGGCCGTGGTGAGGGGTGGTCATGGTGAGGGCTGGCCCTGGTGAGGGGTAGCTGTGATGAGAGGTGGCTGTGATCGACCTCAGCCAAGCCTGGGGTGACACACAACGTGTTCTTCAGCTGGAGAGGCAGGTGAGCACCAACCCCTGCTAATGGGGGTACCCAGGGGCAGGATAACCCTCGGGATGTCTTGATGTGGGCAAAACTGGTTCTAAATTTAAAAAGAAGTCTGCAGTGCCCAGGTGGGTGGCATGGGTGGCAGTGGCAGCCTGGGTTTCTGTGGGGGAAAAGGCCATGTCACAGTGACAGGGGTCAGGCAGATAGATGGGAATGTGTCCCATGAGTGGGTTTCCTGTGAAGTGCATCCCTGGATGCAGGAAGAGGAAAATATTATCAAAAACCCATATGTGAAATTATTAAAAAATCATAATCAGTTTCTTGATTTGCAAGTAGACCCAACAAAGGTTTTCCTCAAAAATCCTTGTTCCTGGATAGAGACTCTGTTTTTGCAGGGTTGTTGTGTCAGAAGAGCAGGTCTGGGGGATGATTCGACAGAATGGGACAAAGAAAGGGGAGAAGTCAAAGAAGTTGCTTTTTGTCCTAAAGCATCCTCAGCACCCACAGCTCTGTTGCTGCCATGGGGGTGATGGTGTGTAAGCACCTGGGGTTCAGGTGCTTCAGAGGCAGCCAAGAAATCAATTTATTTCAGAGCCATGGCCATAGCAGAGGCCCAAGGTCCTGTCAGGCAGCTCAGCGCATCTCATGGGTTTGAAAGTTTTCGGCTTTCTCTGCTTTTGAGGCTCTGGGCACAAACAATCTCTTGGTGTTTAATTACACACAGACACAGGTTGGGCAGAGAAGCTGTGGCTGCCCCAGCCCTGGAAGTGTCCAAGCCCAGGCTGGATAGAGCACCCTGGGCTGGTGGGAGGTGTCCCTGCCCATAGCAGGGGGTGGCACTGGATGGGCTTTAAGGCCCCTTCCCACCCAAACTGATTCCCAGTTCTTACTTATTTTCATGTGTTTGGACAGGAATTTAATCTGTTCCACCAAATGAAACACTCCCTGGA
>JAWWLZ010000081.1:3033341-3043401 GCA_035041345.1 Poliocrania exsul | reverse complement strand
CATGGACCTTTTGCTAACAAAGGAAATTGGAAATCCAAGATTTCAGTTTGTATCAGGTCCAGACTGGATTTAGGTTGGAAAATCCCCCCCAGTGTGTTGGCAGTGCAGCTCACAGCACTCCTGACACAGCTTCTCTTTGTGGGGAGAGGTAGACCCTGGGGAACATGGACCTCGAGGCTGCAAGTTGTCCTTCTGGTCCTCTGTAATCTCCTGATGCTTCCTGATACTTCCATCTCTGTCCATCTCACTCGAGGGCCCACAGGTGACCCCTCAGCAGTGCCCCTGCTCTGGCCTAGCTCTGCCCATGGCACAAGTGGGTCCTTGTGGCCACTTCCCACCCCCTCTGGTGGTTCTGAATGCAGCTGCTGGACCCTGACCTGTTGCCTCTGCAGACAAAACCACCCCAGGAAATCCCCATCAGGACAGGGAGCAGTGGGCATTTCCAGAGGAGGTTCATCCTGTTCCCCTCTGCCTTTCATCCTTCTGAGGTTTGCATGTTTCTGATCCATGACATGTCTCTTGCTTTCATTTTTGCCACCTTTGTAATTTGATTTTTCTTTTGATCTGTTTCCCAATTTCTCCAATTTTCTGTTTAGATTTTGAGACTTGGCTCCCTCCCAGGAGCAGTGTCGTGCAAAAGCAGATTCCTCAGGAAAATCACAGGAACAGAATGTGCACTAACGACTCCTGAAAAATGTCCCAGACTCCAAGAATTTGCAGCTTAGGGACTTCCCCAGCCCAAGGTAGTGTTGATGGTTTTAGTGACAGTGGGTTGGGATTTTTTCTTCCATAAATCTACATGGTTTCTCCTTAAACTGCAAGTGAATATTTGGCTTCTGGGACAGGGTGTCACCTGCAGTCCCTCAGCTCCTGGTGTCAATGCCCTGGTGGTGTGAAGAGTGGCATCCAGTGTAGGGATTTGTTTAAAATGACACCATTAACTTGATTAACTTGGATTAACTTGGATTAAATTGATGCCGCAGTAATTGTAAGTTCTTCTCCACTCTCTGTCAGCCCAAGTGGTCTGGACAAGCTCTGTTGTACCACCATCAGATGTCCCTTGCCTAGACTGAAGGATCCCCACTCCGTAGCTCTTCTCCAGACCTCCTTCCCTGTCTCTGCTTGGTGTTGCTGCAGTTCTCCAAACCTTGCCCTGTTCCACTGCACTCCTGTTTGGGGCAGGAGGGGGCTCACCTGGGCCTGGATCTCAACTTACAACTCCATGAAATCACAGAATTATGGAATATGCTGAGTTGGAAGGGACCCATCAGGATCACTGGGTCCAACTCGTGGCCCTGGATGGGACAACCCCCAAATCCCACCCTGTGCCTGAGTGTTGATTGTCAGTGAGGCTGCAGAGCAGGGCTGAGGTCAAGCAGCAGCTGCTCCAGAACAGCCCCTGGGGTGAGCTGAGGGCTGGTTTACTCCTCAGCCTCAGCACCATCTTCACAGT
This sequence comes from Poliocrania exsul, assembly GCA_035041345.1. NCBI lineage: Eukaryota > Metazoa > Chordata > Aves > Passeriformes > Thamnophilidae > Poliocrania > Poliocrania exsul. The sequence goes on along the minus strand of JAWWLZ010000081.1, from coordinate 3,041,948 downwards.
GGGACATGGGAAAGGAGATGTCTCATGATAGGAGGGTGTCTGTGGTCTGGATTTCTACATCTGAGTTAATTAATCAGCTTCTATTTCTGGACAGTGAGTTTCCAATATACAGCAAGTGCTTAATTAAACAAAAATATCGTCTCAAACCTACTGCATGGTCATGACAGAGAACATCAGGAGGTATTGCCAGAGACCAAAACAGGAAACACACTTGGAATATCTGCCATTCTGCCCTCCTCACTGACAGTGAAGACCCAGGAGAACCAGAGCAGGTGCTGGGAAACGTGATGAAGGTGGTGATGGAGTGACTGAAGGAGGACTGGGAATCCTCAGCTGGAGACCTGGGGTCGGCCCAAAGGCTGAAGGCTATCCTTACTCTGGTGGTTGCCAAGCTGCTTGTAAGTCCTAACAATCATGGAAAGGGTCCCTCACAACCTGGGCAGTCCAGGTACAGTCAGAACATGCCATGGCCTGGAGTCAGGGTGTCTGGGGCAGTCCAAGTGTGTCTGCTCAGCTACTGGGAAAGAGGAGTTCAGCAGAAACAAGAGGATCATGCAATTGGAGGTACCTCAGAAGAGGTCCTTGAGGGCAGGCAGTGCCAGCCCAGACCCTGAGGATGTTGGGATCTCAGCTGGCAGCCTTTGTGAGTTTTATTCCTATGAACACCCTCCTGCCCCTGTGAAGGGCTGTGGGCTTGGCAGCACTGCCATGAACTGCACTGCTGGTGGGAAGATTGGGAATTATTGCAGAAGACATGACCTGTCCTTGGGATGAACAAACTTCCTGTGGGCATGTCAGAAATGGGAAATATCACTCAGGGCTTGGAGCAGGACATCTCAACTCTGTGCTCTGCAGAAGCCAAGAGAAAACTGCATCTGGACTAGGGGGGATGGCTCCATGGTGGTGCCACTGCTCCATCCACCTCCTCTTTGGTGTCTCATCATGCAGTCCCTGAGCAAGGGGCTTCAAAGCATGTTGCTGCCCCATCTCAAAGCTTTCTTCTGCTCAGAAAGGCTTTTGTTTTGTGAGATAGAACACATTTCATGGTCATTTTGTGGGGACCTGCTGCCAGGCTCTGATGGTTGTATGGACTAATTTACAGCTTAGTTGAGGAGTGGGGTGGGTTTTTCACAGCTCCTGGTTGGAGAAGGGTATTTTCCCCAGTACTCTTCATCAATATCTGAGTATCAGAAATTCCTCTGCAGCCAAACTCCAGCATACTGGAGCACTGAGTGGGAAATTTGCTTTGCTTTGCATGAATCCCTCAAAATACTTTTCTCCAAAGTCTCACAATATACCTCCTAAAATGCCTCTTTTTTGTGAATCAAATAAAGTCAGGTGGCAACTGAAATTTGATTAAAAAAATCTTGGAAATGCCATAGATAGACCTCTGTGTGAGCTGTAGGAAGAAAATAACTGCTGGTACAGGGACTTGCCCCAGTGGCCACGGGACAGAGAACAGGGCAATGAGCAGCTGCCTCAGGAACTACCTGGGTTAGAAGAAATGTGGCCATTATGCCTTGGGGAACATCCCTAAAACTGCTTTTAAAACAGCACAAAGCAAATCAGCCCTGAAATAAAATAACTTGACTGGAGAGATGTCCACAATGACAAGCCCTAGAGCAGGCCCTGCAGGAACTGGGGGAAAACATCATGTCAGGACAGAAGAAAACAGTTCTGCTTTCTCCAGGCTTTTACAGGATTTACTGGCTTATGCACTCCATGCCAAAGCCTGAGCCTTGGCCTGGCACTGAGCAATGGGACCTGTCGAGCAGGCGAGACCCTCTCCAGTATTTTCCCTATTATTTCCCTCTCCAGTATATGTTTTCCCTATTTTCCCTTCCCTTGATGTATTATGTCCTTCTCCTCCAAAGTCCTCAACCCACCTGAGCCTCAGCTCTGCAACTGGCAAAGCCTTTTCCATTCCTGCTGTTGGCACAAAATCTTGAGCCAAGCACTAACCTGCCCACGTTTCTGCCGTTGGACTTGCTTCTTGCCCACCTCCACCACCACTTTGTCCCCCTCCAGGTCTGCCTGGTGTTTCCCCTGATACCTTCTCTGTCTCAGACACTTTTCCCTTTCTCCTCCCTCTGACCCAGCTCTTCACTGACCACCCAAACTCCTGAGGTTTCCCAGGGTCATCTCCATAAGTGTCCTCTTTGCCTGAGGCTCCTCCTCTCCCCACACTTGGCTCTCTCACCCCTCGTGCCCAAGACAGGAATCATGGGGAGAGCCCTGCTACAGTGGCTCCCCAATAAGCCAAGAAGGAAGAGAGCTCTGGGGACAAGAGCAGAACTCATGTTGTTCCACATGGCCCTTTGACACCTCCTACTGAGGACTCCTCTCCCGTTGTCCTGCCACTGTGGCTTGGGATGGGAAAAGCAGCAGGTCCAGCAAAGGTTGTCCTTCCTTAGCCCACCACCTCCCCCTTGCTGGCAGAAGGAACCAGGACTGAGAAGGACAGGTTACCTCCATGACAAACCCCCTGCATGGCATCAGAGTGGGAAGGGTTTGACCAGATCCTGGACCTTTCCTCCTGGCAGCCTCAGCAGGACCATGATGTGCCCAGTCAGCTGGGACTGTATGGCCCCCACTCTGCCCCATGGCTCCCACCTCCCCCAGACACTCACACACCATTTGAAGTTCCCTCCTTCCCACCAGCCAGAAGGGAAAACATGTCCTGCCAAGCACAACTCTGCCAATATAAATAGATACTGTCAAAGCTGTGAAAGTCTGGCTGTGATTGTGGCTTCCAAAGTGTGGAAAGACCCTTCCTCACATCAGGCTTTGCAGGAAGCACAAGGAAGGTGTCCCCACCCCTGCTGACCTGCCTCCCTTGGCAGCCCTCAGTGAGCTGCTCTTCCCTTGGTATTCCCTGTCTGGGACTGAAAGGGTCCTCCATCAGCACAGAATTGTCCTCTGTGGGTCTTTCATTGCTTTCATCCTGCCCATTCTTCTTCACCCTCCCTCAGCAGGTCCCTGTGAGGCTGCAGAGTCCTATGGAGTCTGTGCCTCTTTCCCTCCTCTGGGAGGATTCGTGGCTCACCTGTGTTTGGCGGAGCAGTATTGGACTTCTAGATATTTCTAGAACTACTAAAAAGCCCTCACCTGCCCCAGGCTTGTCCAGGGGCCACCACCCTTCCCACTCCCTCTGGTCTGGTGGCAGAGGTGCTGTGTGAACTCTGCTGTACCCACCAGTGTCCACAGCATGACCTTCCCCAGGCCGGGCAGGGAACACACCCCCAGGCAGCTCCTCTGGTACCCTGAGGTGCTGCACCCCCAGGAGAGGCTTTAGTGGTGCCACAGCTCCTCAAAAAGCCTGGGAGAAGGGACTGTGGTTGCTTTGGTACTCAAGGGGTTGGGGCTCTGGTGCAGCAGAGAACACAAATCTAGACAGCAAGTCCCAGCAGGAGAGCTCCAGAGGCTGCACTGTGGCCTTCTGTGCCAGAGACATCAAGAGCTGGTTGTGACAGTGGTGAGCATGACATGGGGCTTCCACGTGGTTCCTCTCAGAGCTGGAGGCAGGGGGCTGCTGATCCAATGGTCTGGCTGGGGACACCTTATCATTGTGGCTGAAGAACAGCCCCAGATGCCAGAAAATGCTGATGTCCATGATTCCTTGGTGCCAGGCTTGTACCCTCTGTGTGCTGCCATGGTAGCAAGAAGTGAGACAAGAAATGAGAGGGTTTTCAAAAGCAATCCCATGCTCCCAGTCATTCCTAGACAATTTGGTGAAAAATGTGGGTTCCCTGGAAGTGTTCAAGGCCAGGCTTGGAGCAGCCTGAGCTGGAGGAAGGTGTCCCTGCCATGGCTTAACTTGATGGTTTTTAAGGTTCCTTCCTACCTGGACCATTCTGGGATTCTACAAAAAAATGGCATCAAAAGCCATTCTTGTGCAAACAGCCCTGATCAGGGGCAACAAAATCAACAGGAGTCTGAGTCTCACCTAAAGAGCCTGGCCAAGAGCAGAGGAGAAGAAAAGCTCCTCAGAGGAACAGGCAAAATGGAACTTGCTGCTCCTTGGATATTTGGGCAACAAGGCTGCAGCAGAGCAGGTTTAGAGGGGAGACCAAGAGGAGTCATTGGGGTCCGAGGACAGTTGGGCAGTTCTGAAGGGGCTGATGGCAGTTGTGTTGCCCTTCTGCACCTCATTTTTCATGGATATGAGACTCCCATCTTACACCCTTCATGAATCCAGATTTTCTGACATGCAGCCACATGCCTTTCTCTGCTGGTCTTCCCAAAAAACAACCCTGTTCTAGCTCCTATGTGGCCACAGCTGGAGGGACATGGCCCAGCTCAGATCAGAGCATGGCAGGACACCAGGGCTTTCTCTTCTTCCTGTAGTAGGACTGGAGAGTGGTAATGTTGCCCTTACTTGCCTTAGTCCCTCTCCTAAAATGAGCAGTCCTTGGTAGCCCATCTCTGTCAGGCAGGGCAGAGGTGACAGAGATCTCTGCTCTGGGGAAGTGCCACCAGCAGTGCCCATGCAGGGAACAAACAGGAGAAGCCCAAGAACAGGCTGGAGAACAACTTTGGTCCCAGCAGTAGAGAACAGGTCTCCACCCTCCCTGTCCTGAGCCTTTTGAGGATCCTGCTGCATGGATGGGATCAGTCCCAGGTTCAGCTGAGGTTCTTTGTCAGTAGGGAGGGCTGCACTTCACAGCCCCCCCCCCCCCACACACACACACTTTGTGCTGTTGGCAAAGCACCTCCCAGATACACCACGTTTGGAGGGAGGTACATTTAGCAGGGCACAACCAGCTCAGCACAGTGGCCCTTTTAGTCCCTGCAGGAGCTGATTTTCCAAGCCTGTCTGTCTGCCCAGAGCCCTTCCACATGTGGCTCCACAGACCTGGGATTTTGTGGGAGCATTTGCAGATGGTCAGGGTTGCACCTTCCCAACATTTGTTGCAAAGGCCACTGCTGAGTTCTGGAAATCTGTTCCTGAGCTCCTCTATGAAAGTTTGTGTAATTGTGCTTGGGAGGATCATGCTGGATGTCAGACAACACTTCCCCTTGGAGTGTTTTGCATTTGTAGGACGAGTGCACAGAGGGGGGTGGGGATGGATATCCTTGGAGATCTGCAGGACTTGGCTGCACAGTCACAGCCATCCTTCTCTAGCCTTGACAGCAGCCTGTCTTGGGACAGGAGGTTGATCTAGAGACCTCCAAAAGGTCCTTCCCACCAGCACTTCTATGAGATGCTGCTTGTGCATCAGATGTTTGGTTAGATGTGTCTGTCCATGCTGCGGGACATGTGTTGGGATCCACCTGCTACATCCATGAACACAGGGCCGGGAGCCCAGGCAGAAGGAGGGATGTGCTGGGTGGTCGCCGGGTGCCCGGGCGCAGCAGGTGCCTCTTCACCTCCTCCCCAGCGCCTCCTTCCTGTGCAAACAGCGGCCCGCGGCCGCGCGGCTCTGCCGAGGGCAGCCCTCCGCTGGAACGGGATGTTCCCCCGCTGTTACCGTTCCATGGGGCACTGCCGGGCACCGGAGCCTGGTGCGGGTCCTGCCGGTGCCTCATGGCGGTCCGAGAGCCGCAGAGCCCCGAGGGTCGCCCTGGGACCCCGCGGGGATGGAGTGATCCCGTGGAGATGGAGGGATCCTGTGGGGATCGAGGGATTCCAAGGGAATGGAGGGATCCCGTGGAGATGGACGGGATTCCGTGGGGATGGAGGGACCCGGCGGGGATGGAGGGATCCCTGTGAGATGAAGAGACCTCGCAAGGACAGGGGTATTCCATGGGAATGGAGGGGTCCTTCGGGGATGGAAAGACCAGGCGAGGCGCTACCCGGCGCGGCGGCCCCGAGGGCTGGGGTGGCGGTGGGTCCCCAGGGAGCTCCAGGGGTGCCCGGTGGCGGTGGGACGGGACGGGACGGGACGGGACGGGGCCGCCCCGCCTCCCGCTTAAAGACCGCGGCGCCGGGCGGCCCGAGCGAGTGGGACCGGCATCTCCCGCACCATGCGCTCCGCCGCCGCCCTCAGCCGCATCCTCCTCCTCCTCCTCCTGCCGCCGCCGCCCGCCGCCGCCTACTTCGGGTCAGCACCGCCCGCGGGCACCGGCCCCGGCGCCGCCTCCGCGCTGCGGACACGGCGGGGAGCGCCGGGACCCGGGAGGGGGACCGACTGTCCGTGGGAAGCGCACGGGCTGTGGAGGGGAATGAGGAGTGTCCTCGGGGCACCTCGGAGTGTCCGTGGGGCAGCGCCGGGACCCGAGAGGGAACGCGGAGTGTCCGTGGAGGAGACCGGGAGCGAGCGCGAGTGTCCGTGGGGCAGCGCACGGGCTCTGGAGAGGGATGCGGGGTGTCCGTAGGACAGGTCGAAGTGTTCGTGGGGCAGTGTCAGGGACAGCGGGAGTGTCCGTGGGGCAGCGCACGGGCTCTGGAGGGGGATGCGGGGTGACCGTGGGGCAGCTCGGGGTGTCCGTGGGGCAGTGCCAGCCCCCGGGGTATCGCGGGTCCCCGCGGATGTTCTGCGGAGGGGGCGCGGGGGCTCCGCGGGGCTACGTTTCGGCCGCTTTGGGAGGGTGGTCCCGCCCGGGCCCCGCACCTGCAGCGCCCGGGGCGTTCCCGCACGGCCCGGGCACAGCCGGCACCGCGGGCGGGTGTGCGGGGCGGTGCGGGGCAGAGCGGGGAGGGAAAAGGGCGCAGGGCACGGTGTGGCAGGAGCTACCCGAGCTCCCGGAGAGAGGGGCGAGGGGAGGATCAACCCTGTGAGGGTGGGACGGGGAAACGGAGTGGGAGATGCTGTTTGCTGGGACAAAGAGAGAGGAAACCAGGATTACACTCCCGAACTGTGCTTCGTGCCTGCTCAGGGTGGGAATTAGCCTCGGGTGGTGGCTGGCATTGATTCCTCCCTGCAGGCTGTGAGGGGTGAGGTGCCTGGCACAGGCAGCCAGGGCTCAGCAGAGACGGGAGGGTGACCTGAGGGTGCTGCGGGGCTCCAGGGCTTTAAAGCCAGCCCAGGGACAGAGGGGGCCACTTAAGTGCAGGGAGGCAGAGCTGCTGCTCCAGCCTGGGACATCGCAGGGTCACCTGGGCACAACTGTCCCTGGTGCCTGAGTCCTCCCCACACGGTTCAGTTTTCTTGGGATAAAGGCAAAGATGTAACAGGTTGGGTCAATGCAGAATTTCCCATGCAGAGTGTTCTGCTTTGCTTTGTTTTATTTTCTGTGTGAGCTGCTCCCCAGGCAGGTGTTTTAGACTCTCTCAGTGGTAACCAGAGCTGTTCGTGTGTGTATCTGTGTGTGCAGAAGGCACAAACATTTGCACACTCAGGCAAATGATTGCACACTCAGCTTGCAGTGATTGCAGCACTCGGGACAGGTCTGTGCTGTTTTACATGTGTGGAGGGTCTTGTTCTCTCTCCACTGATCCTCCCACCAAATACCAGACACTTCTTCCTGCATTGGCTGGGAAGTGTCTGCTGGTTTCTCACTGCTCATCTAGGACACAATTGGTATTTAATTTTTGCTGCAAAGCTTCCTTAAATCAGATGCGTGATCAATATATTAATGGTATCATTCAGCCTAACTCACATCTTAGCCCCTGCTGACAGGGAGAGCTCTCCCTTCTCGGTCCCTCAGAGCATGTGCAGGAACTTGCTCTGTGAAGGGTTTGGGCTGCAGGGAGGGTTTGGCTTTCCAGCCACAGGGACATGTGCACGTGGCTGTGCCAGTGGAAGTGGCTGTGTTTGTGCTGCCCTTCAATAAAAGCACAAAGCTCTCACTGACTCTTGCTCAGGCTGGACTTTGTTCAAGAAACCTGAATGATACTTCACCTCGTGGCAGTGATCTCTTTGGTGTGAGCTCCTTCCTGGGGTGGAAATCTCTGTGTTCTGCCTCTTGGCAATACACAGCTCAGGGTCTGAGACTGTAGGTTCACTTTTAAACCTGGGGTTTTTTCCCTTGAGGGATTTGACTCAGGGGTGTCCTGCATGTTCCCCCCTCTTCATATAAAAATTAACAAGCAAGTAAATTCTAAGAATTCAGTGAGTGTTTGGTGGTGATGAGCAACGTGTGACATGGGCACTTTCAGATACAAAATTGAGTTTACAGGCTCGAGGGGAACTTGAACATTTTAGAAGTGAAGGCCTGATGTGGCCTCACCTGGGGAGAAAATCAATGTCACACCCAAATTACTACTGAGCTGGAGGGCACTGGAGAGCCTGGGTCAATGCTCTGCCTCTGGGGTTTGCCACATAGGAGACACTTAGGCACAGGGGCCAGATCTTTGCTTTCCAAACACTGGAGAAAACCTGCAAAGATGTAAGAAAAAGTGAAGGAGGCTTTGGGTGGCACCTGCAGAGAGAGGACCTGAGCCCTGTCTGTGTGTGTGTGTGGGAATTGGCAAAGGTGAAGTATTGCTGCTTGAAAGGGTGAAGAAAATGCTGAGTTTGATTCCATCAGGATAAAAGTAAGGCATGAAGTGCATGGGATAGTCCAGCAAAAATGGTCCAAGGGCCTGGGGAAGCTGCAGCTCATCTCTGAATGTACAACTCAGAGTTTTGCCAGAGTGAACACAGCATTACTATGGATAAATTAATAGAGTCATGGAATGGGTTGGATTGGAAGGGACCTTCAAAGGTTACCCAGTGCCACCCC
>JAWWLZ010000081.1:3015625-3028608 GCA_035041345.1 Poliocrania exsul | reverse complement strand
GAGGTGATCCCTGCCCAAGATTGTAGAACATCTGTCCTGCCTCAGCCCAAGGGTTCATGTGGGTCCACCACCTGTGTCAGCCCTGGGGCAGCAATAAATGTGAAGGCAAAAGCACAGAAGGGAATAGAACAGCAGATAGAGATGCTCTCTCAGAATCCTTTCCAGCTTTTGGCACTTTGCATCTCAAGGTTTCCTCTGCCAAAGTATCTTTGTGTTTAATGGTCCCTTATGACTTTTCTTCCATGGTTTGTATGAATATGTGGCTACTTCAGCATCCACATTATTATAGACTGTGAGTCCAACTGCAGCCTCTCTGCCCCATTTCATTTAGTTTTAGTGTATCAATTAATAAATTATTATAATTTCCCCTGGTTCTTGTGTATTAGAAGTCAGAATAATTTTTCCTCACTTGCAGGTCAGTGTTCCTCTCCCAGCCCTGTTCTCCCAGTGCTCCTTTTCCTCCTGGTGGGAATTGTGGGGGATATCCAGTCTGTCTGTGCTCACACACAGCTGCTTTGGAAGTCTGTCCACTTCCCAAGTCCAAGCACACATGAGCCTTGTCCTGGTCTGGCTGCTCCTTCAAAGCAGGTTTGAGGGGCCTCTCCCCTTCCCTCAGGAGCTGTGTGGCCTCTTCTCTGCTCCATATCTCACCTTTGCCCACTAATTCTGCTCCAGTTCTGGAGTTTCCCTCAGCTCTGCTCTGTGCTCTTCACCACATGCCTTGGAAGAGTTGGAAGGTGTTTGGCACCTCTTCTCCCTGTCACACTCACACAGTTTTAAGCAATACTTTTGGCACCACATCTTCCTTTCTGAGTCAGCCCTCTGGTGTGAACACTTTGGCATCTCCTGAGCTACAGAAGAGCTCAGAGTCTTACCTTTGTAGTTGCTACTCTAAATGCATCAACCCCTTGGACAAACCTGGGGGAGCTCAACAGCCCTTTAGCTGTGTCTGTCCAAGGTCTGAATCTGTGGCTTTAGCTTTCACCCTACAGCTCTTTGTTGTTTGCCACCAGACTAAAACACTTTCTTCTCTCTCTGTTCTTCAAGAAAAGGAATTCATGGATGTTTGGCCAATATCCTGTAGTCCCTTGGGATGGGCATGGACAAAAGTGAGCAGTTACCTTTGCAATTTGGTTTTTCACAGGTGAGGTCGTACTACTGGACTCCTCTGGAAACAGAGGCACCAAGACTCTCCACTGGAGCTGCTCCTGCTTCTGAAGCACCTGTGAAGAGAAAGGGCTCACAACAGATCTTTCCTAGGAAGGAGATGACTGGTCTCAATAGTCAGGGAAGCTGCTACTGCTGCCTCAAATATCTGACAAGGGATGAATGATGATTTATCTGGGCTGGAGGACATCAAAGTGAGGATGGAAACTGGGAGGAGGGGAGCTCTTTTTGCTCTGGAAGGGATTTTGGGGAGGTAGGATGCTTGCCATGAGTGGCAGTTCTGATGGTACATGAACAGTCAGTAGTTTGCTTTAAAGGAGTTTCAAAAGGTTGTGTCTGAGGCTTTAAAACACTGAGTGGTCTCAGTGTTGTTCTGTCAGGTCCTTAAACTCATCAGTGTCACTTCCCTCTTTCTTGTTTCCTCTCTCTGTGCCATGAACTTGGGAAACTTTGGGTGTATGGGAGCCCAGGCTGCACGGACATGGAGAGCAACCACATCTCACTCTGCACTGCCCTGGGCTGGGAGTGCTGCAATCCCACTGCCAGGCAAAGTCCTGGGGGAGATTGTTATCACCCCAACTGACACAAGAGCTACACCTCTTCTGAGCCCAGCATTGCCTCAGTTAGGTGGAGTCTGGCCATCCCTAAGGCAACCTTTGGCTGCCTCTGAGCCTGTTCATGCCTGTGCAAGTGTTGGTGTATCTTGATCTTCTTGGGCTTCAGAGCTTTTGCAGAGCATGTCCATGTGCACCCAGGGAGATACAACCCCAGTGAACCAGTGTGTTGGTTTTTAAGCCCCACTGTGAGCCAGGCAGAGCTCTCAAGGTGGCCCAGCAAGGTTGGTCTCACTCCCTTGGATCAATCTCCTGTCCCTCAGTGCAGTTCCCCCAGCTCAGGTCTGTCATGTCCCTTGAGTGCCAGCTGTGCTGTCCCCTCTGGGCAGGGTTTGCTGTCAGACAGGGCTCTGACCTGTGCAGTGTGACCTGCTCTCTGGAGCTCATCAAGCTGTGTTAGTTGGGCTGAACCTGCCCCAGATCACTGTCTCTGTTTCCAGTACTGCCTGTTTGGTCCTTGGTTCACTGGGACATCTCATGTTTCTGTCCCCCATCTCAGCAGTGATGAAGATGAAAAGATGAAGACTCTCCTCATCTACTTGGTTTCTAAGGTTCAATGCTCACAGAATACCACAGAATCCCAGAATATTCTGAATTGGAAGGGACCCACAGGGATCATCAAGTCCAACTCTTAAGTGATTTGCCCCTACAGGGACTGAACCCACAACCTTGGCTTTATTAGCACCGTGCTCTGACCAGCTGGGCTCATCTCAGGGTTCCTGTGTGATTCAAAGGTTCCTTGTTCCTGGGAAGTTTGCAGGTCTCTAGGTGATTCCATGACTTAGTTAATTGCGTTTGTTCCTTGTTAAGGATGTGTGAACACATCTAGAAGTTGCAGGTTGAAGGCAGAGTGCTGTGGGTTTGGGTCTGAACTGAACTCTGACTCCTGTGACTGGACAGGCTGGGTTACTGCAGGGAGATCCAGACAAATAGCTCAGACATGGATGTCCATGGAACACCTGAAGGATTCAAGTCACAGCTGCAGAGCTTGACTGGCATCCTCCATCACAGGGTCCCATCCCTGACACGAGGGTGGTCTTATTTGAGCAGTTGAGGAGTAAAAATATCTGTTGTGGAGCCAGGGAAGTTTTTATTTTGGTCGCTTTCCCGGGTTAGAAGTCTTCATTCATGGACTGCAGTGTGGTGACAACATGGACACGTGTCATGATCACTGGCACAGATTTCCTTCTCCCCTGTGTGCCAGCACAGCCTGGCACTTGCTGTGCCACAACACCTGCAAACAGGAATAGTCAGACCTGCTTGGACAATCCCATTGTGCAGGAGCCACATTTTACCAGGATCCTGGGAAGGGTGAGGAGATGAAGGGTCTCACTGCCTGCACTGCTGAGGGGAACTGCTTGTTTGGTACCAACAAGTTGCTGGAAGCACCAACTCACTGTCCAAGGCCCATCTGCACCTCGCTTGGGTTCACACACTGAGCTGCCCAGGCAGGGGGATGGAGAGTCCCTGCACTGCTGGTGGCAGTGCCAGTGGCCAGGATGTCCTCAGAGACGTTCTCCAGACATGGCTGGGACTGCCTCCCTCGCTCTCCAGCTCTGCTGCTCTGGCTCCCACAGCAGAGCAGTGCAGCCCAACCTGCCTGAGTGGGGGAGAGCAACAAGAACCAACCAGCTCCTGTGTTTGAGCTCCTCAAACTACATGTGGAATGGCACAGAAAATCACAGGGTTTGGGAGAGGGGAGGTTTGTCTGCAAATGTTCACGTTGGGGCTGAGATGTGCCCAAAAGTGAAGGTTCCAGGACATTTCCATTTATCTGCCTGTTTTTGGCATTTGGGGGGATTTGGGGCTCTCTGTGATGCCATGTTTGGCAATCAGGTGCCACCTTTTCTCCCTTTCTGGCTCATGCAGTTTTAAGCAATACCTTTTACACTGTGTTGTCCTTCTTGAGTTCAGCACCTTGATGGGAATGAGACCCCCCTTGGCTGCAGCAGAGCTCAGTCTTGGCTTTGCAGTTGCATCAAAGCCCCTGACAAACCTGGGGCAGCTCAACAGCCCTTAAACTGTGTCTGCTCAAGGTCTGAATGTGTGACTTCAGCTTTGCCCCTCTGGCTCTGGCTTCACCCCCTCACTGTTGTAAAATCCCATGGCTGCTCTCACTTTGTTTGCAGCCCTCAAATCCTGCATCAAAGTAAAATAATTTCTCTGTGTTTTCAAGCATCATAAAGATAAATTTTGAAAGAAAAATACTGTCTTACCATGCAAAATGAAAACATTTGTCTCAAAAATTAGTTGCAATTTTGAGCTGAATTACCTAAACACAGAAGTGCATTGCTGTTACATTTGGCAGGACATTTTTGTTTGACCTTTTTGTTGGTTTTTTTTCAGCAAAAATATGCTTTCCAGTAACACTCCTGCTTGCTGTAGAAAGGTGGTCACTGCTACTGTCCCCCCACTGGGCTTCCCCAGCAGAGTCCAGTGGCACAGTGCCAGGGCACATAAATCCTGGGAAGGGCATGGTTAGTGCCCCACAGAGCTGTGACACAGTGCCCTGCAGCACCAAGGGTTAACCAGCCCTCTGGATGTGACAGAGGAGAAACTGGGAACTCACTCTATGTCTGACTGGGCAGGAAAACAAAGTGAAGGGGTGTAGACATGTCACAGGATCCCAGAATGGGTCAGGCTGGAAGGGACCACAGAGGGTCCTCTGGTCCCACCTCCCTGCTGGAGCAGGGCCATCCTAGAGCACCTGGCACAGGATTCTGTCCAGATGGTTCTGGAATATCCCCAGTGAGGGACACTCCACACCCTCTCTGGCAAACCTGTTCTAGTGTTTGGCCACTGCACAGGGAAGAAGTTCTTGCTCATGCTCAGGTGGAACTTCCTGGGCAATCAATTCCTGCCTGCTCCTCTTGTGCCATTGCTGGGCCCCCGAGCAGAGCCTGGTCCCTGCTCTGCCCCCTCCCTGCAGACACTGCCAGCCATGGGGAGGTCCCTCTCAGGCTCTGCTCTGGAGGCTGCCCAGCCCCAGCTCCCTCAGCCTTTCCTGGGCACAGAGATGCTCCAGGCCCTTCAGCATCCCTGTCACCCTGTCATGGAACCAAGAGAGCTTCCCAGCTGGGGCTGCTGGAGACAGCACAGGTGTATTTCTCCTTCCTCCCTACAGCCTCAGCGAGGTACTTTGCCTTGGTGTGTGGTGGAGATGGGGTACAAGAGCTAATCAATCTGTATTGATTAATCTGAGCTGGTAAAGTACCCTGACCAGCAGCTTTCCAAATATCCTTCTCTCTGATCAGCTTTCCATGGCTGCCATTTCAGAATCATCACAGAATCTCCAAATGGTTTGGAACAAAAACCATCCAGTCCAGCCCCGGCCATGGGCAGGGACACCTCCCACTAGACCAGGTTGTTCAGAGCTCCCATCCAACCTGACCTTCACAGAAACCCAAGATGTGCTGAGTTGGAAGGGACCCACGAGGATCGTAGAATCCAGCTCCTGACCCTGCACAGGACCATCCCCAAGAGCCACACTTTGTGCCCCAAAGCATTGCCCAAACACTCCTTGAGCTCTGTCAGTCTTGCTGCTGTGACCTGGTGTCTTGGGTTGAGCTGGAAAAATGCCAACTGCCCAGTACAGAGTCAAAACCTCCCTCCTCCCACCAAGAAAAGGGAGAAAGGAAAAAAACTAGAAACTCAAAACAGGTTTAAACTTAAGCTAATTATATATATATTTGTACAGAAAAGAGAAAATTAAAAGAAAACTACAATATAACACACACAAGTTAGATATAACAACAATTTTCTACCTCCCACCAAAAACAGATTCTGTCACTCTAGATCCAAAAAGTACTTCGAAAGGTGCCCAGCAAGGCAAAAGAGAGAGAATAACAATAAAATGTTTCTACTTCCCTGAACTAAAACAAAATAAGATGTAGCAGCGGCAGCAGCAAGGCCCAGCACAGCAGGACAGCAGCAGCAGCAGCAGCAGCGGGTCCTGTCTGTACTGCAGACGTGGTGCCAACTGAGACAACACCTCCTACTCCACTGTATTTATATCCCAGGTTTGCATCATCTGGTATGAAATACTTCTTTGGTTGTTTAAGTCAGGTGACACCTGTCCCTCCTCATCCACGTAAATTCTCTGAGCCTGCTAAATTGAGGCCTGGCTAAAACTAAAGCCAAAGCTACTACACCTGGAATGCCCCAGGGATGCCTTCCCTAACCGCTGCTTTTCCTGCTTCCTTCCAGCCTGACCGGGAAAGAGGCGCTGACCCAGTTCCCGGCGCCGGGCACGGCCGTGGGCACTGCCCCGGGCAGGGCACACGTCAAGCAGTGCGAGCTTCTCCAGCTGTCCCGGCGGCAGAAGCGGCTGTGCCGGAGGGAGCCGGGGCTGGCCGAGACCCTGCGCGATGCCATCCGCCTGGGCATCCTGGAGTGCCAGCTCCAGTTCCGCAGCGAGCGCTGGAACTGCAGCCTGGAGGGGAGGACCAGCCTGCTCAAGAGAGGTACAAGGTAGTTGGTTTGCAGGGAGTTGGTTTGCCCCTGGAATGTCCATCCCAAATCCAATGGGGCAGCACCAAGGAGTGCCCAGAGCACCCGGGAATGTCCATCCCAAATCCAGTGGGGCAGCACCAGGGAGTGCCCAGAGCACCCGGGAATGTCCATCCCAAATCCAATGGGGCAGCACCAGGGAGTGCCCAGAGCACCCGTTTCACCCAGGAACAGAGCTGGGCAATTTGGGCCCCTTTGCCACAAAATCAGCCTTGTCTCCATCATTCCTGAATGGTTTGTCATGGATTGGAGAGGAGAAGGAAGTTCTCACTCTTTGGCTCATAGTTTTTTGTCCAGAGTTGCCCGGACTGAGCCTCCTCCTCCACTGGCAATCAGGGGGATACTGTGGGAAAAAGGGTTAGTGCTTCATGCCAAGGATTGTTTTAACAAAAAACTCTTTTAGATCTTTGGGTATCTGGATTTGCTATTCTCAGATACAAAATTTATACCTATTTACTGATTGAAAAATCTACTTATGAGCATTGAGGCATCTCAGTGCAAGTTGACAAATCTCTCCCAAGACTCTTTCACAGAAATTGGGAGTTTCTCTGGAAGTTCAGAGTGGACAGGAGAGCCACTGGCTTCTGTTTCACAAAATGCTTTAGAGGAAGAAAATGTCCTTTAAATTATCTATTTGAGGTAGGAGAGAGCAAAACAAGTCCTTCAAATTATAAGAGCTTGGGAAAAATAGAATTGAGACAAACATTGAAGTTATCCCTTAACAAAAGTATCTTTGTTAAACCTGTCCTGACCCCAACAAATCTCCCTCCCTGTCACCATGTTACAGCCCCTCAATAACTTTTAGTGGCATTCACCAAACTTCACTCTTTAGAATCAGCGAGTTTCAGTCCTTTGGTAATGTTTGGCAACTTAATGTTTTTTAAAAAAGGACCTGGACAAGCTAAAATTAACTTTGATGAAAATAAATGGTAATTTTAATTAGAGTTGAGACTGAAACTTATAAGCATTTCTATTTAAAATGATTAGGTTTTATTATATTAAATATCAAGTTAATATTTTATTAAACCCACACATACAGGGTCAGATTTACCTCATTGCAAGGCTCTATTGTGAATTTTTGTAGCACGGAAAGGCAAATTTCTTGAGTTGAAGAAGCTGTTCATGATCATTTTGAGTGTCTTTCTGACATCTGCACCTTCATCACCCTCAGAGAACTTGAAAATGACAATTGAATAATCCTCCCCTTCAAATAGCTGGAAAACATTTCATTATCTGGCAGTGACATGCCTTAACATTTCCAGGGACTCCTGACTGACAAAATAAAATATCACCTGTAATTTAAAACCTGTTTTGGCAGATGAGGAGAAGTGTTTGAAAACTTTTGTTACACAATCTTAAGGCTCAAATGATGATTTAATACAGCAAAGTATGTTGGGTGCACCTTCTGGGTGAAGGGACAGTTGGCTGGGAGCAATTACTGGTTCTCATTTTCCTTCAGCTTGCAAAGGGTTTGTTTCTCTCACAATGAACATGAACACTCTGAGCTGCCATTTTGGGTCTGTTTCTCACATTTCTTGGACATTTCCTGGAAATTTTTGGTCCTGCAATGGACTCTTCTCCTCTCACCCAAGTCGAAGAGTTTTAGAAATGATATCTCCATGGTCCTGGAGAAACCACAAAGAAAAATGCACACTCTTAGCAGTCTTTAATGGTCTCAAGAGTGCAGAGGGTGCAAGAGGTCCTGTTGTTTCTGTAGCAGCTGAAAAGCCACACTCAGTTTGCAGTCACAAACTGCTATGACTGATTGGGTCATTGATGCTTTTCCTGCTTCTAAAGGGGCAAAAAACCCCAAACAAAACAAAACAAAAAAGAGCCAAAGGCTTTCTGGTTCTTGAAATGCCACATTTATTGTCCCAGTTTGCACCATTGGTTGGTCTGGATACTTCTCTGGATACAACTGGGAAACTCCTGTGACCATTGTCGCTTATGGTAACTATTACTGTTCACTGATCCTTCTGCACTCCTTCTCCACTTCTGCACAATTCCATGGCAAGAGTTAGATTTAAAATGATTCTGGAGAGACGTTCCAAGCCACCTTGTTGCACAGTGGTAGTTGGTGTCTTTATAGAAAGTTTGCAAAGCAGTGATGGCCTTTTGGTGTCACAGGAGAGCCTTAAAGGCTCCTGCAGGTCAGGCAACCAGGATTTCACCTCAAACAGGATGGTGATTCAAGAAAAATAAATACCTGCAGTGAAGAGCTTGGATCCAGCCACTCAAAAAAGTCCTTTGTGAGAAACAAGCACTTCACAATCCTTCTGTCCATCCATCCCTTCCTTTGCCTCATGCTGGTTACATTCTTGGACTTTCAAGCAGTGATGCCATGAGGAATCTGGGAATGGTTCAGCAGAGGAGGGATAGTTCCTCTAGAGACATGGAAATGCCACCATGGGAGATTTGGGGAACTCAGCTGGACAAAGGCCTGAGCAGCTGGCACTGAGTTAGCCCTGCTTGGAGCAGGAGGTTGTTCTACAGACCTTGAGAATGCTTCCATCCAACCTAAATCTTTCTACAGTTCTTTTTTGGTTGGTTGGTTTGTTGATGTGATTGTTTTCCCTCCTCCACTTGCTCTGAAACACTCCCTTATCTTCATTGTAGCATCGAAAACCCTTTGACCATGACCATCTTTGCTTTGGCAGCACCACCCATGGCTGAACTCCTCCTGTGACAGTTCCCTGTGGTCTGGGGCACACCACACTCAAGACAGCGGTGCCACTGCAGCAAATCTCTCTGTATTTATAGGCTGATGAGCTCAGAAATCCTCCCAGAGAGCTCAGGGGGGCACTTGGACATGTGCAAGGTCCTACCAGAGAGGGCTGGTTTGCTGCAGCATCTTCACATTCCTTCTGTGCTGGAGGTTTGCAACCAAACTGCCCAGCAAAGGCATTTGTGTCCCTTGCCCCGAGGGTTTCAGATTCCGTTTAGTGCCAGTCAGTGGGGTCAGGAGAGTGACTCAGCCCCAAAGCAGGTCCTGTCAGCCTGGCATGGGCTCCAGGCTCCCCTGGCTGTGGTGACAAGGGCTCTGTTGGCACAGTGGGGGGTTCAATACCAGGCAGGACACATGGGCAACCCCCACTCAGATCTCCAATCACACTCATTGGAGCTGATGGCTGCCCATTTGTGGTGTGTCCTACTGAAAATGCAGCTCCAGCAGCTGCTCTGTTGCATTCTGTTATTCCATGAGAGCTGAAGGACCATCCAATTTCAACTTCACTTAACCTTTTTGTTAACTAACAATTAAGTGGTGATTGATCCCTTATGCCAAAGTAGAAGGAATCATCTTAGACTTTCCAGACAGGCATTTGGCAGCCTGGTGATGTTGAAGCTTTGCCTTAGGAGGAGGTGGGAGAGGTGGAGAAGAGGGAGACGTTTTGAAAGCCTGCTTGGTGTCTGCAGTCACTGCTGTCTGCAGTGGCCTGACCACAAGCAATGCCTCTGATTTCCAGTGGGCTGAGAGCTGCCCAGCACTGCCCTGCAGTGCCACAGGATAACCAGAGCACTGCTGGGCAGGAATAGCAGGAGCACTGTGGTGTTCCACAGAGCCACATTTAGCAGGGACTGTGGAGCTGCCTTTATGTGGCATGGCAAAGGCTTTCTGGAATGTTCCCTGTGCTTCTGGGAGCAGCATGCCAGGGAGGATACTGGGAATCTGGGAAGCATTGGAGATTGGCTTCTGGAACAATTTAACAGATTTAGGATCTCAGATAAATGTTACCCCTTCTTAGCTCCTTCTTTGGAGTGGGTTGGCCACCGTTTGAAGAGATGTGAGCATCATGTTGCTGTCCATAGTCTGTATTCACTGTGTCCCACACCAGCTTTTCCAAAAATTTGGTGGACTTTCTGACATTCTTTCATTATTTTTCAGTGCCCTAAGAAATTGTATAGAGCATCATCATCCAGAGAGACTAATTGCAAATTATTGTCCCAGTGGTTACAGTGACCAAAACGGTGAGGCAGGAAGGAGTTTGATGGTTGATCTCCTTGGTGTCTCCTCCATATGTTCTTGACTCTCCCCTCATGTCCATAGTGTTGCTGGATCTTTGTCTGCAATTGTGCAATTCCAAATGGCTCCTCTGAAGTCTGTGTTGAAGTTGGTAATGCAGCCTCTGCATTATGTTCCTGGTTAGTCACATTTTTCATTCTTCTTGCTGACAACTCTCAGGAGAACTCTGTGTCCTGTTCTCTGCTCAGGTTTGTGGTGGTGTCACTCAGACCTCAGCACTCAGTGCTCTCATCTGTTATAGCAGCTGGATGGGAATTCTTTGAGGGAATAGAATGGTGCAAAGATCTGACACTGGACTTGGTGATTCTGGAGGTGAATTCCAACTTCTGCTGCAAAGCAGCTCAGGTCTCTGTGGTTATTGTCTCTCTCTTCCATCATTGGTGGAACAGATTTACCTTCCCTTGTGGAAGGAAGTTTTGAATTCTCTACATGAGCAATGTTTGTTTGCTTCAATATGTTTTCTTCCATGCAATGCACCATCTCTCTACTTCTCATAAACCCAATTTTTTCTATTTTGGCTGATCTTATCTATTCCTGCACTCAGAGCTATCGATCACCTGTCTCTCCTTCTCACACTAATTCCTAAATTGTAGACTTGTTAAGCAATTTCCCGTTAATAGTTTTATTTTCTGCAAATGAACTCTGGAGAAAATATTAAGATTTCCCCCAAGATTGAATAGGAGAGGAGCTAAATATAGATAAATAAATGAAATATTTTGGGGTTTAGGTCAGGCTGGTGTCAATCAGAGTTTCTGGAACTTCTGTGGAGCTTGTGGGTGTCCTATCAACATTCCCAGTCCTGTCTGATCTCACATCTCCAGGCAGAATTTCCATTCAGCCACTGTACTTTGTTTCCTGGTGAAAATGTCCTGGAGTGCCATGGTCACACCATGACCTCAGAGTTGTAGCCAAGCTGGGAAACCTCCGTTGGGAGGAAAATTCAGGACACGCCCCCCTCAGTCCCTTGGAGAGGATCATTTAGGAGGAATTCAGCAAACCACTCACCTGCGGGAGAGTTGTCCTTCTTGCCAAGATGTCCTTCAACATGGAACCCTTCCCAGTGAAACCACATGCAATCTTTTCATAGGAAATACTATCACAGTCCCAATTAAAGTAAGTTTTCAGTAACAGGTCAGATTTTAAAAATATTTTTCCAGTGTCTGCTCCATATTTCCTGATTTCATGCCCCAGCATGGTTTCAGTGATGGTCTCTGCTCACCCCAATCACCTCTGTAGGGAGGGTGAGGACAAACAGGGGGTCACAGCTGGTGTTTTTTGCAGTTGAATGTTTTCCCACCCCTGCCCTGACACATGAGTGGTTTCCTGTCCATATCACACAATCCCAGAACATGGTGAGTTGGAAGGGACCCACAAGGACCACCGAATCCAACTTCTAGTTTTGCACAGGCCCATCCCCAAGAGTCACACCTGGTACCACAGAGGATCATCCAAACCCTCCTGGAGCTCTGGCAGCCTCGGGGCTGTGCCCACTGCCCTGGGGAGCCTGGTCAGTGCCCATCACCCTCTGGGGGAAGGGCCTTTTTCTAATATCCAATCTAAACCACCTGACACAGCTCCAGCCATTCCCTGGGTCCTGTCCCTGGTCCTCACAGAGCAAAGGTCAGAGCCTGCCCCTCCCAAGGAAGGTGCATTGAACCAGTCAGAGCCACTGGGTGAGACTGGAGCGTTACTACACCAGTTACTTCAAACACCTTCTGGAGTTTCTCTGCTAGGGATGATCTGCAAGAAGAGGTTTTTTTCTTTTGCATTTCTTAGCATTGCACTTGGTTTTAGTCCATGGACAGTCAGGAGAGCCAGTAGAGGTGGTTGTAAACCTTATCCTGCTCCTGCCCTCTCCCAGTGCAACTTTTAAGGAGACCGTGTTCATCTGCTCCATGTCCTCTGCAGCTTTCACACGTTTACTGGGGTTTGTCTCTGTATTTCTAATTCTTGTACTTGGCTTGAATCTGAACAGTCAGGAGAATCAGTGAGATGGTTGAAGATTTTATTTTGCCTTTCCTGCTCCTGCCATCTCCTAATGCTTGTGCTGTGCAGGTTTCAAGGAGACTGTCTTCCTCTGTGCCGTGTCCTCAGCAGCCCTCATACACTCCCTATGCTTTGACTCTTTGTCTTTCTAATTATTGTGCTTGGTTTTAGTCCGTGGACAGTCAGGAGAGACGGTCGAGGTGGTTGAACACCTTATCCTGCTCCTACTCTTTTCGAGACCTTGTCTCATGCAGGTTTTAAGGAGACTGCATTAATCTATGCCATGTCCTTCGTGGCCCTCAGGTACTCGCTGGGTTTTGCCTCTGTATAATTATTGTTCTTGGTTTTAGTCCCTGGGTAGTCAGTCAGGAGAGGCAGTAGAGGTGACTGAAGATTTTGTTTTGCCTTTTCTGTTCCTGCCATCTTCTAATCCTTGTGTTGTGCAGGCTTTAAGGAGACTGCATTAATCTATACCACGTCCTTGGTGCCCCTCATGTGCTGACTGGGTTTTGTCTCTGTAGTATTGTGCTTGGGTTTAGTCCCTGGGCAGTCAGCAGAGCCAGCATAGGTGGTTGTACACCTTATCCTGCTCCTACCCTGTCCCATGCTGGTTTTAAGGAGACTGCCTTCCTCTAAGCCATGTCCTCGGTGGCCAGTCAGGAGAGCTGGTTGAGGTGGTTGTACAC
>JAWWLZ010000081.1:2987961-3009683 GCA_035041345.1 Poliocrania exsul | reverse complement strand
GGGAGTGTCCCAGGCCAGGTTGGACAGGGCTTGGAGCACCCTGGGCTGGTGGGAGGTGTCCCTGCCCATGGCAGGGAGTGGCACTGGATGGGCTTTAAGGTCCTTTCAACCCAACAATTCTGGGATTCCATAGAAACTTTTGCTGAACTGTGTCTGTTTCTGATGTTTATGGACTCCACCATCCCCAAGTGAAGAGCTGAACCCAGTTGGGAAGAACTCACACACCAGGAGGCTGCCCCATCTAATGATTCTGCACCAGTAGCTCCTGGAGGCTGGTCCAGGGGTCCATCAGCACCAACGCTGGGATGGCAGGGCAGTGCTGGGATGGCAGTGCTGGGGTGGCAGTGCTGGGGTGGCAGTGCTGGGGTGGCTGTGCTGGGGTGGCAGTGCTGGGATGGCAGGGCAGTGCTAGGATGGCAGTGCTGGGGTGGCAGTGCTGGGGTGGCAGTGCTGGGGTGGCAGTGCTGGGAGCAGAGGGGTTTATTAGATGAGCAAAAATGACCATGCAAGTCAAACCCCATGAACGGGTGCAGTAACAAACCCCATTCAGCAATAGTCACCTCTCCACCCTCAGGCACCCTGTGTCACCCTGGGAGGTGATGTGCAACAATATGTCACTTGAAAACAAAACAGGCTGTGCTTTAAGGGAAACGAAACTTGTCTACCTCAAGATGCACAAGGTGTGTGACAAGAAGTATGGATGTTATTTATATTTCTTATATTTCCTCTAGAAAGAAAATGGTGCTATGGGTTTTAAGTGGCATTACAGTCCTGCTTGTACCTTGTCTTAATTTTGACATAATGCTTTTGACGATAATGTGCTTATTTGTGTTGTCCAGTGTTGCAATTGTGTCTGCTCTGCTGATGTTCTTGTGAGTCAATAAATACCAGCTGTTTTCTAAAAATGTGCATTTCTGCCTTAAAGGGTCATCCCTGGGAAACACCTTTGAATATCCCCCTTCCTCCATGGGCACAGCGATGTTGGTCCTTTAGTTCTCCTCCTGCCACACCCTCTGCAGATGATGGTTGGAGGTGCCCATCTCTGCCCACCCAAGCAGGGCTGCCCAGGTGGGCTGAGCTCAGGTGTTAAATGTGACATCAGTGCCCAAACCTCACTCAGAACATGACAGTGCCATGTGTCCTGTGGCAGCAAAGCCAACCATGCTGTGCCCCTGGTTGCTTTGTGCCTTGGCCAGTGTCTGAGCCAGCTCTTTGGGTGGCAGGGCTTGTGGAATCTGGGCTGATGGAACTGGAGCAGGAGCTGTTTATCCTCACAGAGATGGCTCCAGGGTGCCCTGTGCCCCTCTGGCTCTCCCTGGGCACACAGGTGAGGTGTTTGAGGGCAGCCCATGGCTGTGTAGAGGAACAGCAGCTCCTTGGCAGGGAGGGCTGTTGGAGATGGCCCCATGTTGCAGTGGTGGCACCAGCAGTGGTGGCACCAGCAGTGGCGGCACCAGCAGTGGCTCTCCTTGCCCTTCACCCTGGGCACACAGCACCCCCTGGCACCAGCAGCCCTGAGCAGTGGCTTGGAATGGGTTTACCAGGTGATCTCACATGGCTCCTGCAGACCTTGGCCTGGTACCAGGACTCCAGGGCACAGTGACACCTCATCTCTTTGTGATGCTCAGCATGACCACAAGGCCAGAGGAAGGGCCTTGGCCACGGGCTGTGTCCAATGCCCAAGCCAAGTGTGATCCAGGGCTGTGTCTGAGCTCAGGCCATCCACATCCAGCGTGTGCCACTGCCCAGAGCTGCCAACCGTGGCCACAGCAGAGCCACTTCACACTGTGCTTTGGTTCTGGTTGGGATCCTGCTACTCTGTGCCTCTGTCCCCACCAGTGCAATGCTCTGCACAGACCTCCTGAGCGTCTGTTCTGGCCTGGCAGGAGGGGACATGCTGATGCCCAGCCCCAAAGGGCACACAGGGATGCCCAGCCCCAAAGGACCCACTGAGCTGCCCAGCCCCAAAGGGGCACACAGAGCTGCCCCTCTCTAAAGGGGCATACAGGGCTGCCCTACCCCAAAGGGACACAGGGTTGCCCAGCCCCAAAGGGGCACACAGGGTTGCCCAACCCCAAAGGGGCATACAGGGCTGCCCAGTTCCTTGGCATGTACCAAGTTAAAGTTGGGTTCTCTTGGGTAGAACTTCCCAAAGCACTGGGGTTGATCAGTAATTCAAGACACCAGTGGGTCCTCCTCCAGCCCTCTGCCCTGCCCTGCTCCTCTGGCAGTCCCTGGTGTCCCCTAAGCTGTGCCCAGATCGTCACCCAGGGCAGGGCAGGGCATGCAAGATCTGCTGCCCAGGCAAGCTAAGGCAGGCAGTGCCTGCCATGGATGGGCTGCCCCAGGCCAGTGACACTTTCTTGGGCACGGGATGAAGCAAAAGGGAGCAGATCTAGCACTGGCTCATGCCAGGAATGTCTGTCTGTGTGTCCCAGGGCATGGCCCAGGGCTTGGGGCAGCCTGGGGTCCCCAGGAATGCCCTGTCCACCTCCAAAACACTGATGCTGAAATGGGATAATGGGACAAACCCTGGAGGTTCCAGGAGAGCCCCACACAGTCCATGTATCAGCCTCTTCAGCTGCTTCCCCCATGTCCATCCGGCGGCTTTTTGGAGAGATACTGGTCTTAGCCTTTCTTGGGGCTTGCTTTGCACCCTCATTTGTCCCCAGTTGCTGCTACTCTTGCCCAGTGAGGCAGTGCTATCTACTTAACTCCTGAGTGGATGAAAAGTGCTGACTTTTCTGGGCAGACTGTGCAGGGTGTGTTGAGATGCCCTCCCCAGCGTGGCTGTGCTGCAGCAGAGGCTCCAGGCTCTTCTGGATGCTCAAGGCACAGCACAGGGACAAAAATCAGCCCTCAGAGGGATCAAGAAGAGGTGCAGAAAGGAGGAAGACCTTGCCTGTGTGCTGGGACTGAACCTGTCAGGGTTGCACCAAAAGTCAGCAGGACTTCAGGGCCAGGGACTGTGCAGAAACGTCGAGTCTTGCTGTGAGAGGGAACAGTCCCAGAAGGGAAGGAGCACTGGTGGGGAACTGGGGGGCAGAACATGGGGAGGAGTCCCATCCTCCCTCAGCAGTGTCACCAGCACAAACCTGGGCACGCAGGGGCCAGCCAAGCCCTGGGCAGGAGGGTGGGTTTCCTGAGCTTATCAGTCCCTGGGCTAGTGATGATGTGAGGTGTTTGTTTTCTCTGTGTGCCCTGAGTGGGTGCAATGAACCTCCTCATGCTGCCTGTAACTGTGGCACTGGGATTAGAGTGTCATGGGAAAGAGGTTCTGGCAAGGGAGGCAGTAGGATGCCAGCTCATGTGTGCCCAGGCTGAACATCCCTGGCCCTGCTGGTTGGGGCAAAGTTGCACCAGTGGGCTCGGGCAGGGCTCTGGTGCCCTGGGACATGGGCTGGGGCACACACGGTGTGGTGGCTCCAGCCAGCCCTGCCATCCCTTCCCCAGGCAGTGCAGACCTCCAAGGAGTTCTTCGACATCAGAGGCAGGAGAACAGCAGAGCCTGGACACAGAAAGGCTTTTAAGGTCCCTTCCAACCAAAGCCTTTCTATGCAAAAGGACAGGGTAGTTTGCAAGTCACTCCTTAGATACAGGAAATGCTGGAAACAGTTTGGTGGATCAGTGCCTTCCAGGTCAGTTTACTGCTCTAAGCAGCATCAGGGAGGATTAAGGTCTTGTTGCTTTGGGGGAGTGGCAGCTCAATGGAAACCATCAATAAACAGCACAAGTGACAATCCTGCCTCATGTCAGGGGTAACACCAGCACTGATTGGCTCGGGCAATCCCCAACCAAGTAAATTCCTCCTCTCCTCCACAGCTGCATTGAAGCTGTTGTGTAATTCCAACATCCCCTGCAGAGACAGTGGCAGAGTGTGAGCTGTGTGTCCTTCCACCACTGTCCGTGTCATGGACCTGGACACTGAAACATCACCTGGCTCTCAGGTTCTTCTGTGCTTGAGTTTGCTCTGGCATGTGGGGGGTTGGGGGTGGCTGGAGATCCTACACCCTTGCAGAGCCTCTACTCACCTGTACAGCTCCTGCAAAACCTCCTTCTGTGCTCTGGTTTCTGTAGGTGCAAAGCCAGACCCCAGGACATGTTCTTGGCTGTGTCTCTGTGTCCTTCAGGTTCTGCTTTTCTAAACCTGCGTGCTTTGGGGGATTGCAGCCTGACTTAAGGTGTCTCAAAGCTTAAGCTGCAGGTGTGAGTGGGTCCAGGCAAAGAGGCAGGTCCTTCTCAGGCAGGGGAATGTTTAGGACAGGTGAACTCCACTTGCTTTTTCCCAGTTACGCAAGTTTTAAATCCCATAACTGTGCCTGGGACAGTGACCTCTGCAAACTGTAACATGTTTTGTTTGCCAGTGCCTTTCTTCTGCACTTGTCTGAAAGGCTTTGGGGAAAAGTTTCGGCCAGACCTCACCTTTGAAATTGCAGAAGACATGAAACCTTCTCCAGGCTTTCCTGGACCTGGCCTGACTCTGAGTTCCAGCACCCATCTTGTCCCAGGGCTTGGATCAGAACCCTGGGCTGCGTAATGGGTTGATTGTCTCTGTCACATCCCAACCCTTTCCCATCAGCACCTCATGTGATACAGCAATTATACATTTGAATGTCTAGAGACAGTACATTTTGAGAGCCTTGCTGGAGAGAAACCACCCCACAAAATATCAATTTCAAAATCCTTTGTATCCCTTTTGTCCTTGGACAAGGGCATGTCCCAAGCTTTCTGTACTTCCTGACACTCCTCATTTCCTGGCAGGGTGTGCATTTCCCCCTGAAATTACATTTCTCTGCTGTTTTTTAAGGCAGTGTCACAAATGTTTTCCAGAGAATTTCGGAGATTCTTGTCTTGATTAGCAGAATATCAGCTCTGTAGAAACTGATGTATCAGATATTGATGACATTGTCAGTATTTGTTGATGGAACATTTTGGATGCAGAAATAATTCCCAAGATGACATGGGACAGGTCCCAGATGGCATCTCAGACCTGCTCAGCTGCTGCTCCTGCCTGGGAGCCCTTGCAGGACCCAGAGATTCCAACAAGGCTGCTTTTAGCTGAATGTCCAGCACGGCCCTTGGATTCTGTCACCTTTGCTGTGTGTGCTGCCAGCTGCAATCCTGCAGCCCAGGGGCAGCTGGGCGTGGATGTTGGCTCTGGGATCCTGGGCCCAGCATGTGCTGGGCCAGAAGACATTTTCTTTAGCACCACGTGCATCATCATGTGTGGAGGAATGAGTGTTCTCCCATTCCCACTGTTTGCACCTTGACAGCCTCTTCTCATGGAGAGAGACTTCAGGTGTCTGTGCAGGACTCTGCCCAGCAGCTCTGCTGCTTCCCTCCCACCCCCACCCCCACCCCAGTCCCCCCCAGCTCCACACAATGCTCCAGGTGTTTCCCTGGGCAGCTTTCCTGGTCTCCATCTAAGGCTGGTAGGTCTGGGAAC
Source organism: Poliocrania exsul (assembly GCA_035041345.1). Lineage (NCBI taxonomy): Eukaryota > Metazoa > Chordata > Aves > Passeriformes > Thamnophilidae > Poliocrania > Poliocrania exsul. The sequence continues at coordinate 3,004,237 of JAWWLZ010000081.1, read as the reverse complement.
ACACTGAGACTCCATGAATGGGCAGGATGGAGAAGTTGCCCAAGAAAACACCACGTGCTGCTGAAGCATCTCCATAAGGAGACTCCTTGGAATCAGCTCTTCCCTATTAAATCACTTATTCTCTGAGTGACCTGTAGGCCCTGGGGAGGGCTCTGCCATGGATCTAATCCTGCCTGATCCTGTTGGAGAGACACAAATCCATGTCCTGTAGTTGCCTGGGTATCACCTCCTCCTTGCCTTCTACCTGGCCTGATTTGGCTTCTCTCCAGTGTCCTTTGCTCCCTTTGATTTCCATCCAGTTTCTGTTCCCTCCCCCACCCCGGACTCAACCCCAATTCTTTATCTCTCCCTCCTGTTGCTCTTGCCCAAACTCACCTGCCTCTTCCATTTCTCCATCCCCTCTTGCTTTTAGCAGGAAAGTTATTCATGGCATTGCACTGCCCCAGGCAAACTGCAGAGCAGAAATACCTCGGGAGCAAGGGGGCATGGCTGGGGTTAGCAGGGCAGGCAGGGGCACAGCCAGGCAGCTCTGCTCACAGGCAGCTCAGCCACGCTGGGGACAGGCCTTGTGTGCAAGGGGGGAACTGCTGTGGGTCCCCCAGCTCCGTGTGTGGCCACAGCTGTGCTTTACCCTCATCTGCAGGGCTCTTCTCCCCAGCTTTGGGGACTTGTAGTTGTCCTGAAGAGCTGCCAGCAGGGTGTGAGTTGGGGTCAGTGCTCAGACAGTGACTCCCACTCCCATTCCCTGGTCTATGAGAAGTGGGATGTGTAAACAAGTACTTGTCCCCTTTTGTGTGTCTCAGTCACAGTCCAAAACCAAGTTTGTTCTGGTTTTACTCTCTTTCCATTCTGGAACATTCTCCTGTTATTTAATCTGCTCCCAGAATTCTGAAGGTCTAGACATGGAGGGAAGGAAACTGAGGAGAAGAAAAAGAGCAACAAGACCATGACTAAGGAACTGTAGGATCACTCAGCCAAGGGCCAACCACCCCCAGGAGAGCAGCAGCCAGGACACAGGAGCAGGTGAGGTGGGAAAGACAGAGAAATAAAGCTCAGCAGCTTGTGCTGATCCAGGCTGGGACTGTTGTGTTACTGCCTTTGGAGAGAGGGGGAAGGATCCTCTCCCTGCTATCCCCAAACACCCTGAGGCCACCTGAAACCAGCACATTTTAGTAAAAAACCCAAAAATATCTCCTAAACCATGTTTCCCTCCCCTGTGCTGAGCAATCTTCTCTCCCTGCGTGCCCAGGGGCTCTGGGAGGCACAGCCCAGGCAGGTGTGGGGGCACCGAGGGCTCTGCTCCCACCCTGGCTCTGGCAGGGATGGGTGGGGGGCTGCTGGAGGGGGAGGGCACACAGGGCAGGTCCAGAGCTGCCACTCAGGGCTCACATTTCCTCTGCTGGAGCTGTGGGGAGATCTGGGTCAGGTTTGAACAGGAGCTCCAGTCTGGGGCTCACAGCCTGAGGTCAGAGCAGATTCCAGTGAGACAGACAGAGGCTCATGGGGTGGGGCTGTTTGTGCAGAGACAACCCAAGGCCCTGCCCACCCTCAGCCTCCAGAACCCAGGGGTTTGGGGGCACAGCAGGGTGGCCACCCCCTCCACCACTCCAACATCATGTGTGGGCACAGCTCCAAGGCTGCCAGAGCTCAAGGAGCATTTGGATGATCCTCTCAGGCAGACGTTGTGACTCTTGGGGATGGTCCCATGCAGGGCTGAGGGTTGGCCTCGATGTCCCTGTGGGTCCCTTCCAGCTCAGCATCTCCTGTGATTCTGAGGGCACCTTCCCTGTGGATGTGTCTGTGACTGTGGGCAGCTCCTCAGCTTTGGGCAGCAGAGCACAGAGGTGCCCAGGCTGATACCAGGCCTCCAGATGCTCCTGTAACACAGTTATTAATTGCCATTAATATTAGTAAGGGAGGGCATGTGCACTCCTGAGGAAGTTCGGGAGTATGAGACTGAGTCTCAGCTGAAGGAGTGATATTGTCCCAGTCTACCTCTGTGTGGAGGGGAAATTCAGCAGGACCTGAGAGCACCCTGGGGCTTGGGGAGAGCAAGGAATGATGTAGGAGCATTTGGTCCTGGGCTGTCCACCATTGCCATGGAGTTTTTCCCATAATTTCAGTAAGAATTCATGTAAACCTCCACAAAGCTCCACTTCCAGGGTGACTGAAGAGGTTCTGACTGGGCAGGAAGACCTTCTGAGCACCACCCTGAGCTGCCACTGTGCCCTGAGCCAACCCCTCAGCCTGTGAGTGAGGCACAGTTTGCCAACCTCAGCTCCCCTGGAGGTTTATCTCTGGTTGCTCTGGCTTGGCTGAGGGTCCAATCTCCTGATGATCCTGCAAGGCCACCCCTGAGAAGATAAAACCTGTCCCTCAGCCACTCACAAACCTGTGGTTGGTCAGGTCACTGCTGTGGCTGCATTTCTCTTCTCAAGCGATGAATTTGGTAATTTAAAAGGAAACAAATCTACAAAAAGAAAGACACAGATTCTAAAGCACGAGACCAAAGAGATTTGTAGTGTCTAGAGGTTGTTCCTTAGTTTTTGTGGACTTCAATTTCTGCTTCTTTCTTATGAAGTAAATGAAAACTGACTCAGTTTTCCCTGATTGAAATAATTCTCTGCTAATAAATGGAAATGCCGTAATTTTACAGCCCCCTGAGAGATCAGAGTTGCAGCTCAGGGATGTGATGATGCAGTTGCCTTCCACTGCAACCACCAGCTCCTTCCTATCCCTGTGGTTTCCACAGGAGATGTTACAACTTTTTGTAGGGACTGGGTCAAATAAATCACAGCTGTGAAGTTAAAAGGAGTTGGTTGGGAAGCTTGGAGTAATTAGCAATGATGTTTAACAAACCTTGGGTCACTGGAGAAGCTCTGGGGAGGTGGGAGAGGTCTTGGTGAATAATGGACTGGTTTCACTGATGTCCAGAAAATGATGGAAAAGCTGAGATGAGGTGGAATATGTCTGTCTTCAGCTGCAAACTGCTGCCTCACATCATCCATTAGCATCAGGATCAACAGGCAGCTGTCCAGGAGCACCTTCTGCCCTTTGTCTCCCTCTTGGGTCACTGTAGCAGGACATGCTCCTTTTTCCTAGGTATAAAGGATACTCTCTCTCATTCAGCTGATGTAGTGACAGAATCTGTTCTGTTTTAAAAATTGTTACCCATTCTGAACCAATATAAAAGAGACTGATAAAGGAATTGGAAGGGCATCATTCTCTAATAGGGGTGTTACAGAAGGGTTTGTTCCTGCTGGTGATGGGAAGAGTATAAATTATCATCAGTAGAAGTTGCAGAAGATCTAAAAAATGTTGTGCAATTAAAACCAGAAGCCAAGTTTTTAAATACCCTGGATTTCATTATGACCAAGGTTGTTTGAATAGCTTAGTTGGACTCATCCACTTCATGCAGACCACGGAACAGGAACCTCTTCACTCAATCCCCAGCAGGCGCCTCCAGAAGGCAACTCCCTTACTCCTCCACCAGCTGTAAGAAGTCTCAGGAGTGGGTTTTATCCCAGTGATGGGTGTGTAGAGGGTGGGAGTTCACTACAGTGTTTATCTCTCTCTAACTGTGGGTTCTAGGTCAGCAAGCCCAGCTCATCATCCAGAGGAATCAGGACGCAGGGATGGCCCAACCTGCTGCTGAACACACAGACCCTAAAACTGCATCCAGAAGAACCCTGAGCACTGCCAGGGAAGGGCCCTGAGCGGGGAAAAATCCAACTGAGACATTCTGAAAAAGGTGCCTGCCCCCCTTCCCCCCTCACCACGGACCTGAACAAAGCAAGAGCATCCAGAGCAGCTCTGAAGGAAAGCAGATGCTGGGGATGGGGCACTCAGCCCTGTGTGGTCTCATATCTCTGTTCCTCCCATTGCCTTTGGGGACTGATGAGGTGTCCTCCAGGTGAGAGGCTCTGCAGCCCATCCTCAGTGCCCACCACCACCTGGGAGCCCCCTCCCAACTCGGGGCCACTGCTTAGAGCTCTGAGCAATCTGCTCTGCTCAGCCTCTTCCTCCCCAATTAATAATGTTGCTGTCAGTTTGGATTACAGCTCTCTGCCTTCTTTGTCTCAGCTTAAAATACTTGTGGTTTCATATTCTGTCAGAAGAGATATATAAGAGAAGAGCTTTGCTCAAAGTGCAGATGATGATGGAAAAGGAATGTGTTGCTACAAATTCCTGCAGGAGACTTTATTGGATTCCTCAGGACATATTGAAAGGCAAAACTACAGGGAGGGAGTGAACAGCATGGGGGGAACAGGGAGCTCGTAGGAGCTGCTCAGTGTGGCACTGGGGAGAGATAAACAAGGGGCTGAGCAGAGATAACAGTGAGAGTTTCTACGGTTATCTGGGCAATTTCTGTTATTCCAGTTAAGGAAAAGAACACCCACCCAACACCTAAACCAGACCTGAATGTCCTGCTGAAGTTGCTGTTATGGAACTATAAGTCCTTTACTTCTCATTGCCTTTGTGACAGGAAGAAATTTCTTATGATGGGTTGAAAGGATTTGGTCACGGAAATCCTGAGTAACTTCTCCTGGAGGAACTCATTTGCTTCTGCCCTGACTTCCCAACATCAGCTGCCACTGCAGCTCCTGCAGCTCAGCAGACTCATCTCTGAAAAACAGAAACCCCCAAACGTGTCTCAGCTTGGAGCAGAACCAGTGCTTTGTAAATCATATATCTGGGGAAGCACCCACAGCACATCCATTTCATGGGATTTATGTCTGAGTTTATATCTGCTTTTCCTGAGGGAGACAGCCTGAATGTGGCATTTCCTTCTTTAAAACCTCATTTCCCCTCTTATGAATTTTTAAAATATTATTTCTCAGTCTTTCAGACATATTTTCATGTGAAATGTTGTCTTTCCCTGTATCTGCTCCCCCTCCAGAACTCTGTCCCCTGTACATGAGGGATGTTGGTCATGATGTTCAGCCTTGCTGACTGAAACAACAGGAGTTCCACTTCCCAGTCTCAGATTTTGGTACTGGGTTGGACTGGACACCTGTGTCTTACAGAGCAAACCCAGTCTTGATTTAAGCTCTTATCTCTGGATTAATTCTGTTGCACTCTGTGCAATGGAGATTAATTTTTAGCTGGAAAATATTTGACAAGTTGGTGATTCTTCAAAGAAAATTCAAAACATTTAAACTTAAAATTTAAATTAGAATTTATCTGTGCTAGGAATAAAAGATGAGATGTAGATTTGAGGCTGATAAAACAGTGGTGGGGCAGAGAAGTTTCCTTCTCTGTCCTCTGCAGTGCTGGAATGGATTGAGGAAGCTCCTGCCAAAGTAGGACATATCCAGAGGGAAATGGAGGTGGCCATGAACAGAATTCTTCTCAGTTCCTGGGAGAAAGATAAGTCATGCCAAGGAAATCAAGGTCACACCAGTAAGTCACACCACTAAAATCAAGGTCAACAGCTGAAGGTTTTTGGTGTTCCACCCTCAAGGTGCATTTATTAAACCCAGTTTTTTCCTGGTAGATAAACTTAATTTCAGGGAATCCTTTTGAGCTAAAGCTCAGCATGACTCAGTCAAATGTCAGACTGAGAGAGGGAAAAGAAAGTTGGGAGATTCTTGTGTGAACTGCACAGTTGGAAGAGATGCTCAGAGGAGGATAAAGGAATGAAGCAGCTGCATCCCTGGGCAGGTGGAGAGCCAAAGGCACAGTCTGGGGGTGTGGGGGATCTGGACAGTGAGGGGTCACTCCCTGAGCCCCTGCTCCTCCTCACCCCCTTACCTGCACCATCCACACCTGGAAGGCACTTCTGGAGCTGTGCTGGTCATTCTGCATCAGAACTCTGGGGGGTTGTGTCACCCGACCCCTCAGCTCTTATCTAAGTGTCCTGCTTGCCTTGAGAGGGTCAGTGCCTTGGGACAAACATGGAGGGGAAGAAGTAACAGGCTGCAGGTTTGAATATTTGTAGTTAAGCAAAGGATTGGGATGAAACACGTCATTGAAGAAATGATTGGGCTAAAACACTGGTTTGTCTGGGGAAAAATATGATAGACCTGTCAAAGTGTTTGATAAAGCCACTGTTTCCCTAAACCCAATGAATTCTGAACCAATTGGAGTTGAATTTTTATCTTGTCTTTTAACATGTAGACAGACCTCTTGGTTGCCATCACCTCCAGGTTCAGAAAATGAGTTCTTTATTCTAAGATCTTAATGATTAAATAATTCAAATTCTCATAATACCAGTCCCAGGGACTTTCCATAAAGTTACAAAATGAAGCTTCATAATCACTCTCTGGAGATACCTTATCAGAGGTGACTTGTGCTCTTCAACCTACTCCACTGACCCAAGTGAAAGCAAGATCTATGAATGCACTTGCTTCTCTCACAGCCCTCAGGTAAGAGAGTAACAACACCCTCCCCCTGGAGCTGAGCTGTTTGGGGTAAAGGTCCATGTCATCTTAATTTGATGTGTTAAAGAGCACAAAGCTGGGAGGCCCTGCCAAGGCAGAAGGAACAGCGATATCCTGGGGCATGGCTGTGTGTCACAGACACTGTGTAATGGAAGAGGGATGAATTCAGGAGCACAGGATGGGAAGATGGACATTTACAGACTCCCAACAGCCCATTCCACTGTAAATTTGGAGTTTGTCTCTGGGAGAAGAAAAGCTTATGAGCAGAGTCAGCCACTGACCACATCTGAAACCTCCTGTGCTGCAGCCCTAAAAACCAGAAGGGAGATGATCAGAGGGTGGGAAGAGTAGGAGGAGAAAGAAGAGGGGAACTGCACAAATGCAAATGGTTTGTGGCCATCAGACCCCTTCAGTGTGGTGGTGGCTTGTGGTTAATGCCTTTGGCATCCATGTGGGGGCACTGAGGAGGGTAATTACTTAAGTTCTCTGGGGCAAGGAGAGGACCATAACCCTGGAAGTTTTTTGAACATAGTAGGGCTGACCTTCTCTTGCTGCTCAATGGCAAATAAGGGCACAGCCACCACCACCAACCCTCCCCATGAGGAGGGGGAACAGAGGAGCGGATGACTCTCATTTGTGACCAAGAGCCAAAGTGGAGAACCTGAAGATTATGCAGTAAATGAGAGGCCACACCCTGCACATCCTCAGGGGCTCCTCAATGCCCAGCACAGGCACTCAGACCTTAGTAAGGGTCCTCTGTTGGGTCTGGCATCTGTTGAAGACATCTGACTGAGCATCAGCATTGCCAGGGGTTCAGCATTCCCAGGGATTCCTTTCTCTGTCAGCAGCCAATTCATGGATTCAGGTGCTCCTGATCCTGGTACCACCACGCACCACTTAAGGAAATCTCTCCCAGTGAAGTTCTCCTTACTCCAGGCTCCTGCCCTGGGAGGTTTTCAGTTGGGTAATCTTTTCCTGCCATGCAGCTTTGTTCTCATATCACCACTGAGGCTTCAGCCACGCTGAGAGAAGATGGATCCTGGAAAGAACCTGCACAAAACACATTCTCAGTAGTGCTTAACCAGTTGCTTTCTCTTCTGGATATAATTTCCCTTGTGGGAATTTATCTTTAATTTACTTAAGAATTCATCTGAAAAGATGAATTATTTATAATTATAAAGAATTATAATTTATTATTTTTAAAATATTACTTTAAATTGTTTAAAGATAAATTAGCACAAGAAGGGGAAGCCTTTGCCCTGTTGGTGTTCTGCCCATAGGACATGCTAATGATGAAGTTACCCAGTTATCCTTAAGCTCCCATATCTCTTAATTTCTTTCTACTTTCTTTTTCCACCCCATTAGGTTCTCAACCCCTTCTCGTGTTGCCTCAAATGTTCCTTTATTTGTTGGTCAGCGAGAAGTTCCCTGATTTCATATATTGGCCATAAAATCTGTTTCTTCTTTTATTTTTATTGTCTTTTCTCGTCTGAATTCCCTCACTGTTGTTGTCAACCCCATGTTTTGTCATATATAACAATACTTGACCTTAGATCTTGGATTGTTCTGGCTTTGGAGCAGTTCCTCCTCGGTGGGGGCAGGTTCTCTCCTGCTCCTTTTCCCTCTCTGTATTTCCATTCTAACACCATCCTGCACCAAAGATGTGGGGCTTGGGTAAACCAGGATTGCCCCTGGGATTTCTGGGCCCCTGGGCATTGTCAGGGGCTGCAGACAGGCTGCAGACAGGACATCTGTATCCCAGAAAGAAGTGAAGGATGTGTCCCAGCACTGAAGGGGCTGTGTTTGAAGGGCTCATTTACTCATCCTCCCCCCCAGTGCCTCTCCCACTGGACACCCAAGAACAGCCAAACGCAGGGTCAGGGCAGCAGGAACAGGTAGGGCAGCTCTGCTGTGCCTGTGGCTCTTTCCTGTGCCTGCCTCCAGCAGAGTGGGAGGCACTGCAGGCCCCTCCCTGTGGAGCTGCCCCCGATGCTGCCCCTGCCTGGGGGCACCTTGGGGTGGGTGAGGGTCACGGTGCCCGTGCCCAGCACACACGGGGTCAGGCAGCCAACCATCACTGCTGTCACTGTGCTGTCCAGCCTGGGGCATCTGGAGGTGCATTAAAGATTAAACAGGAGCTGGGGGTCTGGGGAATGGTTGGAGCCATTCCAGGGTGGGTGGGCAGTGCTTGGCCCGAGCAAGAGGCTTTTGTGCTGCGGCCCCGACTTAGATCTTTGAGCCGAACAAACCAGCGGCATCTCTGCGGAGCCCAAAGTGCCTCCGGCTCAAATTCCACTATCTGACCTCAGAAGGGCTCCAGCTGCTTCTGCCACCAACAGAGCAGCTCGAGGAAGAGTTTCCCTGAGGTTGGCCACTCTAGAAGAGAAGGCCACTTCTTCAGAGGGCCTGGCAGGACAGAGCCTCCTCCTCCTCACTGCCCTTTCAGCCCAAGGGCACTCACAGTGTGCTCAGCATTGGCTTTTGTCCAGTGAGTGTCTGGCACCTGCCAGCACAGCCATGGAGATTCACTGCAGGACCTCGACATCTCTCCAAGGTGGGAGCACTAAATGGTTGCCTTGCTTGCCATGCTCACTCTTAATGCCTCCAACCTCTGAAATCAGTACATTGGAACTGCTGCTCTCACTGGAATGCAAACATTTTCGTGGCTTTAGGAAAACACGTTCCTGACACACATTGGGGTGTGCTGGGTGGCAGGGCCAGTGCCCAGACCTCTCTGCTCTGTAGGGCTCATCAGTGGTTTGTTGGCTCTCAGTGCCCAGTGTTAACACATCTGTTCCCACTCCCACAGTCATGAGACCACCTTCATACCTGACTTTGAGTACCCACAGATTGTCACCACCAGCTGTGCCTTCAGAGGTGACTACAGAGCTTGGCTCTGGAGGGAGGTGGAGATGGTGTGTCTGGCACTTTGGGGGCTGTCTGGAGCAGTGATGGCTCGTTGCCATCCTGCAGACCCTGCCCTTCAGATCCTTTCACTGGGCCTCAAATTCACAGCCAGCTTGGGGTAATTAGGAAACAAAGAGCAGAGGAAGAGATTCATCCAGAGCAAAGTGCCAAGGCAGAGGTACAGCCATGAGGTACAGGTGGGAATCCCCATCCCTTCTGGTGAGAACTGAAGACTGCCCACTTCAAGGATAATCCATTTCAAGACTTGCCATTTGGTCGATTATCCTTCCTAAGGAGTCCTGACATGAATCTCTGTCAGAGAGGGTCAGGTTGGCTCTCAGGGAAAGGTCCTTCCCCCAGAGGGTGGTGGGCACTGAGGAGGCTCCCCAGGGCAGTGGGCACGGCCCCAAGGCTGCCAGAGCTCCAGGAGAGTTTGGATGATGCTCTGTGGGACAGGGTGGGATTGTTGGGGTGTCTGTGCAGGGCCAAGGGTGGGACTGGATGATGCTTGGGGGTCCCTTCCAGCTCAGTGTATTCTGTGGTGCTGTGACTGTATGACACAGTGAGAGCTCTTTATTGGGCTCCTCAACCATTTCAAGGTCCCCCCCTGAGCTCTGGGCCCCCTTTCTGGGCAGTGGAAGAATCAGACCTACAAAGGAGGAACAGTCTCTGGGAAGGGCCAGAGGAGTTACCCTGAGGCTTTTTCTTTCTCTGAGTGTGAGCAGAGCCCAAGGCTGACCCTTGACATCTCACTTTCATGCCATGCACGTGGTGCCAGGCCCTGGGCACCCCCCTGCATGTTCCTCTTGCTGATTGCTGATGTTTTCAATGACAAGAATGATATCAATCGAATCAACTTTTAGCTCTGCTGCTCATCAAGGATTGCTTTGGCTGATGGGTCTTCATGCTCTTCATCCAGACTGATTGTAAAGCTTCCTCTGCACTCTATGGGCTCCCACCCAGGTTTGCCAGAAAAGCCTCTCTGAACAGAGCCTGCAGCTGCTATTTTTATCAGCTGAACATTCGACATTTTGGTGATACAAGGGAAGTGTTATTCATTTACTGGAATTATCCTTTTATCAAGTTGGTTTCCTATTGCATTTCACCCTTCATTGCACTGGCAGTTCATTCTTTAACAAGGCTGTTTCTATTCCTGAAAGTATATTTAAGAGGTTTGGTAATTTCACCGTGAGATACAGAGTGTTTCCTTTTCTCCTAAAGAATGTGTTCCAAACATCCTGAAATCCTGGAGAACTTGGAGCAACAATGAACAAATGTATGGAGAAATCTAAAGATAACAAAGAGGGCCTCATGAAAACTTCCCCTAAATTATCTTTGGAAAGAATCTGTTATTGTATGTTAATTTTAAGCACTTTTTACTTGTCAGATTTTGCTTTCTGCTTCCTGTTGCAGCCTTTGTTTCCCCAGTCCTGACTTGTGCTGGAAATCTGCTCCTGGGCCCTTTTGTGAGGGTTTTTGGGGGTTCAGGCAGCAGTGACCAAAGTGCAACGTGCAATTCCAGATGTTCAGTCCTGTACAGCCTCAGACCCAGAATGTGGGAGGAGTGGGGCACCCACAGAGCAGGATTTGTGGGGTGATGGATCAGGCAATGCAGGGGCAGAGAAGTGAGGCTGAATTCTGCCTTTCTGGGGCCATGGGGAGAACACAAATCATGAGACAAACTGGGAAGGGTTGAAAGCCGAGAGGCAAACCACAAACTGTCTTGGCACTTCCTGGTGGCTCGTTGTGAATTGGCAGCAGAAATGCCCCTGTGATGGGTGTTTCTAATCAATGTGAGAGTTTAATTTGCAGGAAGGGCAGTGAGTGAGCCCTCAGAAGCTCCACTGACTCTGCTGGGTCCCAGAGAGGGCTCAGAGTGAAGAGGTGGAAGGACAAACATGTGGAGAGATTTTTCCATCACATCTGGCCACTTTGGGATTCTTGGCTCTTACATCCTGGTCAAGGATTGTAATTTCTATCATTTATTGTTTTCATGATCAATCCAAAAAGTTTCTTCCAAGGCTTGATCAGTCAGAGGTCTGGGTGGGGGAGTCAGTTGTGTGGACAAAAGCTTATCATGGGAGGTTTTAAGAAGACAAGGGAAATATGTGTATCTTCATGGAGGAATCAGAGGTAAGAGGGTCTTTTTTAACCTAAGATTTTGTGATGGATCAACACAGTGGAGAGAAATGTCTTGGAGATTTTGGGAGTGAACTTCACTTCTGGCAGCCAAACCATAAAAGAAATGTCGTGAACCTTAACTTTGTATTTTTGTAGTTCTTTTTGGCTCATGTCTGAGTGCCCCCAACCTCCTCAGACTCTGCACCACATCAGCAACAAAGAGATGCTTTAGAACACTGGAGCCCCCAGGTGAAAATTGCTCCTGAAACAAAACCTGATTTGCCCATAGAGGAAGAGAGTGATAAGGAAATTCAGGTCCAACTCAGCTAAGAATTCAATCTGTGACATTCTTCTAAACCCAATTAACCTAATACAGTAACTCTCTCTGCATGGGATGAGGAGACACAGACAAATTTTGCCCCAAGGTCTAGAAATAACCTGTCCATGTGCTTGTCAGAGTAAGTTTAATGAGTGAACAAAGCAGACAGAAGGATGTAACAGTTACCCTGGCTTAGAAGTCCACCACAGATCTCAGGGATGGATGTGTGAGCAGCACAAGCAGGTAGGACACTTCTCCAGGTTGACCTTCCAGTCTCCAGAAAGAGCACTTCAAGAGGAAAACGTTTCTGGAGTAAGTGAAACCTCTTCAGTAAAGTGTAAAAACAGATCCCAAAGATCAGACATGGGCAGGTGGGGGAAAATTCCTGGGAAAGTTGGCATTAAGGACAGAATTAATCAATGCTGGTGGCTGTGGGGAAGGGCAAAGTGGAGATGGTTTGTAGGAAGCTGAGCAGCCACTGCTGTGCCCCTGCAGAAGCTGAGCAGGCTGTGGGCCAGCCCTGGGGCACTGGGGTTGTGTCCCCAGCCAGGTTTTGGGTGGGACTGAAGTGCTGGGTCAGGGGCCCAAGACACGGTGGGTGAGCGGCTTCGCTCTGGAGGTGGCAGTGCCAGGGCAGCTTCTCATCCTGAAGCTCCCCCAGGCTGTGGAGGTACCTTGTGAAGGGACACTGAGGTACATGATCAGGACAGCGACCCAGGAGTGGACAGGCCACACAGCTGGATAGTCCTCCCTTGAAACCACCACAGGAAAATGTGGGAGATACTCATGGAATGCCCCCAGGGAGTTTAATCTCTGTGGAGCCTGCCAGCCCTCACTGCTAATTCAAACAGGACTGTGCCCACTGTGCTGGTGTGAGAGGGTTGTGCAGAGGGTGCTATGGGTGTCACCCAACAGACAGGGTGGGGCTTGATCCATGCCCCTGGCACTGCCAGTTCCTCTCCATGGTTGGTTCATGAGGGATGGAGTCTCTGCTGACCCCTGGGGGACCCTATTCTGCCTTGGTCCAGATTCAGGTCCAGATGCACTGCATTCAGGGAGGTACCAAACTCACAGGTTGTCCTGGTTTTGAGTGAGATGGAGTCAATTTTCTTCTTAGTGCCAGGTTTTGAATTTAGCAAGAGAGTCCTGTTGATTGCACACTGACCTTGTGCTGTTCCTGAGTAGTGCTGATCCAAGGACCTTCCCTTTGCCTTGCTCTGCCAGCAAGAGGGTGCTCAAGAAGCTGTGAGGGGGCAGAGCTGGGGCAGCTGACCTGACCTGGCAAAGGATGTTCCACACCATGGAAGGTCATTCCCAGTATACAAACTGGAGAAGCTGCTGCTCCCTGCTGGGGCCGGGCTGGGTGTGGGGCAGTGAGGAATTGTGTCGTGCATCACTGCACTTCCTTGGGTTTTATTCCTCTCTCTCCTTTCCATTATTATCATTATTATTGACATATTTTATTTTGTTTCCATCCTTGAACTGCTCTTTTCACAAGCCACAAGTTTTATTGGTTGGGATTCTGCTCCCCATGGGTGTGTGGGGCTGAGTGAGGGGCTGGATGGGGTTTTAGTTGCTGTGTGGGTTTAAACCATGACACAGGGACCCCCTGCTACATAAACGCCCTTGTGCTTCACTGACTAGGTTTTATTTTCTGCTCAGCTTGCTCCTGCCACCTTCCCTAGGGATTTCTCCTGGCCAGAGCCAGGGATACAGCACTGAGCAAAAGGGATCTTGGTCTTGAATCAGATTTGACAATCCTGTGTCCCCCTGTCTAAGCCAGGAGGGCTCTGTACATGCTGTGCTTCTCTCAGCTGTATTTAAGTGTAATGTTCACACTTCATGTAATTCTGGGAAGAATTACAGCTGTCTTGCTGATAGGGCATTGAATGAGAGTAGTTTTTAAAAAGATCTAATTTGTGATGTAGTTCAGCAAACAAAAACAGTGACCAGATAAAACATATTCCCACTGTGCCTAAATGAGTGTCAATGTCTTAGCTGGGAGTGAGAGGGAAAGAGTCCTTCTACTGAATTGTATAAAAACATAAGAGTTAAAGAGAAAGTAGGTTCTTAGACAGCAAGACAAATTGAAGCTCTCACATCTGCATTTCAAAGCCTTCATTGTCCCAAGGCAAGGCAAACAAAGTGGCATTTGCATTTTCCCTGACTCCGGAGCAGTGTCCAAAGGCATCAGCCAAATGGAAGAAACGAGGAGAAGGGAGGTGAAATTAGCACACAATGTGCTCCCTCCAACTGAGAAATGAGATAGAAGGAGTGGGAGGGAAAGCTCCTAAGAGAGTCCTTTGATGCTTGTTTTTTCTGAAAGGAGAAAGTCCATGGGAGGTTGTGATTTCCAAGTGCAGCTCAGCGATAGCTGACTCTGACTGGAGGGCTCTCAGCGATCCAACCCACGACTCAGCGTGAGGAGCTGCAACAAACTCCTTGTGCCAGCTCAGGTTTGCTCAAATAGGGCTGATGGGTGAGCTTTGTGCCAGCGTGTCAGATGTGCCATCAGCAAACACAAGCAGTGCTGAGTGGCACCTCCCTTGGCTTCTCTGGGGTCTTTCCATCAGCCCCTCTGTGCTCTCCTCCTGCCCCCACACACCACCACTCCCTCCAGATAGAGCTCAGGGCCTTCTGTGCTCCTTTCCACTTTGCATATTCAGCATCTCTGTCCCTGTCCTTGTCCTGGACCTTTACAGGGCCTTGCCTGGCTCGGTGCCTCCCCATCAGCCTTCCCTGTCACGGTAACACTGACCCTCCAGCGCTGGGGTTGTGTCCTCCCCAGGCCACATCCACACTCTCAGCCAGAATGGGATCCACTGCAAGAAATTCATCCCTTTTTTACCTCCTGCAGTCAGAATTCTGCTGTGGCTCTCTGATGGCACCCAGCAGAGCCTCCCGTGGGTGTGCTGCTGTGAGGCCACCTTGGAGAAGTGTAGGACCAAGGACAAAGGCCTGGAAAAGGACAAGGAGAGTGGTGGCTCCTCATTACTGAAGAGGAATTCTGTCTGTGCAATGAGGATCTTGGCTGGAATTGGTGACAGGACAGACACCTTGTATAGAGAGCATGGGGGAAAGGCTGTTAGGATAATTTTTCTTTCCGTGAAAGAGTGGCAACCTGGAGAGGAAAGCACCTGCCAATGAAACTGAACTTTATCAACATGAACCTTATCAATTAAACCTTCACAACAGTGGTGGTGGAAAGAGATCCTTGGAGGTCTCCAGCCCAGCCTTCCCTGGAGCAGGAAGAGCCCAGGGCTAGGTCAGGATAACCAGGGCTTTGTCCAGCTGAACCCTGTAAATGCTGGGGGATAAAGTCTCCTGGCAACTGGCCCAAGGCTGCAGCACTCTCCTGGAGGGTGAGTGATTCCTAATGCCCAACCTGAACCTCCTGAGCTCCAGTTTGTGGTTGTTGACCCCTCCTGTGCTGTCTGGCACCAGTCAGAAGAGTTTGGCTCTGTCATTCTTGTATAATGGCCCTTCAAAAAGTCATGGACCGCCCTTAGACCCTGCTCAGTCTCTCCCAGCAGAAGTGGTGCCTTCCCTCCACCTCTGCTAAACCAGCCCTGTCCCTCTGCCTGTCCTGGCAGATCATGTGTCCCAGGTCTTGACCATTTTGGTTGCCTTGACTGGTCCCTCTCCAGTTACTCCATGTGTTTCTGAACTGGGAACTCACAACTGAACAGTGTTCCAGAGGCAGCTTTCCCAGCACTGAGCTCTGACAACAACCTCCCTCTGCCCCCAGCTGTGCTCCTGCACACAGACCCCAGCAAGCAGCTGGTCTTGTTTGCAGGGACTGCCAGCTCATACCCACTCTGGCATCCACCAGCACCACCAGCCCTTGGCAGCAGGATTGCAGCTCAGCCAGTCTGCTCCCAGGTCAGTTGAGCTGTCTGCTTTCCAGCCCAGATTCTCCTGACCTGCCACTGCCATGCTGGGAATGGTGGTGCAAAGTCGTCCTCAGTTGTTCCTGGCCAGCTGTGGTCTCGTTTCCTCCCTCTGCACTTTGCAGGTCTTTGTGTGCTTTGCTGCTCCCAGGGCCTGTGTCAGGCTTGGACACTGAGCTCCTGTGCCTGTCCCTGCCCTGGGCCTTGGTCAGGGTTGTGTCACATCCCACTGTCACATCCCCAGTGAGCAATCCCAGACTCAGAACACTGAGAGCTCTGCCTGGAGCTTTGCTTTTCATCCTTTTCTCATAACAGCTCCTATTTTCTTTTCCAAAAGGTGCACAGCAGTGCCTGTACAGAAATGTAGGCACAGCCACACACACACAGACACACACAGAGACACAGAGACACAGACACACACAGAGACACAGACACACACACTCACACACACAGACACACACACACACAGACACACACACACACACACAGAGACACACAGACACACACACACACAGACACACACACAGACACACAGACACACACACACAGACACACACACACACACACAGACACACACAGACACACACACACAGACACACACACACACACACACACACACACACACACACACACACACAGACACACACACACACACA
>JAWWLZ010000081.1:2843843-2862976 GCA_035041345.1 Poliocrania exsul | reverse complement strand
CTTGAGCAACCTGATCAAGTTGAAGATGTCTGCAATCATTGCAGGAGGGTTGGACTAGATAGCCTTTTAATTTCACTTCCAACCCCAACTAGTCTGTGATTCTAAAACTCTTTTTCTATATATTTATGAAAGAACATCTCCCTCCCCTTTCCAAACCCCAGACTTTTTCTTCTCCATGGTAAACAGTCCCAGTCCCTCAGACATTGTTCTTGCAAGAGGTACCCCAGTCCCATAATCGTCTTTGTGGGCCTTCCCTGGCCTCTCTCCAGCAGATCCAACTCTCTCACGTTGGGGGAGTCGAGATGTGCCCCCCCATACTCCAGCTGTGGCCTCAGCAGGGCTGAGCAGGGAGAACCCATCGCCTCCCTGACCTGCTGGCACTATTTTGCCTAACGCAGCGCAGGATCCCGTTGACCTTCTTTGCTCCAAGATCAAATTTCTGGGCAAGTTGTCCACAAGAGCTCTCGCGTCCTTTTCTGACAATGTGCTCTCCACCTGCTCGGCGCTGCTTTGTGTCCGCGGCATCCCCGTGCCCGCCCCTGCTCGTGTGCCGGGCGCGCCGGGCGGGTGTGTCGCGGTCGGGCAGAGGCGCCGGCGCTGCCCCGGCGAGGCGGGGCCGTGCAGAAGCTGCCCGAGGGCGGCTCCGCTCGGCTCGTGTGCGGCTCCAGCACAGCCCTCGGCCACGGCCGGGCACGATGTCGGCCGGGCTGGGGCCGTGGTTGCTGGGCTTGGCTTTGGCCTTGGGGCCGGCAGGTGAGAGCCGGGCGGGGAGGGCAGCGAGCCTGGGGCTGGGCGAGGAGGGAGCGGGACAGGGAGCGGCAGGAGCACGGACAGGGACAGATGCTGGGACAAAAGCGTGGGGACGGGATGGGCGGTGGCTGTGGCTGTGACGGCGCCGGGGGCTCCGGGGTAGTGGGGGAACATCCTCGGTCCGTGGTCGCGCCCTGCCCGGTGCCTGCGCTCTCCCCCCGCAGGGCTGCGGGCGCAGCTGAGTCTGGAGGAAGCCGGCGGGGGGCTGCGAGCGCCCGGACAGTCCGTGCGCCTCTCCTGCCGTGGGTCCGGCATCACCTTCGAGAATCATTATGTTCGCTGGTACCGTCAGGCACCCAAAGGGGAGTTCGAGTGGGTGTCCTGGATAAGCCATTATTCATCACATATTCAGTTTAGTCCAGCAGTGGAGGGTCGAGCCACCGCCTCCCGGGACAATTCCCGCTCTGAGGCATCTCTCAACCTGCATCTCCTGCACGCTGGGGACTTTGCCCGCTACTTCTGTGCTGTTTGCACAGAGACATGAAATCCAACTGAGCTTGAACACAAACCGCCTGTCAGTGTCCCGGCTCTCTGCCTCGGAGCTGGAAAGGGCTTTGTCCCGCCGATATACAGAGTTGCTCCCAAAGAGTCTTGTAATCACAGCTTAGAGTTTGCAAATGTATGATTCTAATAAGGGCGTCCTACCTTTTGCTGTCCCCAAATGAACTCTAACACTTACACTTGACTTCTTCTCATGTGTCCTGTCAACTCACCGCCCATCCCTCCAAACTGCTTCACCTCTGGAAACTTTTCCAGTTCCTATTGTTTCCCACTATTATGGACACCCAGTGCAAATGCTGAGATGTGTGAACAGCCCTGCTGTGGTTTTGGGCACAGCTCAAGTCCACTGAGTTCAGCCCATGAGTTTTGCTCCCTGAGGGGTAAGCAGAGGAAATGGGGAAATTCGAGAAGCTCCTTTGGGAGCTTAGTGGGAGAATAGGGAAGCCTATGTTTCTTTCCCAGATCTGAGATTCTAAAGGAAGCAAGGGTTTGAAAGTGTGTTTGTTTGCTGCTGGATCCTGGAGATCACATGCAGAAAGTCAGGGAGGTGGTGGAGTACTTTAAGTGATTGCTTCAACTGTACCTGTCTGTTCATCTTTGTCTCCTGGATTTGCAGATGGCATTTCCCGGGTGCAGACAGAGGCCTCAGGCCCTACATTAGGGAAGACCTCAGAATCTGTCTTGCTTACCTGTCACATCTCTGGTGTCCCCATCACTGACAGCAGCTATGCATGGGACTGGATCCGGCAGACTCCTGGCAAAGAGCTGCAGCACATAGCACTGCAGTATCCTTACACAGAACTCCAGCACATTGCTTCATCCTTCCAGACCCGAGTCACCAGCTCTGCAGTCCCCTCTAGAAACCAGCTGTTGCTGGAAATACTCTCACCAGCAGCTGCAGACACGGCCACCTATTTCTGCAGCACCAGAGAACTTGAAAAGGGCACAGTGCTTGAAAAACAGGCAGGGCCAGGGCAGAACGGGAAGGAGGGGTTTTAATCCAGCGGGGTCTTTTGTGGTTGCTGCAAGGCAAGGCTCATCCCAAACGTCTCAAGACTAGTCTGTGCTTTCTTTTCCCAGAAACAGACACAATAATAACAATAGCAGCAGCAGCCTCCCACAAGCACACCCCAAACCGTGAACATGTTGTTAACTTCTTCCTTCCTTTTCCGTATCTTCTACAGGCAGAAGGAGCCAGAGAAAGAGGCTATTTAGTTTTGGTTTTGTTTTTAATTAAATAATGTGCTGGGTTTGGTTGGAGTAGAGTTAATTTTTTTCACAGTACCTGGAATCGGACTACGTTTTGAATTTGTGCTGAAAACAATGTTGATAATTCAGGGATGTTTTAGTTAATTGCTAAGCAGAACTGACAGAGTCAAGGCATCTTCTGCTCCTCATACCCCCTGCCAGTGAATAGCTGTGGGTGCACAGAATTTGGCAGGGAACACAGCTGGTTCACAGAATCAGAATCAGAATCCCAGACTATTCTGAGTTGGAAGGGACCCACAAGGATCATCGAGTCCAACTCCTAAGTCAATGGCTCACAGCTGACCCCAACTGACCAAAGGGGTATTCCAGACCACATCACATCATGGGCACCATATAAAGATGGGTGAAGAAAGAGAAAGGGAGAGACACTGAATGATGGCATTTGTATTTCCATGTGACTGCTCTGTATGATGGAGCCCTGCTTTTCTGGATATGCTGAGCAGTGTGTCTCAGTGGAAGAAGGCAATGAATTCCTTGCTTTGCTTTGCTTTGCTTTGCTTGTACAAAAAGTATTTGTTTTATTTATGAAACTGATGAGTCATTTATTAAACTCACAATTTACTCACTTTTACCATTCCAATTCTCTCCTCCATCCAACCAGAAGGAAAGGAGCTTAGTTGCCGCCTGTGGTGAAACCATGACAATGAAACACAATGAGCATGGAAGGAGTTAAAATTTTAAAGTGGAAAGGCAGAACTCAACTGCATTTGGATACTTCACATTGTTTAGGGAGTCTCACAGTAATGTTGTCATAACATGTAGCAAAAGTCAATTAATTGTGTCTGAGAAGAGAGTGGCACTGCACCAGAAGCTGCCCTGCAAAGATGATTTTTCCCAGGACATGATGAAAAATTCTTTTTCTACACTCCTAAATTTGGCTTCATGTGAATAAAAACTTTTTTCTTATTCTCAGGATTGACTGTTTATTTGGAAGTATAGATTTTCATGGAAGATGTTTGGAGACTTAAGCAAATGCATCCATGTTCTTGTGTTCACAAGCAGAGTGCCTGAGGCATCCTATACAAGAGTTGCATATGCCAGAGGGTCAGCTGTCCCCAGACTTTGTCCCGATTACCACATCTGACTCTAGGGAAGGATTGCTGCAGTGCATTAATCTATTGCCATTCAGCACAGGAGTCTGCCTGTCAGGCCAACGTCAAATGTCTTGCAAAGGCTACAGACACAAAGGAAAGGCCACTTTATTTCTTCTGTTACCTCCTTCTTTTCTTGTAGGTATCAGCAGCTCGGGGACTTCCACAAGCAGATATTGTAGCTCACTTTTCAAATCACTGCTTTTAACTGTCCTCTCCATAAGGAACATTGTGACTTAGTGTTTTATGCTCAATATCTAAATATCTAGTTTCCTATGATCACCTGTTACTCTGTGACCAGTAACATCCCTGATTTGGAAGAAAGGTTTAATGGGATGGTTCTCTCAACAGAAGAACATAATCCCCACATAGCCTTTCAGAGAAAAATTGCTTCCTTGACCAAGGTATCCCAGAACTAGTTCTCCATCAATAAAACGACCATGGACAAAAGCTCTTGTAAATGTCTGATGAAATCAGGTGGATGTGCTGGGAGACAGGCTCAGAGCGAGCTGTTCTCCCCCACATCTCCCTGCCAAAAAAAGGAGAAAATTTTGTTAAAATACAAATGGAGATTTCAGGGGGAATAAAAATAATTATGCTGGAAGGGCCAGGATACTTCCTTTTGGAAAGCAGCAGTGTACACCTTTCAGTAAGGCCTGAAGGAATTCAAACAGCCTCTGAAATGTGTCTTCATCTGCCTAGGACACATTTCTTCTGGAGGAGAGGGAGACTTCCTCTGTTCCCATTTCCTCTGAAGCAGAACTCAAGTATGGGTCTTCAGTGTCACTTAGTGGAGCACAGCTTAAACATTCTCTCCAGCACATCACTGATGGTGTTGGAGCACCTCCTGGAATGTTTTGAAGGACCTGCACCAGAACAGAGATGGAAAGAAGAAAGGCAGAACTCAATTTTTAAGCCAAAGAGATTCAAGCGCATGGCTTGTGGGAGTCTGTGAGCACAGTTGTGCTCTGTGACCACTGCAATGGAAACAGGCTGTGCAATGGCCTCTGAGATCTCAGAGACAAGCAGGGTGAGGCCTGTTTCAGGAGGTATTTAGAGCTTGTTCTCTTTGTCATGCCAACAGCTGAACAGGCTGAAAGGGTCAGGTCAGCACATTCCATAGCTTTCATGCAGGAGAGAAGAAATAAGGAGGAGAAAACAATTTGACACACTCAAGGAAATAGCAGATGAACATGCTTATGTTAACAATGGAAAATAGCAGCACTGGGATTTAGAACAGTGATTAAAAATGAGAAATACACCTTTGTACTCAATGACAACAATAGTGCAAACAGGATGAAATAATGCTATTTCTTTTTCATGTCCTAGGACTGGATCTGAGGATTAGGAAACTGCTACACAATTCCAAGTTACCATTCAAGATCGTTAAAGTAAGACAAAAATCAAATTATAAGCCAGCTTCAGTCAACAAAAACCAGATGTTCCTCACCTTCACACTCTGTGAAAGGCACATACAAATAAATCAAAACTTTGAACCACAGACAACTCCATGGTCAAATAATCAGTTCATAAGATTAAAGAGACTTAGAAAAAGAAATGGTGCATATAATCAGGGAAAAAATTACATGAGCCTTACAAAAATTATACTCAGAAACACAGAAAGTACAATATCTGAGTAAATAAGCAATGTTAGCACATTAAGCACATTAAGGTAAACAGAGTCCATTGAACCACCATCAGCTAAATCAAAATAACTTCTAAAGAATTCATAAACATGGACTGATTTTTAGTTTGTCATGAAAATGGGCTTTGAGAACAAATATGCTTAGAGGCCCAGAAACAGTTAGGAAATACAGAATGAAAATGAATGGAAAATTAGCAAGCCTACAGATAATACCCAGCTGCTACTCAGATACTCTGAAATATTTCACCCTAACTCTCTTGGTGTTTGTTAAAACACAAGCAAGTAATCAGATCCTGTCAATAAGAACAGGTCTAACAGTAATATTCTTTTTTGAGAAGTACGGACAATATTTTAGTGAGATTAAAGATAACTATGCTGTCTGTCAGAAAAAAAAAAGCTATAATGATAATGTTACTTGTAGTGCAGAGCATCCTCTGGAACTGTATTAGATGTTCAGAAGTAGAACATTGTAGAGGAGCAGGAAAATAAAAGCCAGCTCTTCAAAGACATAAAGAAGCAGACATCACCTGGCACTGAAAAAAAAAACCCTAAATATTTTTGTAGAACTGTCTACCACAGTGTGAACTACGTACCACAGTGATTGAAAGTGACTGAACCACCACACATGAATTGTCTCTCTCCTTTCTCCTGAATGTGGAAACATGGTGCCCTACATGGTCTATTTTTCCTCAGACAACAGTGTGGACAAAGAAAAATTTGACATCCAGAATCACTCAAACAGCAGATAAAACATTTTTATCCAAGACCAATTTCTTCAAGGTTTGGATCTGATGTCATTTTAGACATCTGATTGTGAAGTTGATCAAGAGGGCATTAACCTACTGTATTTAGATGTTTCCATTAAAGCTCAGCATTATGTTCTTCTCTCCATCTCAGAGCACAGAAGAGGTTTTTGGCAAGAACAAAGGTCCTTTTACCTTCATAGCCAACAGTGCCCAGAAGCAGATGCATGAGGAACAAGAACAGGAGGCCAGAAAGGGCACTTTCCACTAGCAATGTCCCAGCTAGAAACATCAGAGCAAGGACTTTGAACCATGTACGGTTGATTTGTATTTATTAGTTTATTTAGGATCCCTTCGTTCATCATTTTGCCTTTTGCAACCTTTGCTTGACTTAGTGCTTTGTCAAGATGAATAATTCTTGAATTTGAAAGAGCTAATCTCTGAAAATGAGCAGGTCTCCTAGACCCCTCCTCTGTCCAGGACCAAAACTTACAGGATTCCCCCCAAAAGATCCCTGAAGAGCCCAGATTCTGCTCTCCTGAAGTCCAGGGCTTCACTCCTCCTTTTTGCATTGCTCTCTACTCTCTGGATCCTGCGCTGAAACATTGCTGCCCCTGAACATCTCATAGCCACCAGAAATTCTTTCTCATTTGCAAGTAGGAGGTGGTCGTGGTTTAGGAATGGTATTCTCCAATTTAATCCTCCTGCTTAAACCATGCCGCCACTCACTCAGAGCAGTGGGATGTGGAGGATTGAACTGGGCAGGCCCAGCTCAATTGGTGGAGCCTCAGGTGTAGAGTAACCAGGTGGCCTTTACTAAATGTAGATCCCATTGTTTTCAATGTGGTTTTTAACAGCCCATTTTACTGTTTAACTTTCCCAGAGGCTGGTGCATGGCAGGGAATATGATACACACTCACTCCGTCTCGTGCTCTTTGGCCCAGGTGTCAATGAGGCTATTTCTAAAATGAGTCCTGTTGTCTGACACAATTCTCTCTGAGTGGCTGTGTCACCACAGGACTTGCTCTTCCAGGCACAGTATGGTGTACCAGGCAGTGCTGTGAGGCACAGGATGAGTCTCCAGCCATCCAGGGTTTGTGTCCACCATTGTCAGCATGTAGCACTTGCCTTGGTTTGGGGAGTGTGATGGGATCGATCTGCCAGGCCTCCCCAGATTACATTTCAGCTCTTGTTCGCTACACCATAGGGGCTTCACTCGCTTTGCTTCATTGCAGCATGTGTCACAGTTATGTATAACCTGAGAGATGGAGTCCGTGGTTAAATCCACACCTCAATCACAAGCCCATTTGGATGTTGCACCTCTTCCTGATGACCTGAGGGGGCTTGCGCCCACTGAGCCAGAAATAATTCACAGATCCACCTGAGACACTTTGATCTTGGCAGCTCAATCTATCTGTCCACTGTTGCAATGCTCTTCAGTAGCCTGATTTGGGTATCTGTGCATCTGCACAACAGACTTTCACAGCCAACTTCTCTGTGCAGGTAGTGATGTCTTGCTCCAATTCAGCAGCCCAGATGAATTTCCCTCTGTGCTGCCAATTCGTGTTTTTCCATTGTTCCAGCCATCCCACAGAGCATCTGCCACCATACACAATTCAGGTGAGAGGTAGAGCTCTGGCCATTTTTCTTGTTCAGTGACATCTAAAGCCAACTGGATAGCCTGCAGCTCTGCAATCTGACCTGATTTACCTTGTCTCTCAATAGCTTCTGCAACTCAGTTGCCTTCCCAGTCTGACTTTCATAATCAGCCTGGCTTCAGTCACCACAACACTGCTGAAAGGTATCCCTCCACATCTCCATAATCCCGCAGCTCTGAAACCAGTGTTAAAGCTGAAAGGTTGAGAGAGCTGGCCTTGTTCAGCCTGGGGAAGAGAAGGATCCAGGGAGACCTTCAAGCTCCTTGCAGTGCCTGAAGGGGCTCCAAGGGAGCTTGAGAGGGACTTTGGAAAAGGGCCTGGACTGACAGGACAAGGGGGAATGCCTTCCCACTGAAAGAGGGCAGGGATAGGTGGGATATTAGGAAGAAATTCTTCTCTGTGAGGGTGGGGATGCCCTGGCACAGGCTGCCCAGAGAAGTTGTGGCTGCCTCGTCCCTGTGAGCGTTCAAGGCCAGGTTGGATGGGGCTTGAAGCAACCTGGTCTAGTGGAAGGTGTCCCTGCCCACATCAGGGAGTCAGAACTGGGTGATATTTAAGGTCCCTTCCAACCCACACCATTCTAGGATTCCCTATTGGAGAGGAGCCCAGGCAATGTGCACTAACCTGCACTGCATCACCCATTCCAGTTCTTGGGTCTGGTGAGCTGTCCCACCACATCTCTACTGTCAATGAGATTATGGACCTGCAGCTGCTGTTGGAGCTCTAATTTCGCTTGTTTGATCCCCATACTGCATGCACTCCTGCACAGGCACTGTAAAGAGGCACCCAGCCATGTTAATTTCCCAGAGTAATTTCTTTTTCCCCATGGATACTTCCTTATTTAGTGCATGCTCCTGAAGTGCATCCCTTTCAGCCTTTTTTTCTTTTTTTTTTTTTTTTTATGAAACCTGTCCTGATAGTCCCATTCCTCTCGTGTTTTGTACCAGAATTTTCAATGCCTTTCTCATTTGATTATTTATCATCTTCTTCCTTCTCTGTTGTTCCCAGTTTAAAGCTCTTACCAGGCTGGCCAACCTGTTGGCAAAAACATTTTTGTCTTATTGAATCAGGTGGGTCCCATCTCTTCCAAACAGTCCTCAGTCCTCAAAAAGGATCCCATCATCATAGAAACCAAGTCCATTTGTCAATGCCAGCTATGTAACCAACTGTTGCCCAGCTGGATTCATCCACTACTCCTTCTCTTCACCTCCCTCCTCATCAGCAGGATCAACAAGAGTCCCATCTGGGCCCACATGCCCTGGGCCATCACCCGATGTGAGTCAGCACAGACAGGCAGCTGGAACAGCCACAAACTCAGGACTAAACAAAAAAGAGTAAATTTGTTTCCATTATCTTGATAGCCCTGGGAATCCTGAAGCAACACCCAAGGAGGCATAAACAGAGACACAGCCTCTGAACTCGGTCCATGCAGAAAGATCAGGAGCTCAGTTCACTCTGGGTTATCAAGGGTTATTCCCAGCCGCAAGGTCACTTGAGTGATTTACAATCCTCCTCACCAGTCTTATGCTTTTATCCCTTTGCTCCCAACACTCCCAGAGCTTGCCTGCTACTTCCCAGAACTCCTGTGACACTGTCATTAATACCCCCAAGGAAGAGAAGGAGGGGGAATAGACTGCAAGTCCATTAAAAGCATCCCCAGTTCTAGTCCATGGCAAAGAGGTGACTAGTCCAGCAGCATGGAGAGCCTTCCATTTCTGTCACTCACCACTTTTTCTGGTGCTCCTGTGTGGCTTGTGGTCGATGGGCTCAGACACCTTGTTTGTCAGAGATCTCAACTCCTCATTTGCCAGGACAGCACTGAGTCTACTCTGTGGCTGCAAATTTTCATGTGAAGCAAAAGCCTTCACCTTGGTGCCAGAAGCTTCCAGCCTTTGTCATCACGGGAACTTCCATTTCCCATCCTGATGGGCATAGACTCAACCTGCCTCTTCTTTGTTAGCAAAGGGGGGAGTGGGCTCTTGAAGTTGCAGAGTCTCAGTGGTTGAGTCCATCTCTTTCCATCAAAGTCCAGATCAAGTTAACGATGCAGAAGTTGATCATTATGAAGGATTTGATCAATCTGCAACAGCTCCTTTCCTCTGTGATAGTCACTCTCACAGGTACAGTGCCTCTACTGAACAAAGAACTGTCCTTTTGCCGACTTTCCCATCTTACCTGAAACAGTGTAAAGACTTTCTAAGGTGTTAAATGACCCCCAGACATCAATTCTAAGAGCTGAGAGAGTTTCAGTCCTTTTGCTAATGGGCACTGACACCAAATGAAAGGTGACAAAATTCTCAGAAATACTTCAAAATAACACTAAAAGTACTAATTTTTTTTTCCTGCTTTCTATGCTGCTTAACTCCATTCCAGTTTTCAGAGGTATCATGTAATCCCTAAGTTTTCATTTATAATTCAACATTTCTGATATTATCTTAGACCGTTCCTTGAAACCCATATCATGTTTCTTTATGTGGTATGTTGGGTCTTAAACCACTTGAGAAGTCATGTGACTGCCTGTATAATCCAAAATTCTGTGTAATGCAAGGGAGGCAGTTTTTGCAATGAAATACATCACTGTGTACAGGGGCTGGAGTACCACAATGATATAAACAGCACAGGGCCCTGTACAAAAACCCAAGGAATGAAAAAAGGCAATATATTTTGGGAAGGAAAAGGGTGAGTGAAGGTAATGATTAAAGAGACAATTTTACTTTTATATTTCTGTTCATCTTGGAAAGTTAGAGCTCATGAGCTTTCTAAAAGGTGAAAGAAAGGGTGAACTTGGAAGTTCTATACTCCATCAAGCTATTTGAAACCACTGAACTATTCAACTATTGTTTTTCCCTTTCCTGTTTTGGAAGAAAATGTGCCTCTGGATACGCTCATGGACTTGCCCACATGGATATTTAGGACAAATGTCTGACTTTTCATCTCCTGTTTTTTCAACCTTTTTGAATACCATGAGGAAAGAGTGATTTATTGGAATGAGTATTAGCACTGTGAGGACAGATAAGCTTGTGTTTGGAGCAGGGACTACTCTCACAGTTGTACCAGGTAAGTACATCTTTTATTTATTTCTAAAACTTTTATTAAAATTAAGGTGTAGAAAGAAAAAGGAATCTAATGGTTTATGTTCAGTGTAAGAGTTTTCTGCTGCAATATTCCCTTGAGTGCACTCTGTCTCCAGCCAGGCTTTCCAGCCAAATCCTCAGCTTGGAACGCTTAGAATGGTTTCACAGGAGCCACTGGGCTAACTCTGTGTATCACCTTTATTCCATGTTCCTCAAACAGCAGATGTGCGCTACTGAACATGTTCTAATTCATTATCAGTGTGGACAGCACTCTGGCCCAAATGGACTGTGAAGGGTCCTCTTCTCCAGTGGATCTTCGCTGACTCCCTTTGGGCAGGAATGCACATCTCAGTGAGGAGCTCACAGTGGGGAGAAGATTTGAGATGTATCTTTAACTGTCTGGTTGGAGATGTTTTCACACTGGCCCCACACTCATAGTGTCACCAGGGAAGGAATTCCACTGGCATGGAGACAGAGGAGGAAGGATTTCAATATTCTTGGGCTTCAATTTTCATGAGTGCCCACATCCAAGAGCTCCTAGAATGAATGACAATTGGCTCCCAGGTTGTCTGGACATTGAAAACACAGATGTGGGGAGTAGGGATTATAACAAGCCACAATTATTCCTGTCTTTATATTGTAGAAAAAAGGTGGATGTCACGCAATGCTTTTCTATGGGAATGCGAAAGTTGTGTCAGAGGAGTTCGTCAGGTTACTCTGTGTTATCCCAAAGATCCAGGTGCATCCCTTAGGACCTGTTGCTCTGCTTTCAGAGGTCTGCATGTCCTGAAAGTGCTGAAAAAATGTCCCATATAATTTTACATTCCTGAAACACTCTGCACTCATCCCAGAAGGGTATGGGACTCCCTTAGGAGCTGCCTAACATCTGCCCACGACTCTAGGATGTGTTGCATGAGAATAAATGTCTATTTTGGAACAATCTCAGTCCCCTTACAATTTTGAAGGGACAAAGGAATGACAAGTTACTATTCTGAAGAAAGATCTTTCAATGTTGTGCAATGATTTTCTTTCTCTAGCTAAAGTTGGGATATTTTCAAGGCTACACAAAGACATCAGGATTATGTTTGACAGTAAAAGACATTGGCCCTTAAGTATCTAAGTCCCTCAGTGCCTGTTGAAATACCTAATAAGTTGATGCCTAGATTTCCAGAATGAGAGGAACCTCACCCTTTTGGTTTTGGATTTCTTTGAGTGCTGCTCATATGCATTTTAGGATATGAAGAGCAGATATACTTTATTATCCCCAGTTTTGAGAACTACCCCAAATCAAAAGGACATTGAATAACAACCACTGGTAGTCACTATAGGATATCCCAGCCATATTCTCTTGAGGTCTTTGCCAAAGACAGACAAAGTTTTTGTTTTGGTGTGGGTAGGTTTAATCTAGATAAAATTTCCATTAAGAATACTGAGGCCCATGACTTTATGGAATATACAGTTCTTCCTGTAACTTTGTAAGACTAAAGGGAAAGAGAAGTAGCTTTCTGTCCTAATAAAATGAAAGAACACACTACAGAAATCCCTCCCAAAACCAAGCAGTAATAGGAATTCATGGCTGTATTTTCAAGTAAACCAAACAGATAAGGCTTCTGGGGCCTAATAAAAAATTGATTTTGCTTTTTTAACTACCGTTGCAATGTGTAGATTGTTTCTTGCTGAAGATCTTACCCAGTGAGTTATTGCAGAGAAGCAGCTTGTTAGTGCAGTGGCTGTTTGGAAATACTGGAGAGGAGAAAACATGAAAAGCCTTTAAAGATCTTCTCAGATAACACAGAATGCACAGGACTAACATGCTCTGGCAAAAAATGTTACAACACCTGGGAAGGAAATGTGTGTAGGAAGAATAGAAAAGTGAGCCTTTTTTGTTCTGTGTGTTTTAACTGTGTGTCACTGCTGCTCTTGTCTTTGGGAAAGGAACACAACTGACAGTGGAGCCAAGTAGGTGTCTTTTATGCATCATCTTTTCTGAGTTGTTATTGTTTGAATTTTCCCTGTTTTCCTGTTAATGAATGTTTGATTTCTGTTCAGTATCTGGTTGCTTTAGGTGTGGATAAGAGTGTAGTTTAGCCTGTTTTCATGCAAAACTTGGCTTTCATCTCAGTTCCTCACTGATAGGGTGACAGGGAAAGAGTGTAAAATCAGAGCCCCTCGATCAAACCTAGATGAAGTGCCCTGTGATGAGTAAGATATTTGACCTAATGGATCCCTGAACCAAACTGCAAGACAAACACCATACAAAATTAAAAGTCTAATGCCCCTCTCTTTAGAAAAGAGAGCCATGAGAATGCTCCAGTCAATCAGATATGTAAATCTTTTTTGGTATGTCTGATGGTCTTTCATCAGCTGAGCCTTCCTGGCAAAGATGGTTGATAGAGTCCCATGCTTTTACTATAATTCAAATTGCTAATCTGAATTAAGTCCTGACATTGGTATGTGAAATCATCCTGGACTCTCCACATATGATCTAACCTGACAACAAAGACATTTTGTTTAAAAAAATCCTCATGGTATCACAATGACTTGTTGGCTACAAAATTCTTCTCAGACCAGCTGTTACCATAAAAGACAGCTCCTGCAAGTCTAAGCAATCTCATTTCATTATTTGTATGTCTTATAGAAAATTCCCAGAGAAGGTTTCTGCTATACCATTGAAATTCAGCCTGTTGTAGTTGTCAATCCCTTGTCATTCGTGTATTTCCTGGGAAATTCAACTCTAAAATTCTTTCAAAACTGAAAAAAATACTTTTAATATTTTCAATGTAACCAAATTTCTGAAAGATCAGAACACGGATCTGAAATTCTTTGAAAACTTATCAGCATCTTTTAGATTCTCTCAAAACTCCCATTTCCATGTCTTGACGTTTTTTGGTCTCTTAGTGCCAAAGGACCACCATGGAGGGTTATTACACTAATCTAAGGAATATTGTAAAATTTGCCCATGAACAAAAGGCCCCAGGATATTCTTTCCTTCCAGTTAGTTTCTTAAACAAACTCTGCATTACACTTCTCACTACCCCTGGAGCCGAGGGTCTGATAACACGGCACAGCACAGGCATGAATAAGGTCACACTTTTCGGAAGAGGCACAGGAGTTTTTGTTGAACCAAGGACCAATCTATTCTCTTCTCATTGCCTGCAGACTGGCTGGAATATCTTACACCTTGTGCAATGTCTAGAGAGGACAACCTCCCCCACAATGAAAGTTCTTGACCTTGTCAGGAAGTCCTGGGGCTGATGAAGGGAGTGGCATCGCTGCCCATGGCAGGGGCTGGAACGTGCTCGTCTTTAAGGTCCCTTCCAACCCTGTGATTCTCTGATTCTGTGCAGAGATATGCAATTCACACACTGCTGATTGCTTCTCTCCTACCTTCTCATCTTAGAGACAAAACTCCTTTTGACATCTGAGCATTTGTTATTGAAAAGATCAATTTTGTCCCCCACTTCAACAGCAGGACTTCATTTCTGCAAGTCACTCAGATGGGGAGCCTTGCACAGCAGTGAGGGAACAAATTGACTTCTGCTCTCCCTGCCACTGCTGCTGTGGTTGCACCTTTAACCACAACAGGAGATTTGGGGAGGGGAGAGGGAGTAAAAGAAAAAAAAACAGTTATCCCCTCATGTCTCGAATATGTAAGGCAGTCCTCATAGAACTGGCATTGTTTGGATCTAAATTGTTGAGAAAGCAGAGGAATTGGACTCTTGGAGTGGCATGCATAAAAGTTCCTTTCTCATTTCCAGGTCCCTTATAAAATAAAGAATCCACTTACAGGAACAATTTCACTTACAAGCATAAGTTTGGCAAAAGAAAGCTGAGATCCTGTGGAATTAAAGCTCCTATAAAATATGTACTCCATACACCCTTTCTTGTTTTAATTTGGTCTTTTGGAATTAGCAGAAAGAACTAATGACAAAAGAAAAAAACCAATTAGTCATTGATAATGATACAAATTAGTCACACCTGGATTATCAATGAATTTTCATGACTTATCTCTCAGGCATGCTTGCAGTAAAATCCATCATGCCCAAAATATGCTTTTTTTCACAGACAATAAAAAAAGTTCCACCCCACAAGTCATTATGATGAAATCAAAGAAACTGGAAGAAGGTAGCAGCACTGGGAAAGCAGCTTGTTTGGCAAGGAATTCCGATACAAAGAACATGAGCTTGGAGATGTCCTCTGATGAAGTCACGTATGAACAGAGCACACCCATTCTGACATCAGAGGGCTTGTACAGTGCTGTGAAGGTGGTCAGTGTGACAAAAGACACAGAGGTGACCTGCAAGGCCCATTTTGGCAACAGCACCTTTACAGCATTACCAGGTACAATTTGGTGGCACAGCTGGAACTGGTTTGTGGAGACAGTGTCCTGTGGTGCTGCTATTCCCGGATAGTCAGCACCACCCTGGGTAGGCAGCAGAACTGGGGCAGACATTTGGTACTCAGTCAGGGAAGAGATGAAAGCTGTTTAAAGGCATCTAAAAAGAATGATCTCAACTGTTTAATAAATTTTTTTGGAGGGAGGAGGGAAGGCACAATCTATTTTTTGGAAATGATTCATGTTTCACCAAGCAGCAGCAAACTTCCCTCAGCAAACCTGAAACAACCTTTCTAAAACCAAGAAAAAGTTAAAACTGTGGTGTGATTAGCTTTTCTTTTTAGATTTTGTGGGCTTGTTTTTGTCATACTGAAAGTCACTCAAATAGTAAACCCAAACCAATTCAATAATTCTTTTGTTTTATGCAATTGCATGGAGAAATCCTCTCCTCAAATTCATGTTGGAATTAGGGACTGATCATCTGAGCCCCAGATTCTACTTCCCACATATTCCTATGAGAAGGGTCATATGAATGATTTTTTTATGCCTTATAAAATTTAGATATAGTTTAAAATTCTTTTTTCCTGTCATGATACAGAAAAGAAGGCTGAAGAACCAGTAACAAGGACCAGTAGCAGGTTTTGCAACAGCACAGACATCTCTGCCCAAGGTTAGTGATCAAAACAGATTATGAAGTTACATTGCTGCATGGGGGATAAGTGCATGGAAATATATTTTCTCAGGGGTAGAGGAATCAGAATACAACATATTCATCAAATGTGACCTGCTTTTTCAAGGTTGTTGCTGTAGGAACACACAAGCAACAGGAAGCAAAAAACAATGGAGACAGACACCCTCCTCCCCTGTTGTTGCCATGTTCTCTGTCATCAGTTCCTCTGCTGCTGTTCCTTGCCCCAAAACTATTATTTGTGGATTTTTCCACTTTCTGCCAAGATCACAATATCCATGCCTAGACTGTGATCTCTCCCCTTTTCTCTGTCACTGAGCAGATACCAAAGTGGAGAGAGTGAACATGCTGTCTATGACTGTGCTGGGTTTGAGAGTCCTGCTGGCCAAAAGCATCGCCTTCAATACACTCATGAGTATCAAGTTGTTTCTTTTCTGAGGTAAGGAAGCAAACAGCTTGATTTGTAGAAATATTGGAAGCACATGCCAGGAGCGACTGCCTGTCTGTGTGTACTTCTCTAACCCCACAGGTAATGATGTCTGTTCATCTGCTCCTAATTCCATTGATCAGCTCTTGAAGGTTTCTGGGGAAATAAACCAACAATGATGACCAAAACCCACAACCCCCAACTAGGCCTCTCCCCCTCCCCCCACCAAAAAAAAAAGTTTGAGAAAAGCCCACCCTGCCTCATAAATGACAAAGAAAACAGCACTTTTCTGTATCCAGAGCTCAGTTCTTCATGGCTCGTTCCCAAATTTTCTTTGCCAGAGCAACTCAGATTATTAACTGAAGGTCCTAGGAGGTGACTCCATGACTATTTCAAGTGACAGAGCACAAAGCCTGGGAAAAAATCCATACAAATAAGGATTCAAAAACAAGGATCCTGAAACATAAACATGTAAAAGTAAAGAAAGGGAAGGTAGGGGAGACTTTTAAATTAAAGTGTCCAAATAGGCACAAAATATAGTCTGGCTTAAGTTCTGTGAGTGTACCTGTGTTGATCTGACAGCTCTCAAACCGTGGTGTTTAGGCCCAATTTCATTAAATGTAGTTTAAAACATGCTTTGCTCTTCCAGACATGGGGAATCAAGGCAACAGGAACGTGAAGAACAGCTGGAAAGAATATGAATCAGCAGCACAATGGCCTGAACAACCAGTGCTGGATCTGCTGACAGTGGCCACCCAGAACATAACACATCCCTTTCCCCTGTAGACAGTTGATACTGTTCAATCCTACCCAGCCAGTTCATTTAGATTTAAGAGTCATAACTGCTTTTGCTATTTCTTTCTCTTGGTGCACTGAGGAGAGTGTATTTCTCTTCATACTCCTGCAGAATAGATCTCACCACTATTCTGGCATTTGCATAGAAGTGTCCAACCTGCTTCAATAGTTTAGAAAAATCTACTACTCACTATATATATGGATATAGATATAGATTACTTTTTAAAAGCACTTTTCACAGGCATGTTATGTAACTGTCTGTGGAACTGAGGGAATTCAAGAACAGTAGTTGCCATTTATAGCTCTGTTTTTTAGATACATTTAATAACAATAATTTCCTATTGTAGCTGAGAAGACCTCTGTTGGACCTGAAGTGATTCAATTCAAACAGAGAAGGTTCAACCATAGAAACATTTCTTTATTAAACCTGTATTTCTTCTGCAAAATATATCTCATATGCATTTTTGTTCCTGTAATAGTGACCAAAATAAAGTTTTCCTAGGCCAAAATGCTGTGGTTTGTTCTGAGCTTTTTCTTTGGAATTTGGAATGGACATTGCTGAAATCCAACTGTCCTAATGACTACTGAGAGTAGAAACAAGGTTTTGATAACCCAGATTTCCCCTTGGGTGGATTTGTCTTTTCTAGTCTTTGTGAAGGAAAGTGTCTCTTTGGACATTGAGAAGCTACAGTTGAGACAGTTTGCTGTAAGCATGAGGGAGGAAAATCCACAGAGTGGAACAGAACACATGCTGCTTTTTTGCACTCAACGATACAAGGCAGAGGCCAACAGGAAATAATGTGAGGAGGTTTGATGGGGTGATAGTTTCCACAGCAACCTGGTTATGAACTAATAGACCCCATCACACACGTTCCCCAGCTCATCTTTCTCTCACAAGCAACAGGCAGGATGTTGTGGTCAACATTTCTGACTCAGTCACACCATGCAAGATAAACCCTCCCCTTGTTTGGAAAAACAAGTTAACCACATCCTGGAGGGGAAATAAGGCTTTTCTCATACTGACCGAGGTAGTGCTGGCCTCAAGATAGGCTCTGCAGAGAACAAGGTGTGTTTTCTTGAGCTTTGCCAGGTTAGTTCCTCAGACCCTGCAGACACCTGGAGCAAGACCTTCACCCTATGCAGAAGATAAGTGAAATTTGCATGGCAAATCCAAATCCAGCAAAATGCTTGTTCAGTGCATTTTATCATCATAATGTAAATCAGCAGGAGCTGCTCACCAGTATTTATCCTGCATTTCTGATAACACCCTGAACCTTTTTATCTTGCACTCCACACCTTTTCCCAATTTCTCATGCACATTTAAATTTGAAAAATACTCCTTTGGACAAAAATGGTGTAATCAGGTGGAGAGGAGAGAAAGGTCAATGATTAAGTGCTGCTATAATCCTTTGCATAACCTGCTTCTCAAGTCTGGGACTAGCATTGGCTTGATCCACACCTCCTCTGAGAAGGAGTTTAGAAAACAAGGAGGTCCTGTCTGTACCTCATAACTCAATGGGAGGGTCTCTCTCCAATACTTCTACCCCTTTTTTTGCCCCCAGTCTCCACATAAATCATTCTAAATTAATTCTAGTTCAATATTACTGTGTATGTTTCATCCCTGTACTAAGCAGTAGAGTGAGTGTTACTGTTGGACTTTGCTGAGCTTTTGCAAATTTATATGAAACCTTAAAGGGATAAAGGCTGTAGCTGTTGCAGTAGCGAGAGGCTTTTCCTGTCTTGGCCGGCCCAACCCCGGAGACCCACGGGTTTCAGCGCCAGATGCTTAGACAATTCTCACAGAGATAAATAGTCCAAGCTCCATGTGGGTTAAAAGAACATTCAGGAATCTTTAATGAAGAAGTACACAACTTTTTATAGGGTTTTTGGGGAACACGTGAACTGGGATCAGCCTAGGGATAGGTCAAAGGTCTGTGCAGGGGCCAGGGGTCTTTTTCCTATTGGCTGAAGGCCAGCTATTCACAAACTGGCCAGCCCTTCCTTTGGGTTGTCTATCTTCCCCAAGGTCAACCTGACCTTGTTAGCGGACGTGTGATCGTGCAAACTGCAGGGGCTGAGGCCAAGTCACTCCTACA
>JAWWLZ010000081.1:2793404-2832817 GCA_035041345.1 Poliocrania exsul | reverse complement strand
TGGTCTCTTCTCTCAGGCAACCAACAGTAGGACAAGAGGGCATGGGCTTAAGCTCTGCCAGGGGAGGTTTGGGTTGGCTATCAGGAAGAAGTTCTTTACAGAGACAGTGGTCAGGCATTGGAATGGCCTGCCCAGGGAGGTGGTGGACTCTCTGACCCTGGAGGTTTTTAAGGTGAGACTGGACATGGCACTTAGTGCCATGATCTGGTAATCAAAGTGGGGTTGGGTTAAGGCTTGGACTTGATGATCTTGGAGGTCTCTTCCAACGCAGCTGATTCTATGATTCCATGATGCCCAGAATTCTTTTTTATCTGATCCTGAAAATCCATTC
Organism: Poliocrania exsul; assembly: GCA_035041345.1. Lineage (NCBI taxonomy): Eukaryota > Metazoa > Chordata > Aves > Passeriformes > Thamnophilidae > Poliocrania > Poliocrania exsul. The sequence goes on along the minus strand of JAWWLZ010000081.1, from coordinate 2,832,486 downwards.
AAAATGCTTTTCTTCTCTATGGAGTGGGACAGAGAAAGAAAGATTGCTTTGCCTAGAAAAGTAAAAGATTTGAATAAATGTTCTTTTTGCTCTAAGGAAAATCTGCACATATTCAGTTATTTCAGAAACTAGTATAGAGTTATTGATTTAATTAAATCAATGTTACCATACTGAGAAATGTTTTTGTTGGCTGGTTTTAGAGGTGCTGAACTTCTTAATAGATTTTTTCATGGCTTTGAATATTTAATCCCTGTATATAATTATCAGCTTGCTTAAAAATAAACGTTTTTTATACTTCTATGTAATAAGGACTAGTTAAAAATCCCAATGTGTAATGGAAATGTTAAATTTCAGGAGGGAATGGAGGTGGTGTTTTGCTGCTATGGGTGCTTTCATTTATATGCTCAAGTTTGTGTCTGGATTTCAGCTGACAGTAGCTTCAGGTGAGCTGCTCCTGCTAAGCTGGAAGAATACAAGGATGGTATTCCCAAGGGTCTTGCTCCTATTTACAATTCCAAAATGTGAAAAAAATAATTTTTTTGAAGCACAGATCCCTTCCCTCCCAACTATAGCAGCCAATTTGGGGAAATAAAAAGCAGATAATCAGTAAAATTCTGCTTACAGCAATTGCTTTCAAAGCTATTGTCTAGTACATCAGTGAAGCAGCTCTCCAGAGGTGCCATTCAGAGCAGAAAGTGCAGTCAGGTAAAAAAGATTGGGAAAACCCACTGCAAATGGATGGATATGAACAAATTAGATCATAATATTCCCTGTGCATTTAAATGAACATAAAATACACAGATTCAAAATACAATTTTAAGTTAATGTTTTTAATTAACTTGTTTTTAATTATATTTTAAATATTTAAAGGAAATTTTAGATTTATTTTTATTTTAAGTAACTAAATTTGATTTTAATTGAAGTTCATTGAACTTTTGAAGGCCATTGGCAGCTATGATCCTTGATACTGAATCCTGTGTCTTCAGTTTGATGTCATTCTGCAAATCCAGACCTGTTTTCTGACTGAACAAACTGGCTGTGGTTGCCAGTCCAGCGTGACGTGAGAAAGACATTGGAAGGTCCTGCCTGTTTAGAGACAGAGGCACCATGTAGAGTAGTTTGTCCTCTGCAGAAGATTTGAAGTTATATTTGGGAAAGGAAAACTGGGATTTAAAATCCTACAATACTCCTTTTCTGGACATCAGGAGTTTCAAAAACTCCCAGGAGCTACTGCAGAAGATGAGAAAATAATGAGATGATTCAGTCTCCTCCTCTTTTTTTTTCTCCAATTAATTTTTCTTTAACAAACCTTTCTATAGCACTGAAAACTTGTGGGGCAAATAGCAATTGACTTTTGTCAAGGGGATATATCTGACACTAAATCCCACTCAGCATAAGAACTCCTGAGCTTTTTTTGTTTGTTGTTTTGCCTGAAAGAGTGGTTATTTCTTATTAAATATGAAAAATACACAGAAATCTACAGGATCAATTACTTCCAAATAAGTCCAAATGGGGAAAACAGCTCCATGAAACCTCTTGGTTTACAGCTAACCTAGACAGACAGGAGCAAAACAAATCAGTTTTTGTTCTCAGTAAATCATCAGCAATAATCTAGAGTCCCATGAAGTTCAAGCAAGCAATTTACACTGCTTTTAATACACTTTAGTGCTTTATCTCTGAACATTCACATCTTAGAGAGGAGTGAATCCTTAAGGCTTCATCATCCTTTTGGTGCTGTGCAGGGGATAGGAGAGACTTGCTCGAGGATTTTAGACAGTTTTGATGTGAGGTGCCTGATGCTGCAGGCTGGTACAAGCTGGGACAAGATAAGCACTGACTGACGTGGACAGACCAAGTGCTATAGGGAAATTTCCACTCACAGTTAATTACTCTGACTTTTGCAGTGGCTGTTACCACAGAAGGATGGAGCTACAATCTCCTCTGTGATGATGTGAGTGGGGCTGGTGAGATAGGATCCCACAGCTTTGCAATTCATGTAGGGAATTGTCAGGAGAATTTTTTCAAGCATTTTAATCATAGAATGGTTTGGGTTGGAAGCGACCTTAAAGATCACCTTTTTCCACCACCCTGCCATGGCAGGGACACCTTCCTCTAGACCAGACAGCTCACTGAGTTTTGATCTAGGAATCTTGAGCAGAAACAGCCTGAGAGATTAATGAATATACATCAAAATCAAGAAACTCCTTTGAGTTAAAAGCTACTGCCAGCAGTTTTGGTAAAATTCTTTCTCATAGTGAATGTCTAGAGGCACCTGTGAAGATCTGGCTTTTGGACGAGGGACAAAGCTGTTTCTTCATCCAAGTTAAGTGCCATAAATAAATGCCACAAAACTGAGCTTGATGATACTGAGCTGAGCTTTGGCCATCTCTGGAAGTATTCAAGGCAGGCTGGATGGGGCTCTGGGAAACCTGGACTAGTGAAAAGCGTCCCTGTCCATGGCAGGGAGCTAAAAAGAGATGACCTTTCTGTGATTCTGTGGTTTAGGAATTTAGAGATAATTTTTCCTCTTAATCACAAGCTTTCTAACTAGCAATTGTTAGTGCATGTATCACTTTTCAGATAAAGAATGAGTGAATATTCATCTCGAAACTGTCAGACTTGTGGGTCCAGTTTACTCTCTTTCATAGAAAACATTCAAGGTCAAAACTGCCAGCCCAGGGGGAATTTGCTTCCATTTTCATCAGTGCTTTTTGAAGTGGGGTTTTTTGAGGTAATACCTTCAAGATGAGAATGTGCTTGAAAACATTTTATATTGGTTATAAGGAACACTGGAACATCTGTAGTAAGTTTAGAAAACTCATGCATGTAGGATGTTTTCGTGGCATTGTAAGACATCTCATTTTCCTGAACATGTAGTTCAGAGTGTCAGTTTCTTTTCAAATTAAGGTTTTTATGAGCTTTACATTTAGAAATTGAAAGAGCATTTAATAAGTAGAGAGAAAGTCTGCCATGGATCAGAACTTTCCAAGGCCAAGATTTTTGTAAAACTATGCCAAAATGTAACTTTGGAGGTGAAAATCAAGGTCTTAAATGGAAATGAGGAATGAACATAAAATTAAGCCATGTCAGCCTAAAAGAATTGCAAAAGGCTTTAGGAAGCAAATGCCTGTGGTTCCAAGGATTGCATACAGGTAGATTTGGGCCATAGGTGTCCAATATCATTTCCCCACAGAGTTTAACTGATGATTTGGGTAATTTTTTATTCTACGTTTCCAGAATAGAAATGAGTATTGGCATGTGAGTACTTACATTTCAACAATCCAAGAAATTTCACTTTTATTTTATAAATGACTTAGACTTCAAAAGCACTGAGATATCAGAGACTGTGAAGAATTTATGCATGTCCTTGCCTGACCCTGATCACTGAAATCTATTGACAAAAATTGTTCCTGAGTCTCTTTATCCTCCAACAGTTTTCTTAGTGTTTTGACAACCAGCATTTTTAGTGTTCAGAAAATACCGATGTCTGTGGATTTGTGTCCCAAGGCAGATCACCAGACTGTACACAGGTGCAGGTAAGGACTTAGTGTTTTCCATAAATACCCACTTGAATTTCTCTCCAGGTGACTTTCCAAATCAGGTTTTATTTCAACTACAGTAACTCAATATTTTGAATGAGATTATTCCTACCTGTGTGGCTGGATGTAGCACAATCCTTACACAGAAGGCAAAGCATTTTGCTGCAGCATGTTTTGGCAATGTTCACAGGCAGCAACTTCCTTTGAATTTGAAGCCAGAGCTGATCATGTGTTTTATAGCAAAGGAGATACCAGTAGAAACTGAGTTCATCAAAGTTTTTAATACTGTTTATACCATTACTCTGAGTTCTCTTTGCCACTGGTAACTCCCCCTCAGGAATGTGGATAAACTAATGGTGAAAACAGGTATTTTTTCCTAGTAAGGAATTGCCTTATAAATGTTTTTATGGATGAAAGTAGATATATGGTTAAGATGGAGTGGTAATTACTCTTTGGTGAAAGAAATCAGTTTCCAGTTTAAAGGGGAAAGAAAAGAAAGGGACATGTACAATTATGTATAAGGGTTTGATGGTGATGGTGATGTCTTTAGTTATGAGTCTCATTCCATAATAAACTGTGGATATCACAATTTAATACTCCCATCTGCAGTTCTTCAGCTTGTCTTCTAAGAAAGGAGGAGTTAAAAAATCAAATCTTTCTCTGGATGTTTTTTGTAAAGCACTTTCTGGGTGTGTGAATACAGGAAACTTTGGGAGATTAACTTTTGGACAAGGAACAAGAATTATTGTAAAGCCAAGTAAGTGAGAGTGATTAATTTAATAATTACACCTCTGTCTGCTTATTTTCTAAGCATTTAATTTGTTTGAAGATCTAGGAAATCTTGTCTCTGTTCTAGTGAGAGTTCAAAGGATGGAAAAACCTTTCAATATTGATTTTTCTTATGCCAATCCTTCCCAAATGTACCATGTTACAAGAGCAGTGGCATGGAAGGATTTAGATAAATATTTTTCGTTCTCTTTTAATTAATATATAGACACAATAGTGGTGTCTGAGAAACGAGTGAATACTAAATACTGTCATTTTGTATCCATTTGCCCTTTTGTATCTGAAATAAATGGAAAATGTGAAATATAAAACTTGCTTGCTTTTACAGACCCAAAATATACAGTGATGTGGACACTAAAGTATTAATGAATGCCATTAATGATAAGATTTATTTTGACAAAATTTTAACCAGTGGAAGTAAACTTCTGTGGCTAGAAAGCACAGAAAGACATTTTGCTTCATATTGGATTTTGGAAAGACAATAGTGGACTTTGTCATTCAGCAGTGATGGCGAATATGTTCAATTCATACTGCAATAGCTTATGCAAAGTACTTTCTCTCAGTGTGTTTGGTGATTATAGAAAGTTCACTTTTGGTGGAGGAACTTATCTGTTCGTGCTTCCAAGTAAGTCTTCCAGGAAAAGAAGTGTTTCAGCAGCAGTGTATCAGCATTTGTTTTCAGTCCAAAACAGTGTTTGGGCACATCCCAGATTCAGCAGAGTCCATTCCGTACAACTTCTGACCACTCAGCAGAACTGGATGCAGAAACTTTCTTGTACTCTGGGCCTAGAAATCTTCTCCCAGAGATTCAGCTGGAATGATGAATTCAGATTCATCCCAAAGATTTTCAGCAGTATAAACACACAGGGTAACTGCAAGTATCTTAAATTCTGTCCTGCCCTTGCAATTTCAGAAGGTACTGTATAAAGGGGATTGTATTCAAGCCTTCAGCACCAAGTTTTCATTTCCAAGCTAATATCTGACAGATCTGCATAAACTTTTTCAGAAGCTGTGAGCCAAGTAGGGGGATGCTGGTAACAAAAATAGATATGTGGAAAAGGATAGGAAGAAACCTAAGGTCTTTGTATTAAGTGGGCACCACAATGTGTAGGGTAATTCACCTACAGAGTTGATTGGATCCAGATCCTATTCAGCATCTAGTGAGTGATTTATGCCCTGATTGGCTGCAGAAAGGAGAACTAGGTGCAAGTTGCATTCTTGACATCTTCATTTGTGCATTTCTAAAAACCTCACATGAACAAGTCATTCACTTAAGTATATGAGGGACCCTACAGGATATGCAATGAATAGCTGAAATGGGCATATCTGTCGTAGAAGCCTGTTAGGAGCATGGTTGATTATCTGACTGCAAGGTCAAGTTCTTTCTCTCTCTCCCTTAGATTTCAGTCACCATACATGACCTGAACTCTTAGGGAGGAAAAAGGAATAAAGGGTTGTAGCTAAGCTGGGAGGGTCTTCCTGTCCAGGTAGCTTGGACAATGGAAACATTTTATTGAGATGCCAAATATATGCCTAGATATTCTTTGCTCGGTTCAGTAAATCTGGAATGGGATTATCTTAGTTTGTTCCTGTCCAGAAATCATCACTTATTAGGAGTTTCCCTGTTTTGTTGCAGAACAGGAAAGGTTTTTGCAAAGAAATGAAATGATGTGTGAATTCAGGAAACAGCTACAGCAAGCTGCAGTTTGGCAAAGGAACAAGGCTCAGTGTTAAACCAAGTAAGTGCATGATCTGAACAAAAGTATTTGAGAAGTATTGAAGATGCTGATTCTTTGAATTGGTTTTATGTAATTATTCTGGGAGAGATATCTGCTCCCATATCTGCTGTCTGCAGAGCTGAAATGATAGTGTGGCTGGACCCCTTTAGTGTAAACTTTGCAGCAAGAAGAAATCTAGGGGGTTTTTGTAAGGTCTGAGAGTTCATGGAGAGCAGCTGTTATGAGATGAATCCTTCCATGAATTACAATTAGTTTCTACTCACATAAAGGAAGCAAGGACAAAGTTCCCAGCAAAACAGAAACCATGTAAATCAGAGTGGTGTGCCAGAAAGATGGAAATCTTTCCCTAAACTGTAGAGTGGTCTCATTGCTCAAGTTCCTTGACCTTCATAGTATTCCTTGGTAGAAAGAGATAGTGCAGACAGTACAAAAGAATGGATTCTCCTTGTGCTTTTCACATTTACCTCTTTTAAAGAGTACTTTAAGGGCTCCCCATGTGTGGAATTACATGAGCAAGAAGCAGAAAGGAGAAAACAGCTTTTCAGAGAATTGTCAGGTCTCTGTCCTATAAAGAAGTTGTTTAATATGCAGTAACATAGACAGAAGAGCCTACAGAAGCTCTGCTTCTGTGAAATTCTGGGCCAGGTGTCCTTGCCCAACATTCTGACTACCTAGTTACATCTTCCCCCGAAAAATTCTTCAGAACTGAGGAAGGAAGTACTTCTGGTAGTGTTCCTTTCCCTTTCCAATGCACAGCTTTGAAAATGAGTGTTTACTGTATGATTTCTGTAGGGAGGGTCTTAGTTAATTTCTTCTGTGACAAAGTATTCCATGTTCAGGGCACTTCATCTTTCTTGAACTGTAAAAAGAATTGACACACAACCTGAGAGGGAGCAGAGAAGACACAACCCAGCCTTCATTTTGCACATACAGTTTTATTTCAATGACTAATAAAGTCTTCTCACATGGAACCTGACATGTGCAGAAGAACATGGGGGTTTTTGTAAGGGAGATTTTGGCTGTGTCCATTCAGGAAATGCAGACAGACTGGCCTTTGGAAGAGGAACCAGGCTGCTGGTAAAGTCCAGTAGGTATCTCTTCACTGGTATGCTTAGGACAGACAGAATCTTCTAGGTCTTCTGTTAGATTTTCATTAAAATACAGAGGAAAAAGCTTCTTTTCAGTATGAAGGAGGTATGGGGAAGGAGATCACATTCTGAGCAGTTATTTTTTAATTTCTTTGTCTTGTTCCTGGAGTGGGAAATTGCTCTTCTGCTGAAGATTAGTGAATGCCCTTTGTGTTGTGCAAGCAGGCAGTCAGTCAGGAGACATCCTGCGGGAGAAAGTATTTGAGTTTAGTGTTCATGAATAACCTTTGTTTACTGAAAAAATTAGATGGAGCTGGGACTTGGGTTTGAATCCCTTACTGGATTCATTAACAACTAAATAAACAAGTAAAACTAGGACCCTAGATTGGTTTTCACTGTAACTTTCCTTCTGTTCAATTTTTCCTGGCTTCTTTCACTTATGGACCTAGTCCCTTGCTTAGCTTTTGAGCTTAACTAGCTGGCTGATCTGTCTGAATCCTTTGTTAGATAATGAGAAGTTTTGGAAAAAGTTATGTTAATTGTTTAAAAAGTGGTGGAAATTTCATCCCCCCTTGAAATGTCTATCAGCATGTTCTGGATGTTAAAGGCTGAGGCTTCTCTCCTTTACTGTTTCTGTATAAAAGTTGGTTATTGTGGGATAACTGAGTGTTCCTGGAAACTCACCTTTGGGAGAGGCACAGAACTGATTATGAAATCAGGTATATCTTAAAGCAAATAGTTGTTTGACATTGGAAGTTCAAGGCTCAGGTTCTCCTGCATCTTAACCATGACAAAAATTGTTCTGCTTTAAAAACTGTCCAAGAACTTCAGCTGCATTATGCTAAGAGGTAACTGGGCTTGGTTTTCTACTGCTTTCAGAATTGTTTCTATTTGAATTCTATGGAAAGATCAGAGGTATGCAGATAGAAAGACATCTTAATTTAGAGTCAAAGGCATGTGACAAGGGTGGTACCTGTTTTCCCTCTTGAACTCTTTTGAAAAATACATATACTTGTGTGGACCAAAAGTTGTGTGTAGTTTTTGGGAGGGAATGTATCACTGTGAGAATTCAGCATCCAACTGGAAAGTGACCTTTGCAAGTGGGACACAACTGACAGTGAAACCAGGTAGGCAGAAAGCCTGAAGGAGTTAAGGATAGGAAATCTTAATTCCTCTTTCCATCATTAAAATCATTATAAAGCTAAAATACCTGTTTGGAAGACTGGACTTTCCTCTAATACATGTGTCATTGAGAGCTGTAACATTTATGAGTCTCATTTTTCACTACTACATGTTCCCAGAAAACTCCCAGACCTGTAGACCTCTTACTGTCCTTTTATTTCCATTGCCTAGAAAACAAGCAATGTCCCCATTAATTCCCAGAAGCTGCAGTTCCTTCTGAGCTGAGAAAACTGTCTATCCTTTGCTCCACTGCTCCTACTTCTGAATATAGACAAGTTTCCACCCAGGTTTTCACTCCTGGACCAAAAAAAAAAAAAAAAAAAAAAAAAAAAAAAAAAAAAAGTTGGGTTGTCATGGAAAGAGATTGGAATAGGCAGGGCATTGTTTGTTTGGGGAATGAAGAAATCTATTTTGAAGATGTGCAGGAAGATCCAGGGGGAGATTTTTAATGTTGATCTAATGCTGAAGGGCGAGTTTTGCTGCAGCATTTCTTTGTATGAAGGACAAAACTTATAGTGAGTGGCCATCTCTGTCCAAACTGAAAGAGGCTATCAACTAGGAAAAATCCTTAAAGGAAATGGAATTTACTCAGATACACTAAGTTGAAAAAATGTTAAGCAGGACCTAAAAATGTACTGGAGGAGAAAAAAAAAGAAGGTATTTGTTTTGAAGGCAAATACTGTGTGAATAGCTACACAAACAAATTCGCCTTTGGAAGTGGAATGAACTAAGAGTAAAACTAGGTAAGGTTTAAACCATTTTTTGCTCAATGTTGTATATCTAAAAAAGAAAGATACAAAAAATCATACTAGTGATACGTGAGCTGAAGACAGGTTTAACTAAGACACATCCTCAATTACTCTGTCAGTAATCTACGTCCTTCCTCTCAGGTTTGCAGTGTGGGGTTGAAAACTTATTTGCTCAGAACATTTTGTGCCATGGCCAGGCCAGAGGGGTTGCTCTTTGCTCTCAGGGTGTGGATGAGCTTATGTTCTTGTTGAGCTGAAAAGAGCTGTGTAAACTATGACACAGTCTCTCAAGTGGCAAAGGGACATGACTTCAAAATTTTCATAGTAAGTGCAACGGCTTTCTTGTAGTCTCCCTCCACGTCTGGCAAAACTGTTCCCTGGCCACTGGGATCTCCAGGATACCCTTTTTGGGTTTGTGGTCCTTCAACTACATGGTTACATGCCACTTTCTCTTCTCCAAGACAGGCTTTGGCTTTGGGCAGAAGCAGCAGTGCTCCCAAATAGGGTTTGTATGCACAGGTCAAACTGTGCCCTTAATCCTACAATCAGTCTTGGGGGATTCTTCACCTAAGGCTGTCACTCCTAATGACGTTCAGCACTATCTAGTGGAGATGTGGATGACCAGCATTGCCAAGTGGTGAGGAAGGTTTTTGTCAAGGGAGGAAATCCTGTGTGAACAGAGGATTTGCTGTTAATAAACTTGTCTTCCCCTCTGGAACAAGACTCACAGTTTGGTCACTTAAGTCCAATGCTGCTCCTGTGCTTTCTCTTCTCTTTGAGGCTGTTCTTTGGAGGCTTGGGAGCAGCAACCTGGGTGAGTGTTTGGTAATCTCTGTGTGTCCATATTCAGGGATGGACTTTGCTGTAAGGGAATGCCCAAAACAACCCTTCTTGCCCTCAGTTTGCCTGGGATGGACAAAGTGGCCACACTTTGCCTGCTCCCAAATGTCCCAGGTATCCTGTGGGAAGGTTGTGCTGTGCCACTGCACCCCAGGGAGGTACGTGATGCTGTGTAAACCACTGTCTTGCTTTGCTGCCCCTGTGAGCATAGGCATGACTGGGCAAAAGCTGGGGGAAAGGTGCTGCTCTGCAGTGGCTTTCTGGGCTTTTTGTTAGAGAAGGAAATGCTGCAATGTGGATACAGAAAAGTGACCTTTGGCTCAGAGACCAGACTGTCCGTCTAGCCCAATGAGTGTACACCTTGCTGTTGGTTTTCCCAGTTTCTCTCTTGCAATGGGACTGGTTTTATATTCATTCTTTAATTTTACCTTTCCATGCCTGAAATGCCTTCTCTGCTATCCCATGATTTCAGAATTCTCTGGGTAGTCTTTAATGGGGCTGTGTTTGACAGAGTAAATCTCAGCTTGAGGTCTGTGTGATTATTGGAAAAATGTGGCCTGTGCCTTGCTGGGAAGTTCCTTGTCAGCCACAGCAACAGCTTCCATGCTCCAGGGAGGTGAGCGCACTGCCATCATGGCTTTTGTTCTGTGCTTTGGATGGGATCAGGTCCACCTCAGGAGCTGGGACAAAACGAGGTGTGATACCTTGTGAGTTGCCACAAAGGCCTGTTATAGCCCTGCAGGGCAATGCAGAAATGTCCAAGGCAATAATGTTGAGGTGTAAATTTTGGGAAGCATTTGTGTAAGCACACAGAATCCTGTGTCCTCCCTCTGGGAATGGAAAAGCTACGAGCTGCTATGGAAGGAGCAGAGCAGGCAGAAAATTTGTATTTGGGAAGAGGGAGAAAGCTCTTTGCAAAGGCACATCAATCCATGAGATTGAGAGGTGTTTGTTTCTCACTAGCTGTGCCCTAGGAAGCCCTTGTTGCTCCTGAAGTGGCTTCAGGCAGCACTGCAGCCCCTCTGGGCAAGGACCTTATCAAAAGGAAAGCAGGTCTCTGTCAGCCTGAGGGATGGGGGGCATGTTGTTGTAGCTCAGAAATTAGGGATTTCCCTTGTCTTTCACTGTTTTTTCCAACCTCTGCTGGGAAAGCCAAATGTCAGTGTTCTTCTGGGTGTTTCTTTTTTGATAGCTGTGAGGTTTTGCTGAAGTTGTCCCTGCTGTGGCACTTCGCAGGGGCAGGTGTTGTCTGGCTCTCTTTTAGGCACAGCAGTAGACTTTATGTGAAAAACAGTGAGTAGATCCCTTTAAGTGTCCTTTTGGCTAAAAAATGAGGCAGGAAGAGGGACCTTGTCACCCTGTCAGGGGGGATGACTCTCATCTGCCTGCCCACCTGGGCATGTGGTAGGAATTCCCTCTGCATGTATTTCTTGATTGTTTTACCTGGAGAGATCAGAGGAATGGGACTGGAAAGACATCCCTATGTTGGGGTCGGAAGCATCTGACAAGGGTCCTATCAGTTTTTTTCACCTTGATCTCTGTGAGAAATCTTGTACTGTTTTCTGGAGTAAAAGTCATATGTGGTTTCCGTTCACAAGAGAGTCAGAGTGTAAATTCAGCATTAGCTGGAAAGTTGACTCTGGGAGTGGGACACAACTGAAGATGATGCGTGGTTGGTAGAAATGTGGTTTACAGAAGTGAGGATAGGAAGGTTACATCGCTTACTTGGAGAAAAGCACTGAGGTTGTGTTGGAAACTGATCTGCACAGGGATGCAGTTTGTGCATGGGAGGGGAGCGAGAGACAGAGCAGGCCTGAGCAAGAAAGACATTTTGACTGTGTACAGTGTGTGCAGGTAGCCCCAAGAGAAGATCACTCATTTTAGGGCCAGTTTCCTAGGGCTGAGTGAGCAGCTGTCATCATAATTCTGCATCTTTTCTCTACATGAGACAAAGATACCCTCAAGGGTCATCTCTGCCAGAGCTGAAAGGGATGAAGCAGTTGTGAGGATGGAAATGAAGACCCCAGACAACAAAGCGCAGCTTTCCAGGAAATAAGCCCAGAGAGAGAGAGAGAGACTGACAGGGTTTTTGTTGTGAAGACAAACACTGTGTGACTAACTATGGCAACAAGGTCATCTTTGGAGGTGGAACTCAGCTAAGAATATATCCCAGTAAGTTTTCAAACTTTTTCTTGTTCCACCTTCTGGAACAGTTTTAGGGTCATAAGTTAGTTTTGGGGTAGTAGAGGGAGGCAGATTCAATCTCTGAGAAATTTTGCCCTGTTTTCTCCAGTAGAAGCAGAAGGGACCTTGACACAACAAGGCCATGTACTTTATCCTTCTACTTACCCCTGCCAGCTCCTGTTCTCTCCTTTCACATAAGCAGACAGAGGTTCTGAGCCCTCTTACTCAGGGATGGCAAATTCATCCCATCCACACCTGTGAAAGTCAGGATGGGATGCTGATGGCTCTGTCTTGCAAAACCCTGGCTGCTTCTGCTTTGCTCTGCTGAGGAAGGGATGAATGAACAATGCTCTTGTTTGCAGCACAATCCCAGCTCTTGTGGATGGGATTGCCAAGAGATTTCTTTCCAAGGCTGCAGTTATTCCTGGCTTCATAATGTCTGTTGGTTGGAAGGAGCTCATCTCTTGAAGGCTCCTGGAGGAGTAACTGGCAGGAGACCTGCTGGGTTTTGTTAGGGTGTGAAGGACTGTGTGAACACAGGGAGCTACAAAATGATACTGGACACAGGGACACGCCTGGTTGTGAAGCCCAGTGAGTACAACTACTGCCCAGCTGGTGGGAATGCCTGTGCTCAATTATCCTGTCTTACCTTTCCACCTCCCTGAGCATTACATTTATCAGATTGGAACAGGCATCCCTTGGCTATTAATGGAATCTGCTGATTGGTCTCTTATTTCTCAACCTGCTCTCTCTGCTTCAGCAAATGGATCTTGGTCTGGGATGCCAGAAATGTGCTCAATTCCATGGGCAACGACTGGTCTCACTGCCCCCTTTGAAACACACCAACACCGAAACCCAGGGAATTTCCTTGAAGTCCCTACACAGGATAGGTCCCCCTGATTTGGGGAAAGCCTTGCCATGGGTGGGAGTTGTCTCATTAGTCCTAAAAATTGGGAAAAGCAAAGGGAAATGCTTTTCAGAAAAGTGCAGGGGAGCTGGGGTATAGATGTTGCCTTAGTGAATGTCACAGGAGTGGAGCCTGTTGTGTGAGGGAGGTGTGCTGCTGCCTGGGTGCAGGTGCTTTGTGCTTGAGATCCTGTGCAGGGCTGACAGAGCCGGTTTTGTAATGAAATGTGTCAGGGTGTAAATGTCGCAGCAAAGTCACTTTTGGGAAGGGGACGGTGCTTTCAGTCCTTCCAGGTAAGGAACATCTGAATGTGGATTTCGCAGAGGAGTCTCTGCGATGGTGAACTTGCATGGCATCCCCCCTCATACATTTCAGAGCATGAGCAGCAGCTGCTCAGAGTGGGGCTTGTACTTGGTAAGTCTAATAGTGCCCTTGATCCTACATTCAGATTGTGAGGGGTGGAGTGTATCTTCACTTCATCCTTCTTGCTCTCAGTTTGCCTGGAATGGCCAGAACAGCCACATGCCTGCTCACAAAGATCCTGTGGGCACTCTGTCCTTTTGCCACTGCATCTTGGTGTTCTTCTGTTGTAGTGGGAACACTGTCACCCAGCTGCCCCTGTGAACGTGGGCATGGCTGGGCAAAGGCTGGGGGAGAGATGCTGCTCTGCCTTGCTGGTCTTTTTGTTAGGGAAGGAAATGCTGTGTGACAGCTACACCAAGGTGACCTTTGGCTCAGGGACCAGACTCTCTGTCCAGCCCAGTGAGTGTACAGCTTTCTTATGTCTCATGATTGAAAATCCTTGGGTGTTGACTGGAAAGCACTGTAGAATTTCTTTGTGATACTGGGTCACGTTGCAGATGGGAAGGGGGTCTTGGGTTGTATTTCAAAATACTCTTGTGTCTACAAGTGTTTCCAGGTGGAGGACTTGCTGTTTAGAGAAATGTGCTACGGACATGGCATTGATATGATGATAGTCCAATAGTCCACAGGAACATGGGAGAGGTTTAGGACATACAGATTGACCAACTCATGCTCGGTATCTAAGTAGAGTTGTGGACAGTGATGGAGGAGATGCAAAGTGGTTCACTTCTGTTGTTTACCTTAGGTCTTTCAGTTGACACACTCAGGTCTCAGATCATGCTTCATGCACATTTGCTGATAGTGCTGTAAAATATCTGTACATACGTAGTTTGTTTTTCTGAGCATAACCAGAGACACAAAAGCTGCAGATCACTGTAATACTTGGTTTCAGCCTCGCTGAGGTGTGAACAGTGAAAGGATGACGTTAATCTCACTGAGCAGACAGACAGACAGAAGAGGAAAGACCCCAAAAAGACAATGAAGTGAGATTGCCCACCGCCAACCCACTCTGCAGGAGTGCAGAACCTGATAGAGAGCTTCCTTATTGCCCAGGGTGTAAGTGAGGAGGCTGCCAGGACAGCCTCCCTGCAGGAGGTGTAGTTTCCAACTGAGAGTCAACTCTGAGTTTCTGTCAAGTGCTCTGCTGTTGTGACAACAGCCTCCAATTCACCTTTGGCTCAGGGATTCAAGTCACCATCTTGCCAAGTAGGTGGGTCAGTGCCTGAATGTTGCTATCTCATCAAACCATTCTGTCCTGGGGCTGTCCTGTGGCTTTGCAATAAAAGGATTTTCTTAGTTGAAATGTAAAGCAATAATTTAAATGAGGGAGCACCTCTGGCATTGTAAAGATGCCTCATGTATTGGAAGTCTGGACTGCTGGGAAGGTGGACTGCATCAGTGACCCTGAGCCTGGACTGGGTTCAGGTTCTTATTCCTATCCTTTTATCCATTCCAATACAACCAGCTTTTGTGGCAGGGATCGTAAAATGTTCTATGATAACTGAAGGATAGAGGTTTTCCATCTTAGGGACTGTAAATAAAACTAGTTATTTCCACTCAGTTAAAAATTAAGAAAGGTATTTGGCAAAGAGAGCTTAGAGGAGATGTATGGAACTATGGTTGAGTGTTTATAGCCTCGTTCAGAAGCAGATCCAGGATGGAATATATCCCAGCCCTCCAATCAAGAGAGGGCTGCATGAAGAGGCCAATTTTGTAATGAGCTGTCGCACAGTGTTGGTTCTGGGTGGGGAAAACTCTCCTGGGGAAGTGGAACCAAACTTCTTATTGTCCCAGGTGAGTTGTCTCCTCTGAGTCAAGGGGGACTCAATATAGACAATGCTGTACTTCGGCTGCAGAAATAACAGTGGAGTGGCTTTGTGGAGCAATTTGGGGCTGGGTTTAGTATTCCCTGGAACGAGGTGGTAGATTTTCTGCTTAACCACTGTGCACTAGAAATTTGTCCATGCTGGGGAAAGGAAGCAAGGGAAAAGTGACAACAAATAAGTGAAATTTAAGAGAAGAGATGTGTAACAAAAAATAAGATTTCTGAAATTTGGGACATTGAGCCCAGTGGAAAACTTCCATCCACCAAAAGCCAAGGTTAATGTTTACAAAAGAGTAGCAAAATGCAGTTCAGGCTGTTGCCAACAAGCAATAACAGTGATCTTTGTCTTATTGGTGTGTCTGCTTGGAACTGTAAAGCAGGAGCCATGGTCCACAGAGCAGTGATGGGAATAAGACGAGCTGTGGAGCTTTCCTGTGAGTTATGCAAACTGGGTGGAGGTATTTAGACACTCCAAATTACTCAATTACTTGGTTTAGGGGTGAACATGGTGGTGCTGGGTTAAGGGTTGGACTTGATGATCTTAGAGGGCCTTTCCAACCTAAATAATTCTATGATTCTGTTGTTCTAAATATGGATTATTACAACATGAAGTGCAGCCTGCAAAGGAGGGAGGACATTGCGAAAGAAGAGAGCAGAAAGGTAGCACAGACTGGTGAAACTCAACAGTAGCAGTCAGGAAGTTCTAAAGAGAGTTTGGAAAGTTGTATTTGAACACAGTGATGGACAAATGCTGCTGCTGCTGCGTGGAGACAGAAGAAGCAATAAACAGATTATGAATTAACCAGGCAGAGCAATGTGGCTGAAGAAAGTGTTTGTTTCACTGCAGGTGCTGAGGTGGTAGTGTTGGTTAGATGCTTCCAACAAAAAATCTTGTATTGCCATGTTCTCAAGTCTTCATCCAGCACAGGTACATCCCAGTGCACCATTTTGCAAAGCATTGTGGCACAGTGCAGTACTGGGGCTTACAGAAAACTTACGTTTGGAGCTGGAACCAAACTCATGGTTTCTCCAGGTATGTCCGAGTTCTTAGATGGGATTCCTCTTGGCAGTACTCCTTTCAGTTTACAAGTTATTTTGCCTATTTTGTCACCTCAAATTGTATTAGCAACAGGACCATAAATTTTGAACTGGTATAAGAGGAAGTGATTTCCATGGCTGCATACACATTTCCCCTTCCCATTCCCAGTGGTGAACTAACCATAGCACAAGTTTTACATGTGCTAGAGAGGATTTTTCTTGGAAAGTCAAGAGGAAGTGGGCTCCGAAATCAAACTTCTCAAGTAAAGGAGAAGCAAAGGAAAATGGCGAAGGCAGCATGGACCAGCAAAATGCAGAGTGGTGAGACGTTTCATAAAGCTATAGCAGGTAAAAAAAACCTTTGAGATACAGATATACAAATACTTTGAGATAACCAGACATATCTGTATGTGGATGCAAAAAAATACACATATTGAGTCTCTGGAGAATGTCAAGCAGTAAAGAAGTGGGTGGTTTTCTCTCACTGTGAGACATTATATAAATACAGCATGCTCAGGAAGCTCAGGAAACAAGCTTAGTCTTGAGAATGATACCAAGTTTATAATCATAGCTAGGCAGTGTTGAGTACTGGGAATTTACCTTGCCCTTCAACATCCAAGTGAAGTTTGAGCACATAAAAATTGAGGATCTGAAACTGTTCTAGAACAGTGTGAAAGTCTTAAAACCGGTGGTGCAATAGATGTCTGGACAGAAGGGAAAGAGGGCAAGAAACAAAGTTAGTTACTGAATGCCTTCAGTGGAAGGATGGAAAAGTGATTAATACTTTTTTTCTGAAAAAGTGTGCTTTGACTGCTGCTGCCACAAATGTATGAAAAAAATTCTCCTCAAAACCCCACACCTTGTCTCTTGTCTGAAAATCTTTTTAAAAGGGAAAGAAAGACAGACAGATCCTGAGATATCAATATTTTTAGTAAATTTATCAACTTTCCCAGATTTCTGATGAATACATTTAGGATTCTTTAATATATAACAGTTTGGGTTTACTCTTGAAAATCAATTTTTCAATTTCTTAAAATTTTAGCAATTGTTAAGATAACTTCAACCTGATTTAATTCTGAATGTTAAAAAAAAAAGTGGCAGCATGAAGAAAGTGTTCATTCTGAAAACCTCTGGAGAAATTGCTCTTATTTCAAATTACCCTCCTGATGATAATCCCAAGTTTATATGGAGCCATCAGCAAGCTGAAGGAGCTATAAATCAAAATGCTGCCTGAGTTCATTTACATGTCTCCAGATTTACCATTATGGTCATATCTGTGTTCAGTGCTCCAGATTTTGCTCTGGTCACACTGTAGGAGCTTCCCTAATGCATCCTGAAACATCAGTGTTTAATGGCAGAAGAAGTAATGGTCTCCCTGCCACAAAGAAATTACAAACCAAAAAGTGCGTTCTACTGAAAAACGAAATGGCAAATTTACTCTGGAATCACTCTTCAGTATGTCAGATGGTACATCCAAGAGAACAGGATGATGGAGTTTGCACTGCACCATCAGTCACTGGGCTGTGAAGTAAGAGGAAATAAACTAATTTTTGAGAGAGTAATCTGACTGACAGACTGAAAAAATTGAGGAATAGGATGAAGAATGGAAGCTGTGATTGAGGGTGGCTTTCTGGAAGCAATGGGACAATTATGATGGAGGGAAGCATTAAGGAACAGGTGTTTGGAAGTGTGAAAGATAAAATGCCACATGGAAAGAAAGGCAGTAAGAAGAAAAGTCCTAAATAAATGTATCTGTGTAATCAGAGATAAAGAGGATTTCTTTTGGTGTAGTGTTTCTTTGTTGAAGGCTCAATTCAATACTGCTCTGGATATTGTAGTGGCCTGTGCTAGTGTGTGACTATGGCAGTAATTACAAACTCACATTTGGATCTGGAACAAGACTTCTGGTTTTGCCAGGTACATTTATCCTGATTTTTTTACTAATTTGCAAGTTTGTTTTGGATAGACACTAAGATCTGGGGAATGGCAGCTGTCAAAAGCATTTTAGCCCACCTTAACCCGTTGATTTAGCTCAGGCAGGTGTCCAAGCAGCCCTTCCTGGAGGCAGCTGCAGGCAGGATGTGCTTTCAGTGCTCCTCCATCCATTTCAGTCCTGGGATCAGCTAAGGCAAAGCCTGGTTTTGCTCATCTGCCAAGTCAGTCGTGTGGGTTTGTTCTCCCCTAAGGATCTATCCATGCCACTTCCACTGGCCTCAAGAAAAGTCAGAGATTATATGTCAGATGGAGATACATTGAAACATGAGATATAATATTTACATTGCCTGACATGAGACAGAGATGTGAACTCACAACCCAGAAAGCCAACTCTATCCTGGGCTGCATCCCCAGCAGCGTGTCCAGAAGGTTGAGGGAAGTGATTCTCCTCTGCTTTGCCCTTGTGAGACCCCACCTGTAGTGCTGCCTCCAACTCTGGGGTCCCCAACACAGGAAAGACATAGACCTGTGTGAGTGGATGCAGGGCCACAAAAATGATCAGAGAGATGGAGCAGCTGTCCTGTGAGGACAGGCTGAGAGAGACAGGGCTGTTTAGCCTGGAGATGGCTCCAGAGAGGTCTTTTCTCAGCCTTTCAGTACAAATAAGTACTTTCAGGCTTATAGAAAATTTGGGGACAAACTTTTTAATACAACCTGTAGCGAGAGAATGGGAAGTAATGGTTCTAAAATAAAAGTGGGTAGATCCAGACCAAAGAAGAATTTTTTTGCTATGAGAGAGGTGAAACACCAGCACAAGTTGCCAAAAGAGGTGGTGGATGCTCCATTCCTGGAAACATTCAAGGTCAGGTTGGATGGAGCTCTTGAGAAATTTAGTTGAAGATGTCCCTGATCATTGCAAAAGAGTTGGACTAGATGATCTTTAAAGGTCCTTTACAACCCAAACCACTCTATGGTTCTTTGATTTAGAAAATAGCCACTTACAGTGATTATCAACTTTTTAGTCATTGCTCGTATCAGAATCACACTAAGGAACCTTGCACTGTAACATTTTTAATATTACTGTTGGAATGGGAACTGGATTGCCCTTTAGCTGGCCTGTCTAATGTACAGACGCTGTATTACCCACAAAGATTGCAAGTAGATTCTGTTTGTAACTGGGACTTGAATCCTGGTTTGCTGAGCTCTCGCAGCTGCAAGGCCAAGTGTAAATATTCACTCTGGCTACTGCAGAGCTCAGTGACAGTATGTGAATCCCCAAGTAGTAGAGTTAAAAGGCTCAGTTTGCCTTTGCAACCACCTGTGAAGCTCTAAGACTTGGACAGAGTCACAGTGCACAACTGAAATTTGTAAGGAGAGAATTATAACCAAGGTCAAAAGGAGTCCTTGAAAGCTTTCCTGAATCATGTGAATTATGGGGGTGGAGAAGGACCTTATTTTTTGATTTTAACACTGAAAGATCATGACATTCTCATAGGTTAAGACTCAGAAAATCCAGTCTCCAAGTCCTTAGTCAGAAGAACCTCTCCTCACCCTGCCGTGGCTATTAAAAAAAAAAAAAAGCTCATTTTTTGGTGATCAAGGGTAGTAAATATTCAGATGAAAACATGTACTGAAAGGCTGTTGTCTTAAACTGCATGGCTTAGGGAACTGTAGTTTTAGGTGTTACAGATGGAAAGCAGATTGTTCTTTGTATTGCCCCAAAACATGTAACACACAATTGTAACCAGTGAAGGATCTCTGTGTTTCTGATTCTGATAATTTTCTACTACATTTCTTTGGTACATAGATAGTGTCTTAAATTAGCGTGTTTTATCACTGTTCCCTTAAGTTATCTCTGCTGTGGATTGCCTGGTGCCCTAGGTGTCAGTAGGAATTGAGAAAACCTGCCCACATTTTTGTAGAAGTTGACACCAGTGTGCCAGCCAGGGATACCTGAAACCCACATTTGGAAGTGGGACCCGACTGGCTGTTACTCTGAGTAAGTTTGAGCTTTCTGTTCCATATTAACACCAGGACTGGCAAATCACTTTATTATTGGGTGGATGGAGTAGGGACTATCATGGAAACATATTCCAACTTATTTTCAGTTTCCCTTGACAAAAGCCAGTTGGAATAGAGATGCTGTCTTGGAATGCAAGGAGTGCTTGGCTGTGGTGTGGCTGTGCCCCACTGCAGGGCAGAACAGTGAGAAAAAATGGTGATGTTCACACAAATTTAATAGCTATGCAGGGTGAGTGGAGGTTCTTCTGACTAAGGGCTTGGAGACTGGATTTTCTGAGTCTTAGCCTAAGAGAATATGTCATGATCTTTCACTTTTAAAATCCCAAACTAAAGTCCTCTTTCATATTTGTAAAAACTACTGTTACAGACTGTGAGCTGTCAGGAAGTTCAAAGATTGCATTTGGAAGTGGAACCAAAATTTTGTTATGCCTGGTTATTCTCATGATAACTGGGTCTTCCTGTTGAGTGGGAAACTGAAAAATACAGCAAATTTGTGTTTGGAAGAGGGACTAGATTTAGAGTCAAGCCAAGTGTGTAAGATTTGGAGATGGACAGTCTATGAAGGTGTAAAGGCAGGAGCAGTGTCCTGTGGTCAGTGTCTCTGAATAGCTCTGTCTTCATGGAGAATGAGCATAAACTCTAGATGAAGAGTGAAGGCTGAAAGAAAATGAACCCAGGATTACATCTAAGCAGGATGCTCTTGAAGGTGGAGCAGGGACACTGGGAATAGTAGGAAGAGACAGCATCCTCAGTGTCTCAGGTTAATGATGTTGGCATATCATTAATTTCTGAGTCCTGTCAGACAGAAACAGCCTGCATTAGGTTGAGAGGGAAAAAATCAGAGATACCTCTGGGTTCGTATTTAAGTCTTAGTTTCACACAGCATTGTGAAGAAATGTCCTAGGTGACTTAGACTACAGTATTTGCAATGATTCAAACTGGGGTGCATGGGATACTGGAGGTGGGAGAGTAATTTTTGGAAACAGCAAAAAGGTATGACCTCAAATAAGTTACCTAATTAAATACACCCATTAAATTGACTGATTGGGAAAGGATTTCATTTTTGTGCAAACTAGACATGTCTGTGGCAATTCCAAAAGTGTGAGATCAAAAGTTCTTCTGACTTTTTGATGTCAACATAAAAATTAACTTTGACTTGTTCTTAGAAAGGGATTTTAGGTTGATTCCTTTTAATGTTCTGAGGTTTTTACGTGTCTGGGGCTACATTAATGGTCACTCCCTAATTCAGAAATTTTCTATTTTTTTTTAGTTGAATCTTTTTAATTGAAGATTGAGCTGGAAGACTTTTAAAGCTCCCTTCAAACTCAAAACATACTAGGATTCTAAGAATTTATTTTTCTTCTAGAAACTAAATCTCTGGCATATAAAATTGAAAACTTAATCTGGCAATTACAACCCAGTCTGATTTTGGAAGAAAAAGCATGGAAAAGTATTTTGTGAAAATGACAGAGCTTCTCAGGAGGTTCATGAGCAGAGACTTAGTCTTTTTTTTCCAGGCAACTGTCCCACAGAGGGGTTAAGCCACCTCAGTCGCCTGTGAGAGGAAATTATACTAAATCTCTCCTGTGGTTTGGGTGATGGATGAGTAGATCTGTACATGAAGAGAACTAGGGTATTTCTTATGAACATGAAATCTAAGGAAAATGCACTTCAGTTTTTTCCTATTGTGAACATATGCTAAAAGCCCAGGATTCATCTTTGTCTGAAACTAGAGAACTATTTATTCCTTTGAACACTTGATTTCTCCTCATATACTGGTTATCTTACTCTATTGATTCACTGTTAGTTTTGGTTTAGCTAGAAATCTTCCCCTTAAATGGTTTGTGAGAAAGCTTTTGGATGGTTTTGGTAGTTTGACTTTCCCAAGAATAATTACAGAAGCAATAACAAGCACACTTTTGACTGGAGACTAGAATTATACCTGAAGTTTGTCAGTGAAGCAGCATACTCACATTTGCAAACACTGAATCTCTGCAGAGTATCTGTACCCTGGATGACTTGGCTAATGCTAGACTAGGACATGGCTTCTGCTACCTGAGTGATTCCAGACAAGAGCATTGAGAGTCTAGAGGAGAGTTCAGATCCTAAATATGTTCATTTAGTCTTGCTGTAGCCATCCCAGCATTCATGCAGGGCTGGCACATCTCACAGAGGACCTTTTGGAACATACACTGGAGAACAGACAAGGGTACATCACTAACATGCCTGTTATTTCTTTGGAGTTGCTCCTCTTGGGTCAAGATTAGCCTATATGAGTGTGTGAGGGGGTATAGATTTCCCTGCAATCAGACAATAGTTCCAGGTTGACTCAAGTTGTGGAGTATCATGTCTCAGGCTAAGGAATGGTAAGAGCATCAAAGACACATCACAGCATCACAGCAATTCCAGAGTGACCAGAGATTCAGAGAGTTTGCCTTGGAGGGAATGGAGAATGAGATCGTTCTCTGTACAATACAAAATGGGTATTAAACCAGTTCAGGATTTCTACTGCGGCTTGTTTAGGGTGGGTAAAAAAGGCAGAGGTCAATGGCTGATACTGGAACAGGGTTCTACTGCTCTCACCATGACATCAGCCTCATGAGTTGTCTTTCTCTGTAGACTGAGCAGGAATAGCATTCCAACAGCTCCTGTTCTTTCACCTGGAAAATATTCTTCAGTAAAGATGAAATTAGGTAGCGTGGACAGCTCAGAGTAACATGATTTACTTTTCAATCTTTCCTGTAAATAGGTATTAGAAATATGGAACATCTCCAGCACATCTGCTAGCTCATTAAGACAGAATAACAGGTCGTAGTGCTGTGGTTATAACTGGTATTTACCAAAACTCTCTGAAAACTTTCATAATAGTGTGAAGACACACAAAAGAACTTATTGGGACTATAACAGCACCACAGCAAGGGCAGCACCACTCTAAGAATGAGAAATTATAATATTTTGCAGAACAGATACTGCTGAAGCTTCCTGTGAAAAACAGACTATTTTTTCATCTGCTGGAGATCAAAACATTGCACAGACTGAAAGGTAGAAAAACACCCTAATTTGGAGAAATGTGTAGCTCTTCAGAAAGCACAATGCTAGTGATCAGAGAAAAGCAGAACAGCCTGAGCCTCCTCTTCTCTTTCATTTCCATGTACCCTATGGCGGTATTGTACCCTGGTTCATCATGTAACCTGATGTACTCTGGTTCATGTTATTCATACAAGGATCTATCACCTCTCCCTAAAAAACAATCACTGAAAACCTATTTCCTAAACTAAACTGGGAGTATGGGAGATGGGAAACACGGCTGAGGGAGTCAGAATATACCTTGGACTGTATTTCTGCAAAGTTTGGAAAGAGTCTCATGAAGTTCTTCAAAATCAGGGCAAAGCTAGGGCAGATGAACAGTAATTTAGAAGAACGGCTGGAGAGTGAACCCCTGGGCTTTTTTGATTAGTTTTTTCTGAGATGATACTAATAGAGAACTATGGCTATTTCTCTGTGGTGTTGACAGCTGGCAACTGAACAGACGAAGAGCATTTATTTCAGTGACAGATAAGATTTTGAGACAGTTGCTAGAAGCCAAGATTTTTCCCAAACTTGTCCCATGAGAAGAAATTAAAAATTCTTCATCTGGGAGCTAAGCTGTCTTCATAATTTCTGAACTTTTGTTAGTGAGGTGTGTGAACAGGGAGAAAGCAAAGATTAATATAAACTCTGTCCTACACAATAACACTGTATCAGTTTATATATGAGATCTGAAGCTCTGGTTGAAACTTGTGAAGGCCAGTGGAAAATACAGCCAGAGGGTTGCTGAGAGGCCCAAATCTTGACTGCAGTATGTTATTAAAATTTCATTCAGTCATTATGAGAGCACTGCAACACCCATTACATTTTACGGTTAGCCATGAGCAAAGGTTTAGGGAAGTACCTCCTCATAGAATCAGATGAAATGCTTAGAGTACTAGGTTACAAAGCTAAATGTGCAAAAAAAGAGTTTAACCATGGGTCGTATTTTGATGTGTATGGAAAATCCCAATCTGACTGGCTAGCAGAGTTTGTAGCAAGAAAACAGTAATGAACCCCAGTGTCTTACGTCTGCAGCCTTTAGTTCCTCAAACCTCTCTTATGCGGGGTAAAATTTAGTAAAATTTTGGCACTGCACGGTCAGGTGATGGAACATGATGAAATATTTGTTGGCTTCATCCATCTCTCCCTGAATACAGCCATGTCTTCCTGCTTTGCAGTGGCTTCTCTACCTTCCTGCTGTAGGAGCACCATTAGAGAGACTGGTGGTAAATTATTTAAATTTATTCAGATTCAGTGGTTTATCCACTGCCCCTCAGGACCTGCAGAAGAAGTGGGATTTCAGCTGGGGATTTGACTAAACATTTGCAAACAGGCAGAATGGCCCTAGGGTGCTCAGCTCTCTCCAGATACATTACATGTCATAGCAGTGAAGAAGAATCACAGAATCACAGAACAGTTTGGGTTGGGAAGGATTTTAAAGACCATGTTCCAGCCATAGGCAGGGGCATCTTCCACTAGCCCAGGTTGCTCAAGTGCTCTCTCCACCTGTTGTACACATTCCTGAGTGCAACCAGGCTGCAGAGCAGAGTTGAGCGAGTTGTCCCAGAGAGGAATGGCCAGGGTAGATGTGAACATCCAGGGTGTGAGTGTCCATGAGTGCATTTTGAGATGCTCCAGGAGTCCCGCCTGACCACTCTCTCTGTCTCCTACACAACCTAAGTTGATAGAAGTAGCTTCTACATCATCTGCAGTAGAAGCTTTGTTTTCTAAAGGGATCCTAGCACAAGATCCCCATGATCAGGAAACTTGCCATTGGAATAATTGAAAAACTTTCATTTCTAAGGGTCTGTATGTTACAATTGAAGGAATGGTGAATGTGTACTCTCATCTAATGACACTTATTTTTTCCACTTTCAGATGTTACTCCATCTCCTTCAGCCTACAGGCTGACCTCTAAAGATGATGAGGATTTGGAAATGTGCCTTATCACAGATTACTCCCCTGACATTGTCACTTTTTACTCTGCTGAGAAGCCCACATCTGCCATTGTGGAGGTGGCAACAGCTGAGAACACTGTGGAATCAAGCTACCTATCAACCTACTGGGCCAGGAGAGATGAAATGCAGTGTGGTGCCAGTCACAAGGGCTTTGGAGACCTGGAGGGCGAGGACCCTGAAAGTGGTAATGGCATTGCTGAGAGTGTGTGCAGGGTCAGAGGTGCTCGGGGCTCTGTGCAGTTTGTGTGAGCAGGACTGGTTCACATCTCCCAGCCATGCAAACAATGCTCCATTACCTCCCACAATCCAGAGGAAGGTTGCCTTGTTGCCTGTTTTCTTTCTTCTTCCTCCTTGGTGGAAACAAAGATGAAGGGTCAGTAGACTGGTACAGTCACAGCAGAGAAACCTTAAAAACACACTGGGGGAAGAAAAAAAAAAGAAAGCTTGACATTCCTTTGCCAGTGGGACACTGAAGTTAAATTAGATCACATTTTATGCTTGCCCTGAAAACAGCAGAAAAGAGTGTTTATGGCAGGGTTTGATGGCCAGAAAGTCTAATTTAAGCCTTCTAAGCAGAGATACCTTTATGAGCTTCTGAAGAAGTCCATTTTTGTTATTAATTAAATTTATCTTTACTCTCTGCAGGTGCCAGCACCATCTGTGTTACAGGGCTGTCCCCACACTTCAGGACAGGTACGTACCCAGGCACTTTAGCAGTATAGATTGGCCTGATTCAAAGAAATGTCTTCCCAGGTTTTTGGTGATGTTCCCTACTTGCAGAATTGTTGCTGGACCAAAAACCTCAGCCTGGAAATGTTCAAAAGGGCCCCACAGGCTTTAAACGTCAAGGCTGAGAGTCATGGGGTTAATGTAGCCTCCCAGAACCAAGCTGGTAATTTCATGCAACCAGTGTAACCAGTGCCCACATGCTCCTGCAATGACTCACCGAACAGCTACTGCCCATCACTGAGGGACTTCAGGTTCTGATATGAGTCAGCCTCACTGTCTGCTGCCTTTCAGACTTCAGAGGAGTTGGGTTTATTTTTGGATACACAAACACCTAATGAACCAATAGCTAAGCAGGCAGTTTCTGCTGTGTGTGCTGCGGTGCATCTGAGCAAGCTGTGCTCCAGCTCAGTGCTGCAGCCCAAAGAACTGCTGTTCCTGCTGGTTCAAAGGAGCTGAGCCTTTTCCTGAGCTTGTCCTGCTCACAGAACAACTGTGCTTTTGCAAATCTTTCCAAAACACCGTTTCAGGAAAATACTCATCCGTAAATGTGCTGATTTGATCATGCTTTCAGAGAGAGGTTTTCAATTATAAATGCAAGAGGTTTTTTATTACACCTCTCCACTTCTCCAGAGCAGGACAATGTATTTGCAAACTTTAGATTAATAGAAAATGCAAATACAATTTTGTTCTATGAATTAAATTTAGATTTGTTTCCCTGCTGCCCAGCTTTAAAAAATTTTAGAGAGGAAGGAGGGATGCCTCCAGCATCCTGGGTTCACAATACACAAAACCAGCTAGATGCTTGGCAGATTTGCATATTGGTTACTTGAGTGGTTATTCAATGGAAGAAATTAAAGTATCTCAGTCTTGCTCTCTGTCCTACCATCTGAGTCCACCACCCAATGGAGCAGCTTCATTACAATGTGTTTTTAATCTGTCTCGAACAAGGATGTCTCAGTGCTTTTGTGACTGTCATTTTCTGTTACTTTTCCAGATGAACACCTGAACACACTCTCTTTATCACAGCTGGGCCTGAAAATAATTTTAATGAAAGGAATAATTTTTAATGTGCTGATAACTATGCTCTTATGGAAAAAAAAAGTGAGTATGAATGAGGAGGGGTCTAAAATCATCTGTCAGAAAATGTCTGGATCAGTTCATCAGCTATAAATGCTCCTTCTCTCTGAAACAGCTGCTTATGCAGTCTATCCATACACGTTTTGTTTACCAACAGTGAACTCCTTCACTCCTCTGGCCAGACCATTTTCACCCACCCCTCAAGTATTTTCCTTGTCCATATGCAATTTTTTTTCTTTCAAGACATCTCTCCCTTTTCTTTCTAATCATTGTTTTCCTTGCCTGCATTCATCCATCAGATTTATCCCCTGACGAGTCTACAGCTGAGAAAGTTTGATTCTCATTTGAATTCATTATAAGACCTAATACATTAGTTTTGGCCCAGTATGTCTTTCTTCTCTTTCTCTTACCTAGACGTTTCAGCAGCTGTAACTGTAACCAAAATAATGATTTAACATACCTTTATTTTTGTTACAGGATTGAAAGTAAACAGTTAGTGCAGTCCAGAAGTACCAAAAAAATCTGCTGAATAATCTTTGAGAGACCATCGTGAACAAGAGTGAATACAAGGATATTCCTGGTCTAGCACTTGCTGTTTTTATATATCACACCAGCTATTCTATTCTAAATTGCTTTATTTGCATTGGTAGAAAGCTACTCAAAACTAAGCTTAACATTTGCAGCTTTCTGCCTCCCAGAGTGGCTTTCAGCTCATTTGCATGCAGCAGACTTTGCTATAACTACACTTTGCCAAACATCACTGCTACTTGCCTTAAAATTACAACTTCTGCCTGGAGCAGGGCTGTTTATTGAAAACTGCAAGCTAAATATCACCTGAATGTGAATATTTCCTATTTTGGTAGCTTTAGAGTATGCTTGTCTCTTAGGGTGCACCTCCCCCAGACACCTTCTCACATGCAAATAAAACACTTTGAAAAGCAAAGAGAGACTTTCTCAGGATGCTGTGCACAGTGTCCTGCTATCCTGTGCTGGATCAGAGCCATATATGCCCTATTTCCCCTAAAGGGAAATAGAGGTCATAGAAGTCCTACATTCAGTGAAATTGTCACTTTATTACCACAGGAAAAAGAAAATAATTTTTTATTACTTTTTAAGCTCTATCTGGCCTTAAAATTTTCTGAATTTAAACCAGCTTAAGATTTGGTTTTGTGGTTAGTAAAAATACAAAACATTTTTGTTCTCTTTGTTTGGATCTAACAACCTGAGGTTTCCCAAATTCTTTTTATTATCATTGCATAATATTGTGCTGCAATATTTACCTGTCCCTGTGTGTCCACCTTGGAACACTGCATGCCTGTGACATCCACATACTGTTAATTTGTGAACTGTACTGGCACCCACACCATGTCTTGGCATTTCTTTAGGCCTTTAGTTTTTTATTAAACAATTTTTACCAAAACAAGAGACTTGTTTGTCTTTTGTGTTTGTTGTTTGAGGAATTGCTTCAGCCTTCAGCTCATCTTTAGGAATGAGCCTGGCCTTTGGGGTGAAAGAGGGAAGGGATTGGATCCATCACGGAGCATGGGAACAGGTACAAATTCCCTCTCCAGGATGTTCATGCTGTGTCCTGTGATGTGACCATGTGAGAATAGAGTGGCTGGGGAGAGAGGGGAGCAGGACAGCTCGTCTCCAAGAGCAGACTCTGCTGATAAAACATGCTTGAGCAGTGAGAAGATTAGTCCTGGGTCCACATTCCTGGAGGCAGGTGACTGCTGCTGTGAGGGACACAGGAGCCTGAAGTGTCCTGCCTCTAAATGTCCCCTACTCCTGAGTGTCACTGCAGGACAAGGCAGCTGCTTTGCAGAGATGACACCACCTGATGGCCCTCTGCCTCCAGGTTGTGTCTGTCCATGGCAGGACTGGATAGGAGTTTCTTTCCTTTTGTGACATCATTTTCTGCATTTCCTCTGGAGGGAGAAATGAGAAATGTGCTCATACAGAAATACAGTCTCTCTGCAAAGCTTGAGGCTTGCTCATACCTTATACCAGCACCCAAAGAGGGTGGTGGGAAAAGCCTCTCTGGATCCATGGGTGTGATTCCCTCTCACATGATATTTCTCACACAATTGGATTCACAGCCTTCACTAGGAGCTGGTTTCAGAAAGGCTCAAATGGCGTTCCATGTGGGAGGATCATGCCAGAATCTGACCCTGCAGTGCTGAGCAGCAACACAACAAAGTCTCCCTGGTCCCCTGCCATGGTGACCATTTATCATGGTGGCCATCCCTGACCATTTAACAGGTGGCTTATCACAGAGTGAGAAAGTTACTAACCCCTCTTGCTATGGAATAACTTTAAACTTTCTGTGTCTATTGCCCTGATTATTTTATAGTAGAGGTGTTCAGGGATTTGGTCTGCTGTCTCTCCCTTGACACAACAGTAACTCTTGTATCTCTCCAGCTGCAAGAAGCCCGTGGCTCCTTAAGTGCCAAATTCTAGACAGCTCTTCAAGCTTACATTCTGTTCATTATGAGATCTGCCAAGTCACTTGAAGAAGCTGCCTAAACCATATTTGAACTATGAAACAAGTCATTGCATTTCAGAAATTTCCAACGGATTAACCTCATCCCAGAAACTTTCAGGGATGTGGAAGAAAACTTTCCATACTCATTTACCTTTAACATCACTTTTTAAAACTAATACCCATCTTAAATTTTTGTTGCACTTCAAACCCATTCCCACCTATAAGGGCAAGGGTGTTAAGGTCTGTGCTGCCTCTGTTTCCACATCCCAGCCTTTTCTCTTCCAGGTTAAACAGGATTTTCCAAGTGGGGAATGAGTTAAATACTTTGATTAAAGTGGCTCTTGGCACGTTACCTGCAAAACACTGAATTTGCAGGTCTAGTTCAAAGACACTTTCAGATACCAGGCTGCTAATTCCCACCATCACAAGATGTCCCTGCCTCTCTTTGTGCTTTCTGGTTTATTTTGAGAAATAAAAACCACAGAGCAAAGCAAAGGCAGGAAATAACACAGCAGGACAGGAGGTAGAAAGGGGCTCATGGCCCAGGTGGGGCAGGAAGAGGCCACAGCACCAGTTCCATGACGCCACAATCAAGATCTGGGTCACCTTTTGATGCTTTTCTACACCTAACTACAGAAACCACTTCCTCTGGAAAGTGGAGCACAATAGGTGTGGAGGTGCATGACTGGCATGGCACATGGTGGGAAGGGGAGAAGCTGTGGAAAAGAACAGTAGACGTTAGACCACAAGCCAAGACGAAATGAGGTTAACACATCCTCCCCTCACACCCCTCAGCATAGCCTGCACTTGGGGAGGAGCAGGCAGGGGAGTTGTTTCGGGTACAGCAGGAAGGACTGAGCTATGAATAGACTAGGCAGGAAAAGGAGGGGAGAAAACACATTAAAAAGTGTAGTGGGTGGTGGGCAGAAATCTTAGAATTGTGTCAGATTTCTGAATTCGCTGATAGAACTCTGTACCCTTTATACAGACTGAATCCATGCAGAAAAATCCTTACACTTCTTCTGACCCAGACGAGAAGAAAGGATGAAGGGCCAGGTTGGAGACCTGTCACACTAGGAGGGGAGGAGATGTTGCATGGTCCATCTTGAGCACCCTCTCCCCTATACCAGATCCTGTCCCCAAAACCTGCCTACAGGTACGAGATGAATTTGTATCTTTTCTAACAGTTTTGTTTGATAAAATACCCTGCTCGACATTTGGCATCTCTCATCAAACACGGTCCTTTGCACAAACCAATCTCACTTCTTGTCCTTCTCCTTGTGTGACCAGGAACCTGAGCAGGGACTTTATGAGTAGCAGAACTTGAAGGTATCGATGGGGTTGCTGAAGCTTATTCTGATGTGGCAGTAGCTCTGACAGGACTTGAATTCATCATAGAATCACAAAATCGCAGAATTCTTTGGGCTGGAAGGGACATGAAAGCTCATTTTGTTCTAACCCCCTGCCACAGGCAAGGACACCTTGCACTAGATCAGGTTGCTCCAAGCCCTGTCCAGCCTGGCCTTGAACACTTCCACAGGGATGGAAAAGCCACAGCTGTTCTGTATAACCTGTGCTAGGGCCTCTCCACCCTCACAGGGAAGAATTTCATCCCAATATCCCATCTAACTCTGCCCTCTGGCAGTTTGAAGCCACTACTCCCTGTCCTGTCACTAAATACCCTTGTGAAAAGTCCTTCCGCAATTCTACTCTCCCTCAAGAATTCTGGTTGAGTTTATGGCAACTGGAGGCATTGCAAGCAGGAAAAAGCAAGAAAAAGATAAAAAACCCACACCCCCTTGGTTCTGGCCCCTGTGTAGTTCCAAGCTGTGGCCACGAGAGGGTCCCAGCGCGGGGCTCGTGAACCGCAGTAGCTCCGGGCAGAGGCAGAGCCTGAGCTAAGCCTCCCCCATGGACCTGATCCTCTGGCTGCCCGTGCCCAGCTCAGGGGGCAATTCCCATGAGAAAGAAGAACTGGCTGGATCATATACCACCCCTGCACCCTGTGAGTCCCTGCCTGCCCTTCCAGGTGGTGGTGTCCGAGTTCACAGCAGGAGCTGTCTGTTCCTAACACAAACCCAGACTTTTCACCCTTTGGGACAGCGGAGACCCTGCTCCCTCACAGCTCACAACCCCTGTTAGGCAAGAGACTTGGCAGCCCCAAGTTTCACACTTTTACAGGTTTAATGGCTGCAGCACTGCTGGAAACGCTGAAAAGGTTGTAAACAGGAACCAGAAAGAAATGCTGAGAGGTTGAGGCTGTCAGAGACCTAAAGTTCCATCTCCTGAGTTCAACACACAAACATTTCTGTGCCATGAAGCCCCAAGGCACATTTTACCTCTCCGGTGTTTCAGCCGCAGAGAAAACTAGACAAGGACAAAGCAAGATCAGTGCAAGGACAGAACCTCTACAGAGAGATCTGGACAGACACGGTCAATGGCTAAGGACAATGCCATGAGGCTCAGTAAAGTGAAGTGTTGAGTCCTGCATTTGGGTCACAACAACCCCATGGCACATTACAGCCTGAGGGAAGAGGGGCTTGAGAGCTGTTCTACAGAAAAGATGCCTGAGGGTGCTTGATTGACAGCCCGCTCAATGTGAGCCAACAGCGTGCCCAGGTGGCCAGGGAGGCCAATGGCATCCTGTCCTCTTCCACGAATAGTGTGGCCAGTAGGACCAGGAAAGATCATTCTCGACAAGGGTGAGGTGACAACTCGAGTGGCGCGTTCAGTTCTGGGCTCTGCACTTAAAAAAAAGACACTGAGGTGCTACAGCATGTCCAGAGAAGGGCAACAAGGTTCGTGAAAGGGCTTAGAAAAACGTCTTATGAGAGATGGCTGAAGTAGCTGGGTTTGTAGTCTGAAGGAGGCTCGAGGGGACCTCATTGCTCTCTACAACCACCTGAAAGCAGAGTGTAGTGAGGTGGGGTTGGACTCTTCTGCCGTGCCTACAGTGAGAAAACATGGGGAAATGGCATTAAACTGAGTAAAGGGGAGGTTCAGATTAGATATTAGAAGAAAATGTTTCCACTGTTAGGGTGGTCAGGCATTGGAATAGGTTGCCCAGGGAGGTAGTGGAGTCACCATTCCTGGGGGTATTCAAGATGCACCTGAATCTGGTGCTGAGGTTTAGGCGTTACAGTGGGTGGAGGGTTGGACTGAAGGTCTTTTCCAACCTTGATGATTCTGTGATTCTGAGGGGGGAGCTTCTTCCCCAAGAGCCACTCAATTGCAGCTCAGAGGCCCTGACAGCTTGACAGCCCCTTCCAACATCCTTGTGTTCATCAGCACATCAGAGTTCAGGGACTCTGACACTGTGGCAGGAGGGCTGTAACTCCTCACAGCCTTTAGTGAGCCTCTAAGTCCAGCTGGGACATCCAGATGTGTCCTACATCCCTCTGAGGGATATGGAAGGGCCTGTGGGAAGGTGGGGACACCTGGGGACACCCACCAGTTCCTTCTCTTCATGACCACTAACCACAGCCTAATCCAAATTTTCCACAGCTTTGAAGCCCAAAGGTACATGGGCAACAGAGTCTGTAAGGTAAAGTGGCAGGAGAGAGGGAGATGAAAAGGGTGGATGACAACTGAGTTTCCATGACAACTTGTTTCCTGCTTCCCTCCAAAACTGAGGCACAAGAAAAAAAGCCTGCTGGGTAGAAAGAGAAAAAGAGGGGTAAAACCAGGGAGTCATGCCTGAGAGGGAACTTGGGTACAGGAGAAGCTCTGTATTTGTCACCAACACGGAAAAGGCTGCAGTGTCAAAAAGGGTTTTATTGATGGAAAAGATCTCAGTTATATAATAAGGCTGCAGATCCCTCCATAGACATGATGGGGGAAAATTTGAGCCCCTTCCTCCCCCAAGGAAGCAGGTGAGAGTCTACTGAGGAATTGCACTTCCCCATGCCAGCCTCTGCCATCAGAGCTCAGGAGCAGGTCAAGACCTGGAAAAAGACAACATGAGCAATGTTACTGCAAAGGTGGGGGAAATTCCCCCAAGATCCAGTGACCCTCTGGCCCCTTGCAACAGTAACAACACTTCCCAACACTCAACTCTCTCATGCCAAACTGCGTCATCTGTGGAGAAACTCGCAGACCAGGACCCCAGCCACACCATGGCCTCCAGAGAGGACAACTCTCACAGAGCCCAGAAGTTCCAGCTGCCAAAGGCCCTTCTCAAAGAGGAATGGGGAATACCTCTCATGAGAGAGGGTTGGGGGTAGGTATCTGTAACACTCCTAGTTAAATGCCACTTTAAATTATATAAAAGCCAAAAAATAAATGCGCAAAACCAGAAAGCCATAAATTCTCAGCCTGGGTCAACCCAGAGAACAGCTTGGCTGTGCTTGGCCCGGAGGCAGCTGGAAGTTGGGAGGACTCCTGGATTCACTCTGGTTCTAGTTCTTCTGCAACAACACTGAAGCCCTGCGGCTGCCCCTTTTGTGACCCTGTGGATCAGCACCTGGCAGCCTGTCCCAGCTCAGCCGACAAAGTTGATGACAACAAGGTGGAGAATGGTGTTTGCAAAGAGGAAATCAGCAAATGCCCGCTCCTGGGAGATGCCCTTGTTTTGGGGGTTGATCTGGATCCAGAGGCAAACTGCACAGCAGAGAG
The DNA here is from genome assembly GCA_035041345.1 of Poliocrania exsul. NCBI lineage: Eukaryota > Metazoa > Chordata > Aves > Passeriformes > Thamnophilidae > Poliocrania > Poliocrania exsul. The sequence continues at coordinate 2,798,357 of JAWWLZ010000081.1, read as the reverse complement.
AGAATGAGATTAATGAGCACTGAAAGAGATAGTGGTGGAAAGCACAGCCTTCCTGGGGTAGGAAGCCTGGGTTTCTGTTTTACCAGGGAAAAGTTACTCCATTGTTACTACATATGAGCAGGACACTGGCAGGGGATTTGCACAGGGCTGTCATGGAGTCACCACACACATAGACACCACAGGGATGCCCAAGAGAGCCCTGAAAGGAAGGGCTCAGAGCAAAATGGGACTCACAAAGAAGTGTGGATAATTCTATGTCCTCCACTGGATATGTTAGAAACACAGAATCATAGGATGGTTTGGCTTAGAAGGGACCTGAAAACTTCCTCAGTTCCACCACTTTCCATTGGCAAGAACATCTTCCACTATCCCAGGTTGCTCCAAGCCCTGTCCAACCTGGCCTTGGACACTTTCAGGGATGAGGTAGCCACAACTACTCTGAGCAACCTGTGCCAGGGCCTCACAGGGAAGAATTCCTTCCCAATATCCTATCTAACCCTGCCCTCTGGCAGTGAGAAGCCATTACCCCTTGTCCTGTCCCTCCATCCTTTGTCTGAAGACCCTCTCCAGCTCTCCTGGAGCCCCTTTAGGCACTCAAAGGGGTTCTAAGTTCTCCCCAGAGCCTTCTCTTCTCCAGGCTGAACACCCCCAGGTCTCTCAGCATGTCTCCAGAGCAGAGGTGCTCCAGCCCTTGGAGCATCTTTGTAGCCTCCTCTGGACCTGTTCTAACAGGTCCATGTCTTTCTTGTGTGGAGAACCCCAGGCCTGGACATGATGAGCTGTTGACCGAGGGGAAAATGACCCAGAGCACACTTCGCACCCCATGGAAAAGAAGGCACAAAACCCCTTTATTGAGGGACAACATGGGTATTTATAGGGTTCTGAGGGAAGGTTCTGGAGTTTGGATGGGATTGGGTAAGGATAGGGGTGGAGTGAGTAACTGGCAACCAGACAGCCAATGGGGAACAACTTGTCAATGTTGGAAAAACTAACCAGTAGGAAACCAGAGATTATGGCAGAGGCAGAAAAGGGTATGAGGGGAAGAAGAAAATACAGTGACCAACTGGGGATTAAAGCTATAAAGGGAATAAACATGAGGGGTGACAACCATGCAGGGGGATAACAAATAAAACTTTCCAAACCAAGAACCATGCAATAAAACACATAACTTTTAAACTTGACAACAAAAGTCTCTCATATATGTGGCTAGTCTGGTCCACTTTGCTTCTCAGCATTGTACTCCTCATAGGTCCATTTTCTGAAGTGCTCTATCCAGTCCTCATACGTTAAGCATTCTCCCACACCTTCTGTTTTTCTTTTAATGAAAAATAGTCTTGGGAAGTGTTACATGAAATAAGGGCTTGAAAGCATCTGACCAGGCACAGAAACACAAGAAGAAGGATGAACAGCACAAAGACTCCCAATAAAAGAAACAACAGAAAACTTTTTATGGGCAGAGAAAATTCTTTAAGGGGTAACCAATTAAACATGTTATCCCAGCTAACCTCATCTGAAGTCTGATTTGTTGGACCAGAGAATATAGATGATTTATGTGGGAATGAATGGACTGAGAGTGGTCTGAGAAGTATAGGCAACATAAGCCCTCAAATTTGCTGCAACCATGACCATTAACCAAGAGCAAGAAATCAATTGTGGCTTGTCTTGGGTTGAGCTGGCAAAATGCCAACTGCCAAATACAGAGTGTCAGCCTCTCTCCCCCTCCTGCTGAGAAAAGGGAGAAAGAAAAAAACCTGGAAACTCAGAACAGGTTTAAACCCAAACTAACTATATATATTTATACAGAAAATAGAAAATTAAAAGAAAACTACAATATAATAGACACTTATACAAGTTAGAAATAACAACAATTTTCTCCCTCCCAACAAAACCAGATTTCATTACTCTAGATCCATAAGCTACCCAAAAGTGATCTCATGACTCAAGTGGAAAAGGGTTGTGGAATAGGGGAACGCAGCTGCACAGCTGCAGGCCTACCTCACCCAGCAGGCTGGCCAAAGAATCCCAAATGCTTAGCTGTGGAGAGCTCCCTGAGTGAGGAGCCAAGACTACACCACCGCCTGAGCCCTTCTTGCACAAAGCCTCTGCCCAGGGTGCCTGTTTTGGGCGCCAATTTGACAAGCTGTTGACTGATGGAAAATGACCTAGAACACACTCTGCACATCATGGAAGGGAAGTCACAAAAAGAATCTCTATTGAGGGACAACATAGGTATTTAGAGGGTTCTGAGGGAAGGTTCTGGAGCTTGGATGGGATTAGATAAGGATAGGAGTGGAGTGAGTAACTGGGCAACCAGATAGCCAGTGAGGAACAACTTGTCAGTGGTGGAAAACTAACCAATATGAAACCAGGAATTAGGGCAGAGGTGGAAAAGGGTATGAGGGGAAGAAGAACACACAGTGACCAGCTGGGGATAAAGAAAACTTTCCAAACCAAGAACCATACAATAAAACGCATAACTTTTAAACTTCAACAACAAAAGTCTCTCATATATGTGGCTGATCTGGTCTGGGTTGCTACTCAACACCGTCCTCCTCATAGATCCATTTTCTGAAGTGTTCTTTCCAGTCCTCACATGTTTAGTATCTCCTACAGTCTCCCATCCTTTTCTCTGCACAGAGACATCTGAGATCCTCATGGGAGCCACTCCTGTTTCTCCCAGAGTTTAATAAACTCAGGATCCCTAGATGGCCAGTGGGGCTGAGCACCAACACCCCAGGAGAATCCTTGGTGCTCCCAGAAAAAAAGAGAAGAAAATCACTGCAATTGACACACAAAAAATCAAGATTTTGGAAAAGATTACTTTTCTCAATTATTGTGTAGATAATTTTTTTTTATGGGTTTCAACTCTTGACAAAATCTACATTCAGGGCTTAATTAATTTTCCCATGATTAGAATCTATTGCTTTCCAAGATTTTTCTGGAGGAGCTTGGAAATGTGACATTGGCACTACAGGAATCCTTCTGGAGTGTCCCTCTGGCCAAATCAGTTGAGATAATTTCTTTCTCTCCATTGACTACCAAGAGAATTTGAGACAACTCAATTAGTCATAGACATCTGCACTGTCTCTTTAATATTGGGTGAGACCAGTTCCATCTATTTATTCCCCTAAACTGGTGTTACACATCCCATACCCTGGAGGGGATGACAAGTAAAGGTCATACAATGATTTAGGGACTCTTATAGGAAGCCACTGTAACAGATGAGTAAGATGAGTGCAGATTTAGTCATCCAAACCCAAGGGGTGTAACTGACACTGGTCACTGGTTCCCTGTGGTAGGTGACAAAGCACCACCTCAGAAACCTCAGAGTGTGACTCGCGGTGTGAGGTGGGGCAGGGACAGAGTTGGGAAGAAGGGTTTTATCAGGGCACTGGGCACTTTTCTAGACAGACAATGTCCTCGTTAATGCTGTAGGTCTGACTGGCAGGAGTAAATGTGAAAAAAAACCAGCAAAGAATGGAAAAAAGCACACAGATATTAAGAAAACTTGAATAACCTAGAGGGTAGAAAATGCAGAACTTTTAGGATTTTTTTTTGTGCTTTTCTCCTCCTTGTTTTGATTTCTTTTTCTTAACACATTTGTCTTTGAGGGGATTTCATGAGCTGGGATGGGCTGCAGTTATAGGAACACAGGCACCTGGTGTCATTATGGGTGCTCTGGGACCCTCTGCCCAGGTTTCATCTGCAGCTCCAAAGGGTCTCTGGTCTCCTGCAGGTCCTCTGTGCCACCTGCCAGTGCCAGGCAAATACCTCAGATTCACTGGGACCTCCCATGACACCATGAGCTTCTTGTCAGACTGGGCAGCACAGTCAGAAAACCAAATATTTTTAATTAGAAAACACAAATGCATCTTTTCATGGACGGAAATAATGTCATACCTCTAATAAAATGTCAGAGTAATTTCTGTCATGTCAAAATGAGAATTGTCGGGATATGTATTAACCATAGGAAAAGATATTTTAGAATCATGGAATCATCAAGTCATGGAATCCTTTTAGGTTTGAACAGATCACTAAGAATATTGACTCCAGCTATTCCCCCAGCACTGCCAAATCCATCAAACAACCATGTTCTCAAGAACCACATCTTCATATCTTTAAAATACCTCCAGGGATGGTGACTCTAAATCTTCTGCAGGCAGGCTGCTCCAATGCCTGAACACTATTTTTGTGAGTATCTTCCCAGCCATCCAGGCAGATTTTTACCCAGCAGAGAGTACAGTCATCCCAGCCAGGAGCAGCCAGTTTACCCAGGAGAAACTGACTGTAGGAAATAGTGTCAAAGGCATTAACAAAGTCTAGATAGACACACCCATAGCCTTTCTCTCATCCACCGAGTGGGTCAGCCTGCAACAGGAGATCGGAGATCAGGAAAGTCAAGCAGGACCTGCCTTTCCTAAACCCCTGTTGACTAGGCTTGATCCCCTGGATGTCCCATGTGTGTCACATGATCCACTCAGGATGATCTTCTCCATAACTGTCCTTGGCACGAAGATCAGACTGATGGGCCCGGGGTTCCACAAATCCTCCTTCTGGACCTTCTGGTACATGGGCACCACTTTTGATAATTTCCAGCCAACTGTGACCTCCCCAGTGTTGCAGTGGCAGTGGGAGGCTTAGACAAAATTTATTAAAGAAAAGCCCTGCTCTTGAGTCAGCAGGTGCAGAAAGGACTCCTTTGATTTCTAAACTCCTCAGAGAGCAGTGCAGGAATGGCTGGATCCATCAGCCTCAGGTTATATCACTGATTTAGATTTAAGGAATTACAGAGGTATGATTGAACCACTCTGTCTCATGGGTTTTAATAATAGGCAAACTGAGACTATTTATATAAAATGAATCACTTATTATTACAACTTGTTGCAGGATTGATTGCAGAAGTCAATCTCTGAGCAATCCAAGCTGCTTCAGTTCCATGAGAATTATATAGAT
>JAWWLZ010000081.1:2770314-2785276 GCA_035041345.1 Poliocrania exsul | reverse complement strand
GAGCCTGCTCTCCAACCTGTTGCACCTGAACACCTACAGCTCCCATACAAGGCATGTCTTCAGACTCCATTTCCTTTTCCATTTCCTCCCTTTCACGTGACAGGGTCTCAGCCAGAAAAGGAGGTTCAGGGGCAACCTGATCACTCTCTGCAACTCTCTGACAGGAGGTTGCAGTTGGAGTTGGATGGGACACTGCTTCCAATGAACAGGATAAAAGGACACAGCTTCCAGTTGTGCCAGGGGAGGTTTAGGTTGGCTACCAGGAGGAATTTCTTCACAGAAATGGTCATTAGATATTGGAATGGGCTGCCCAGGAAGTTGGTGGAGCCACTGTTCTTGGATGTGCTTAAGAAAAGACTGGACACAGCACTTAGTGCCACAGTCTAGCTGACATGGTGGTGTCTGGTCATAGGCTGGACTGGATGGTTTCAGAGTTCTTTTCCAACTTGATTCGGTGATATAGCAAAATGGAAGAAAAGAGTTTTAAAAAAAAAAATGGAGACAAAAACTCGTATGACTTCTCCTGACCCAAAAGAAAAAATAGGAGGCATGAAATAAGACAAATAGAGAGACTTTAAAAAGAAATGTGAACAATTTTATGTGTTTCCTAATGAGGGAGGAGTCAGTTCTGTTCAAAATGTAAATGAAATTATTTCATATATTCTGTGAAAAATATCAGTTTGATTTTCAGACTGCCATCATGCTGATTCGTGGTGGGTTAATTTAACAGAGATACTAAGGTAACTGTGGGGGAGTTGTGTGTCCAGTGCTCTGCTGACTTAATAGGGAAATTAAACACCTCTCTCCTGCAACCTCTGTGGGATTTCTTGGAAAAAAGATGAAAGCCTGAGTGTAATCCAGACATCTTCAGGACATCCTTGAAGGGCAATTGGGAAAAATGAAATATTTTGGAAAATACTTAAACTGATATATGATAGAAAAAATTGAGGATGCAATTAGTCATTCCCTGGGTTGGCTACAGTGACATAAATAAAAAGTTTTTTCAAGAATTGCAAAAAACTTTGCAGCTGCCAGATGAATTCACCTGAGGGATTCATAAACCTTTCAGATGTGAGAAATCTACACACTTAGTTTCCTTTTATAATCAGTGGATGTGATTTAAATTAACTGTATAGTTTTAGAGTACACTTTGTTTAGCTGTCTACTCTAGAATTAAATCTGTTTGCCCTGCTTTTGACAACTGGACAGGGAGTAGAAATGACTAGCTCAGATAAAGCCATGAATCACAAAAATTAGCCTACCTTTGGAAGAATGTACTGACACTCTGTGACCTAAAATCCATCCAGGTGCCAGTTCCCAGGATGCAGAGAAAAGAAACAAAACATCTGATGAAATGTGAACATTTTCAGTTTACATTTTCAATATAATGCCCAAGTTAATGTGGGTCTAAATTACAGGTTGTCTAGTACTTCCCCATTAGGAATTCCTTAAAACCAGGAAATGGGAAAAGGGCATGCATTTTAGGCAATCCAAATATGTCCTAAGTTGTTCAAATATTTCTGAAGATTTGTACTGGTGTGTTTTTGTGGTGTTTTGTAATTTTCATTCCTGTCTTTTTTTCAGGGTTCTGCAGAGTGAAAATTGAGCATGAGAACTATACAGTGGTTACAAAGTTTATTCTGTTGGGATTGTCCCAAACCCATGAAATTCAGATGATTCTCTTCTTCTCCTTCTGCTTTCCTATATGATCATTCTGCCAGGCAATGCCATTACCATTTTTGCAATTCAAGAGGATTTCCAGCTGAGATCACCTATCTACTTTTTCCTGACCAATTTGGCATTCTCGGGTATCTGTTTCTGTTACTTGACTCTACCCAAAACACTGGCTGCCGCCTTCTCACACCATAAGCCCATCTCCTCCAGGGCCTGCATGGCCCAGCTTTTCTTCCTCCATTTCCTGTGAGCAGCTGAAGTTTTTCTGTTCATGGTCATGGCCTTTGGCCACTATGGAGCCCCTTCAAGATTTCATCTTATACTTGAATCTCTGATGGTTGACACTGCCTGTTGTTTGACTCTTACACAATAACTCTGCTGGTGACTGCCCACGCCTCCGATCTACCCACTTTTCTCTGTAAGGCCTCTCTGCCCTTGAGGGAGTCTACAGCTCCTCCCAGATTACTACCATCAGGAAACTTACTTAATGTATACTTGATTTCTGTGTCCAGATGGTTGATAAAAACATTCAAGAGCACTGGCCCTAAAATTAGTCCTGGGGCCCCTTTTTGTGACTGGCAGCCTGCCTGATGTAACCACATTTACTCTTTTAGCTGCTGACCTGTCAGTCAGCTGCTCACCCATCATATTATGGACTTAGTCCTCTTGAAACCCCTTCTGTTGGGTACTATAAGAATCCAAATATAGTCACACATGAAGTAGGATTTTTGTAATTGTTATTTGTTTATCCTCTTATCTCTCCTACCTGTCCTCTGGCAAAAGAGAACAAGTGCCTTGCAAAGAGAGCACGCCCTTCTGTTGAAGGTCACAAGCATCCAGCCTTTCCCATCCTGAGAGTCTTACCCACCATTCAGCAAAGTGTGCCCTCCAGCTGTCCATCAGTGCTGTAAAGTGCTTCGATATTGTCTCTGCTCTGTCGCAGGCCTTACAGGGCTAAGCGAGCTCCATCTGCCCGGGTTTGAAGTTAGAGTTGTCCTTCTCCTAGGATGGTTGCCAGGGTGCTAGCGAGCCCATCCTGCCTGTGGACACACTTTGTCTGACCCTTCAGCTGAGACCTGTCTGGCATGGGAGACCCTACCAGCAGCACAAACCACCACCAGCATAGCTCTCAATCTCATGAGGGCACGCAAGCTTCTCCCCCATGACAAGGGGGTGTCCCTGGAGAAGCCATAAACAACACAGATAAACCAGACACATGATGGTGAGCCACATGTGATGAGAACAAACCTAATCAGTCACCCAAAGGGGTAATGATGCGTAGAGCATGCGTAGAGAACATTTATTTTCACAGTAAGAAAGGAAAAGCATGGAAACAAAACAGTCATAAAACCTGAACAATTAACATTAACCATGAAAAAAAGGCGTAATTCACAGCAATTGAGGCGCTCTCAAAGAAGCTACAGGCAGCCAGAACTTTGCAACTAAGGATGCAAGTCTGAGTATCCAGAATGTTGGAGACAGTGGGATGTGTCAGATGTTGAGGGAATGGGCAGGGGCAGACAGCAGCCAAATGGGGTTAGAGTAGGGTTGTAAGAGGCTGGCCGGGTATAAACTAAGGCCAGTCAGTGCAAGTCTGACTAAGCTCTGCATGTGACTACCACAAATTATCCTGGTTTATTCAATCTTTTCATAGCACTTGCTGCGCAACCTCGGTGCCCCATGTGTGCACTGCAAGGACTAAGTTCCAATGTGCATGGATTTGGGGCCAGCTGCTGAAGTCAGACAGGAGGAGAGGGGGCAGTAGGCACCCCAGCCTTAGGTAGCAGCTCCTGGAAATCAACCTACAGCCACTGTGGTTGGAACACTGTGTTGCCCACAAGACCAGTTCCTGGGGGGACCAGCATGAGTGAGGGGGAGTGAGGGGCTCAATTCCAGCAGCTGGATGGGACACCAGCTCACACCATGTGTGCCTGATTCTGGGGGAGGCAACTGTCTGTATGTCCCACAAACTAGGGGGGCGAGTGTGTGAGTGTGAGTGTGTGTGTGTGCGCGCGTGTGTGTGTGCGTGCATGTGTGTGTGTATCAATCAGCAAAAATGAGGACCAGCTGGCAAGTACGAGACTCCAGGTCTGGGTAGGGTTATCAGGCAGGCAAGGCATCCATGCTGATACATAGAGATATCTGTGAATTTGCTGTGCCTTTGGGATGAGTGTCAGAGTGCTTCATCTTTGGTTCATCAAGCTGGACCAGTTGGTGAGTAGGGGACCCGGGGGATGGTTCACAAGGCTGTGGTCCACATTACAGTGCTGGGCTGACAGATGGGTCAAGATGCTTAAAAGACTTCTGAGTGTGCATGTGCTTGTGAACCCGGAGGGTGTCACATGTATCTGCCAGCCCCAAGGAAGAAGGTACACGGCTGGCTGTGCTTGTGCATGGGTCCTATGTGGGGGTGCTGCTGACAGCAGCACCTTGGCTGGGGCAGTCTAACAGCTTTGTCAATGTTATCTGTGTCTTATTTGTCCACGTGTTTGTGTGTGATAGCAGCTCGGTGTCAGGGCTGACTTAAGCCTGCAAATAGGAAAGGAGAAGCTATGTCCTTAGCTTGGACAGAGACTCTGGGTACCAGGCCCCCAGGATGTGGCCAGACAGGAGGGTCCTGAGCCAGAGCTGTTGGAGGTGGCAGCTACTCTTCACATGACTTAAACATAAGTATTCACCTCTAAAGAAACAGACACCTGCCCGGAGGCAGAGGGGCAGAGTCAGCTCAAACATGCCTGCAGAAACATTGCTGGCCCTGAGCCCTACAAGGACTGGCTGTGCCAGTGTTGGGATAGCACAAGCCCTATACTCAGGACCAGAAAGTCTTGCAGCCTGGGTATCTGGAATTCCTTAAAGTCATCAAAACTAGACACTGGTCCAAAATCCAATCCAGTTCTCAGCCTACTGTCACCTGAATATATATCTTTTCTGGCTCTACCACAGAGATAAGAGCATGGTGTATGTGTGAATTTATCATGAGGGAAAGTCTTAATTGTACCCAGCACAGTGCTTTCAGATCTCACACTAGGATTCAGGTGACAAAACTCAGATCATCAGACCTGTGACAGGTGTTTAAGGCAAACAGCATGGAGAGGTTACACATCCAGGTGGGGAGTCCAAGGCCTGGGAGCTCTGCTTAGTGTCAGTCTTCTGTGGGATACAAATCCTCTTTCAGAAGAGCTGCAAGTTGGTGGTTCTTCTCCAGCCACAACCCAAAGCCACTGCAATCACCAAGGTACATACAGGTACAGAAACCACCTAACTGGGCTGGCTAATCAGCTCAGCTGACAGAAGGATGCTGCAGGTCACAACATTTGGGGAAGATGACTGAAGCCCTAGGCTCTAAAAAGGCAGCAGGAACAACTAAAGCAGCACTGCTGATTGTCCCTGTTGTATTGGCCCACAAGGAAATGGGTCAGAGTAGGTCAGCCTGCTCTGATGGACAGGAAATCAAAAGACATGGGAAGAGGAACGAACATGCTGTACCCAACTTACAGGCAGCAGAGACACAGTCCAAGCAAACCACATTTATCTCAGGCCACATTACTTTCATGGCTATTCCCAAAGTCCCATTTCACCTAGCTGTGCTTACATTGACTGCAAGGACTATCTCCAGTTCCATCTAGACAGTCCCATTCCAATTTTCCTGCCTGGAAAATCAGCAGATTGCCCTTCTATCTCCAGTATGGACTGAACAAAGAGGCAGGAGAGTGGGGCATCTAGACCACAGCGAGACTGATGGTTCAGCTACTGCGACTACATTAACCTGGCATAAACCAGAAATATGTAGACTGCTTTGTTCTAGGTGTTTTCTTATTTCTTTATGTGCCTGAAGTGCCTTTTAATGGAATTTTCTAGTCCCAAGTTACATTACACTAGGAATATTTCCTCAGAAGCAGTGCTATAAGGAATTTAACTGCTCTGTGGACTTCACAGAGGGTTAAGGGAAGCATATAGATACATTTCCTTGTGCTATGAGACGATGAAATTGCAATTTTCTCCACAAGAGGTACTGCTTCCCAAGGTAGCCCAGGCAGCTTGGATATTCTTACTGCCCAATTGGGGGAAGCCCCTGAACACAAGTACCACCTCATGGGATGAATAAAAGAAAACCACCCTGGTCTGACGTAAGTACAATGAAGGCAATAGGTGAAAATGCTCCTTCAGACTTGCTATCTCACACCAAGATAAACCATCCAGTTTCCTCTCAGCACAAGCTTGGACATAGTGGGCACTTAGCCAAGGCTTCAAGAGCACTCCAGGGACCACAGTTCCACTGCCACCCTCTTCCCTAAAGGCTGGCAAACCAATGTGTTCCTTATTCCTGCCACAGCATGAAGGGTATGCAACCCTGGAGAAGTGTAACTCCTGGACCGAGACTCAGCTGGAGGTACTGACGCATCACTTTGGTACCAGCCACAAGAAAAGAGATGGCAGAGTCTCCAAGCAATCCGTATTCAGCACCCTTTGCAACCCCCTAAAGATGGATCTTCTCCCATAACCACTTAGACTAAGAAAGGCAAAGCAGAGCGTAAGTAGGTCTCTATGTCATCACGGAGGAAAGACATGGGGAAAAACTTTCAGTACCATGGAAGAATTACAAGAGCTAATAATTACAACCAGTTTCCTGCTGCCACCCATCTCTCAGAGGAGAAGACATTACACCTCCCAGCTGCTTTGCCAGTAGTTCACATGCACATTGTGGAAAAGGAAAGATGTGCAATTTCACAGCCACAATCCTTTGAGGGGCTTGTGCCCTTCCCCAAATGCAGGCAATGTGGAGATTGCAGATGGCAGTAAGAGGGATGCACACAGGAAGACAGATGGGAAAAAGATTGCTTACCCTTTCTGGATGGGGATGGGGAAGTCTCAGGGGCAGGGCTCCCCTCTTTCACCCAGGAGAAAGCACATGACCTCACAAAAACAGGGCTCGGCCCAGCTCAGCTCAGCCAAGGAGGCCTCAAGCCACAATGTCCTTCAGAGCTCCAGGCAGGTCAGGGAAGACGAAGCGGTAGCCGCTCTCCAGGGTGCGCTTTGGCAGCACCCTCTGTCCCTCAAGCAGCATGATGGCCCGCTCTGCCCCAAAGACAGCCCGCACAGCCCAAGCAGGCACTGGCAGCAGGGCTGGGCGCCCCAGGGCTGCAGCAAACTCCTGAGCAAAGGTGCCATTGGAAGTGGCAGAGGAGGATGGGGCAACACCATTGAGGACACCTTGCAGGCACTCATTCTCCAGAGCATGACACACGATCCCAGTTAGGTCACGAATATGGATCCATGGGAAGGGCTGCAGCCCAGAGCCCAAAGGGCCTCCAAGTCCCAGACGGAAAGGCCAGAGCATTTGAGAGATTGCACCACCACCTCGACCCAGCACTACACCTGTGGGGAGAAGAGAGTAAGACCAGGGTCCCTGCCCAAAAGCAACCTTCACACCCAGACCTACAAGAGACAATCCTTACAGGGCTGGACTGGAACAGAACCCCAACACAAAGAGACAGAAGAACTGATGTCCCTTTCCCTCCTCTTCACACTCTTGCCCCAGAACCAAAGCAGAGTCACCCTTAACAGGCCCCTTACCAGCCTGATCTCACCTGACCTCACCACAACTCCACGAGCTGGGCTCCCAGGGATGAGAGCTGCAGTCTCCCAGGAGCTAACCAGGCGTGAGAAGAAGTCAAAATTCCCTCCAGGACTGTCTTCAGTATACTCAGCTGTGGTGCTGGGGCGATAATAGCCTGCAGGGTAACAGTAGAAATGGGATCAGGGTAGAACGATGACAGCAACCTCCCCTTCCCCATTGGACCATCTTCCCTGCCTGCAAGAGCCCAGAACTCCTATGAGGAAAGGCTGAAAGAATTGAGATTGTTCAGCTCAGAAAAGAAAAGGCTTCAGGGTGACCTTCCAGTACCTGAAGGGAGCCGACAACAAAGCTGAAAAGCGACTATTTACAATGAGTCACAGGGCAAGGGGAAATGCTTCAATCTGAGAGTATGTTTAGATTAGATATTAAGAAGAAATTCTTCCCTGTGAGAGTGCAAAGGCACTAGCACAGGTTGCCCAGGCTGTCTCATCCCTGGAAGTATTCAAGGCAAACCTGAACAGGTCTTGGAGCAATCTGGTCTAATGGAAAGTGTCCCTGCCCATGGCAGGGGGTTGAAACTGAATGGTCCCAGCCCAAACCATTCTGGGATTCTATGATTCTATAAATGCCATCATTCCACCACAGACATCATCATATGAATGGCACAGGGTCTCTCTGATAGCAATGCTGACAAGCTTTTGAACTACTGATGCACTCTACAAGTTCATGGGGTTACACTGAGATTGAGCTGGCAGCCCCAAAAACCAAATAGGCCTGCAAGCAACAGAGCTGGCTACAGAGAATGGCACCTGCTCTAAAATTGGGCATTACAGAGAATAAACCATGGCATCTTTCAAGAGTGCAGCAAGCAAAAACGCAAAGCTGCAGGCAGATACACAGAGAGATTCAGCTAAGGCACTGTTTACACAAGTTGGTTGTACAGGATGCCTAAAGGTTTTCACAGGAAAACACAGAAAAAGTTCTGTCCTAAAGACACCAAGAAAAAGCATAGGGACCCGAATTCCTCCCCAGAAGTATGAAAAAGGTCATCAAGGCTTGCCTAAACACAGTGACATGGATGACAATAAAGCTGACATTTCAGGGTAAGATGTGTTCCCCTGGAAGTATGTTTCTGTCTAGAGGTAAAACCTCTCCAGGTCAGCATGAGTCATGTCTTGGCCGGGCCCAACCAATACCTACTCCAGTGACGAGGACCCAAGCACGGGGTGGCTGTTCGGCATCAACAATGGCTTTAGCCAAGGTCTTTGTGGTCTCAACCCGGCTGCTGATGACTTCCTTGCAGAAGGCATCACCCCATCTGGGAAAGGGAGAGCCACAGATTATGCTCCTCACAAGGACAACCCAGGAAACAACAGCACCAAGGGGGGTCACAGCAGACACCTGCTCACAAGCACAGAAGTCGTCACAGGAACTCCCATCACCCCTGAGCAGTGGAAGGACTTGTGACTTTACAACCTAAATGAAGGGGAACAACTCTGGGAGATAGCAGCTCTTCACTCCTTCAAAACTTTGGGAGTTTTGGACTACCTTAGGACAAAGGCAGCAGAGCAGCTGGAGACCAGAGATGGTGTTGCTCATAGAAGTCAAACTTTGGTTCTGATTTTGCATTACCAAATGTAGGCATCCAGTGTCCTTTTGGAAATATGGAACCAATTTTTCTGACCTCCAGCTGTAGATTTATAAGGGAACCTTTATTCCAAAGGTCTCTCAGAACCTAAAAGGCCCACTGAAATGTTTTGGATACTTGAGGATACAGATGTCAACAGTTAGTTAACTCAAGAGCTTCCTGGAAATACTGTTCCCTCCCCTTCCACATTGCCTGACAAGACAGGACTGTCTTGCCTTCACCCTGTCCCAACTGCACTATGGGAGACTTACCTGCGGAAAGGGTTGAGGACATTTTCACCAGCCAAGTTGACCACAGCATCGCACAGGGGCAGGCCAGTGCGTGACAACTCTTCCTAGGCAGGAGTAACAGAGACAACACATATCAGGCCTCCCCTCTGCTCAAGCCTTCCCAACAACCAAGCAGGGCAGGCTCCCAAGAACTCCAGCCAGTTCCTTCCTGACCCTGCCTGGAGCACAAGCATGAATAGAGACAGTTTTGCTCATTGGAGCTACAGCTGTACCCATTCCAAAACCTGTGACCCATGGAGCGCACCCAGAAGCCCAAAAGTACATCTGTCAGATTCCCCATGACACATTCCCTCTGTGCCATGGCAGGCCAGGCCAAGCGGCCTTGTTCCTCAGCCCAGCCACTTTCCCCCTCCTCTCATCTCGCACCCAGCTGATCCGATCCTTGCCCCCTTGTCGAGACACATGGGTCACTTGGTGCCCGCGGCTCCGCAGCAGCTGGGTCAGGGCTCTGCCCACGAAGCCAGTCCCTCCACCTGGGGAGAGAGAGAGACAGGCCGTCACCCAAGACAGGGACCATGGCGGGGGCGGGATCACTGCAGGCCCAGCACCCCCCACACCAGATCCCACACCACAGTGGGAAGAGGCGACCTTGACCCCCTCTAAAACTGTGTCCCGCTCACAGACCCTACACGCTCACAGGGCCCCCCACACTCACTGTCCCCTCACACTCGCGGCGTCCCCGAACTGACTCCCCTCAGCACCGCCCCCTCCCGCACTCACCCACTACCACCCGCATTGCCGAGCCGCGCATGCACCTGACAGCGCCCTCTGCGCATGCGCCTTTCTGCCCCCTCCAGCCCCCGCTCGGTCCCCCGCGGCGGGGGGGGGGCACTTAAAGGGCCATCACCGGGCCCTGGGAATTGGCTGGAAAATGGGCCCTACTCGAAGCAGGAGGCGCGGGGGAATGGCGCGGGAGAAGGCACAGCGCTGAGCTGGGCAGGAGCGATGAGATGGCAACCTGAGGAGTTCGTCAGGGCAATGAATCTGTTCGATAAAAGAGCAGAAACAAATGCCCCGAGAAGCTGTGGATGCCCCATCCCTGGAAGTGTCGAAGGCAGCCTGGGATAGTGGAAGGTGTCTCTGCCCATGGCAGAGGGGGTTGGGCCAGAATACTTTTAAAGGCCCCTTTCAAACCCAAACCAGCTGGTGATTCTATGATTCTGCCATCCTATGAACTGGTTTTTAATGTTGCTAATTGAAAATTAAGAATTGTGCAGTTTGGAATCAGGCAGGGGCTGTTCTCATTGACTCTGAGCCTCCCTTCTGTCTGGCACCTTCCTGCATGTCTTCTTGGGGTCATGGAAGAAGAAATTCCTTCAAGGATGTAATTCTGCCACTGGACTCGTCTCTTCTGAGATGGGATAAAACACACCTTGGATACACGACTTCCCACCACAGGCAGCTGGGGCCATCTTTGCTTCACACAAAACACTGTTGCATCCTGTGCTGTTATCCATGCCCTGTGAAGAGCAGAGGGTGCCACCAGCCTGTGAGCGAGATCTCTATGCATTGGTGGCTGTTTTGAAGCAGGAACAAGTGCTGGAGATATTTCTACTTACATATCTGCAGCTCAATCAATCTGTCCTTGTCTGCACGCACATCCATAGCCATTGCTTCACCTGTTTGTCCATCTGTCCTCCTTCCCTCACAGCTCTCTCTGTCATAAAGTCAGAGAATCACTAAAGTTGGAAAAGACTGCCAAGATCATCAAGTTTGACTGAATACCACCATGTCTGCTAAATCATTGCACTAAGTGTCATGTCTACCATTATTTTTTTTGAACACTTGGCGGGGATGGTGACTCCACCACTTCCCTACACAGCTCCTAGCTGTCCTTACCTCTCTCTGCACTAGCTGTATAAAAGTGGCAAGTCCTGTGGTAAGCAACGAAACTAGGTTTCTAGGAGGAGCTGGTTTGAAATCTGAGACTAGGAGTTATTAACACAGGAAGAAGCATCCCTATGGTATGCAGGATGAAAGGTGGAGATGAACACCTAGTTTCTTGTGTGGCTGTGCTGGTTTAAAGGTAAACCAGCAGGAGAAATGAACCCAACACAAAAGAGATTATAAGTCAGAGTTACAATTTAATAAAAATGTTACAATAAATACAATGACACAAAGAGAAATTGGTTTTAACCTACAACCCCAGTAGTATAACCCAGCACCATGGGGTCACAAACAAAAAGTGTTTGTTGGCCTCTGTGCTGAGCCCCATGTGGTTCCCATGAGTCCAAAATAAAAGGAAGGGAAAAACCTGTTGGTACAGATGATGGTCGCAGTCTGGTCGAGAGTGGTGGTCGCAGTCCTGTCAAGGTTCTGGTCCCCCTCTGGATCCGACAAGTGGTCCCTGAGGTCTTCAAACCCCAAGATTATATACCCTCAGGTCCAGGTGGGAATGCCCAGTATCTCCCCCAGGGTGGGGAGTTCCACAGTGGGTGATCTAACTCTGTGAGTCATGGGATATTTTTGGAATTGTTGATGGCCCATTAGCAGACATGCCCCCTCAGGCTGGGTGTGAAGGTGCTAACGGCTTCCTGGAGGGGAGTTATCACAGCTCTTATCTCATAGGCTTCTTAACACCCAGCTTGCAGCCTGAGGGGTCAGGTGAGCCCTGGGCAGCTGCTGCAAATGGTCCATTGTAAACAGTTCATGGGAAATGAATGGAGGGTGTAGAATACA
Organism: Poliocrania exsul; assembly: GCA_035041345.1. Classification (NCBI taxonomy): domain Eukaryota; kingdom Metazoa; phylum Chordata; class Aves; order Passeriformes; family Thamnophilidae; genus Poliocrania; species Poliocrania exsul. Next base: position 2,773,407 of record JAWWLZ010000081.1, on the reverse strand, counting down.
TAATTTTGGTCACACCCACACAGTGATAAACTGGTCTCACCTGCTGAACTAGGACAGTGGCATGTACAGGTGGGTGGGTGAGCTGGAGCTGCTCACCATACACAGTGTAGTCTGCTCAGCCTCTGCTGGGTGAGTCATGACAGTGATGTTAGCAGGAGATGCTTGCAGGCTGTATGCACATTCTCCTTTTAACTCCCCCCATAAAGGGCAGATGGCTGTATCTCAGTGCAGCCTAGTAGGTCCTACAATGTAAACTGTCAAAAAACCCCACCAAAAAACAGCTGTAAGGGACCTTTGGATATGTCTCAAACTTTTATTTCCCACCCAAATGCTTCTACCTCATGGCATTTCACTGGATAGAACTTCCTAAAATTTGAAAATCCAGCATGCCATTTCTCACTTCCTCTTCACAACTACACTGTATCCATCTAACAAGAAACAAGCCACCAGTCAGTCTCAATCTGTAAAAAAAGCTCTCGCACCAGCAGCTGAGGAAGCCCCACACTTCTGCTTCTGTCACAGGACAAACCCTGCCCAAACCTGCTGCTCAGATATGTGAGAATCATAGTATCAGAGAATGGTTTGTATTTGAGTTGTAAGTGACCTTCAGAGTCATGAAGTTCTGGAGGCTGACCTTGTTCAACCCCCTTACCATGGGCAGGGTTATCTTTCACTAGACCAGGTTGCTCAAAGCCTTTAACAGTTCTTTTTAGATACATGTCCAGAATAAAGGTAATCACAGTCATAAAATACCACAAACAGCATTTATAGCAATACCAACTAGTGAAAGAGAATTAAAAGGATAAAATAATTAATACTTAATACAAAAGAGAATAAAAAGAGTAAAATACTTAAAACTTGATGAAAGGATACAAAAGGATGCAAAATAGTTGATGTTTCAGCGGTTACTTCTTATCACTGATGCTCACTTGAGCAGACAGGCCAGGACTACCAAGATCGGCAGAAGCTGGATGGCACCCATGCTTAGCAGATGTCCCCGTGGAGCTAACAAAGTCTCAGTGGAAGGATGGGTGTTGCTCGGTTCCCCCCCTCCTGGTGTCCCTATTTATCAGCTATCCATTATACTACATAGGGCCAGGACACAGTATAAGGTGATGCCTGAGAGGCAGCCAAACACCGCCTATTAATTACATAAGCGGCAACAATCTGTGCATGCTCGCCTGTTGGGTAGTGGTTGTATGACCTCTGCCCACATTATCTTCCTCCCATCTTTAGCTTCCTCACCCCCCCCCCCCCCGTACAAACGTCACTATTGTGTTTCCAGGGTATTTGTATCTATTTTGAGGCATGCAGCAAAGTCAGAGAAGAACACAGCCTTGATAACAGAAAACATCTAGTGTTACATAGTTACTTTGTACACTACTTTGCCTGGTTTCCCAGCATGTTATAACTACTTTCTCACTCTTTTATGCTCTATTGATAATTTAAATTAAAAGTACTCTCTTTACTTTCAAGTTTTTTCTATAACTTACCAAGCGGCACAGCCAGACACAGACCAAAATAATAATATTTTATTATACCCTAATACAAAGCCCCATCTAACCTAGCCTTAAACCTTTCCAGTGATGGGGCACCTACAACTTCATTGGGCAACCTGTGCCAGTGTCTTACCACTATCTTCATAAAAAACTTCTTCCTTATTGTCTAAATCTACCTTCTTTCAGTTCAAAACTGTAACTCCCTGTCCAGTCACCACTGGCTCTGTTAAAAGGTCCTTCTGTCTTACTTGTAAGTCCTCTGAATATACTGAAATGCTGCAATAACGTCTCCCCAAAACCTTCTCTTTCCTGGACTGAACAACTTGAACTCTATCAGGCTGTCTCCACAGCATGGGTTCTCCAATCCTCTGAGCACTTTTACGGCCTCCTCTGGACTTGCTCCAACAGGTCTGTGTCTTTCTTGTTCTGAAGGCCCCAGAGGCAGATGCAGCATGCCAGTTCAGGTCTCAGGAGCATAGCAGAGTGAGAGAATCACCTCCCTTGACTTGCTGGCCACACTTCTTTTGATGCAGCCAAGGATATGACTGACTTTCTAGGCTCTAAGTACACATTGCCAGCTCAATTTTTCATACCCCAGTATCCCCAAGTCTTTCTCTGCAAGGCTGCTCTTAATCCAGTTTATTGATATTGGAGATTGTCCCAACACAAGTGGAGGACTTTACACTTGACATTGCTAAACTTCATGTGCCCAGCCTTTGCTCACCAGATGATTTTGTTTTAGTGCTGGACAGACCGGACTGTGATAATAACCACGGTAATGACAGCTTTGAATTTGACAAAGCTCCAGTCAGTTGACCTGAGCTAAAGTTATTGACAGCTTTTGTTCCATGTCTCTGTTGGAAAGTGTTAAATAGTGAAAGCAATAGTCATCTGGGGAATACATCTGCCTACACTCAGCACTGTGCCCAGGCTGTCCTCACAGTAGAACTGCTTTGTGGAAAGGCCAGCTGCCAGCCAGATCTGGACACCTCCAACAGCTACATCAAGTATCCCATTTCCCATCTAGCTCAGTCAATGGAGCATGAGACTCTTAATGCTGGGATTATGTGTTCAAGCCACACTTTGGGCACAAAAAAGGGACTGTTACGGTTTAACTCCACATGGCAACTAACCATCCCAGAACTTGCCACTCCTCCCCATGGGCCATGGGAATGGAAGAGAGAACAGGAACAGTCAAAGTGAGAAAACTTGTGGGTTGAGATCAAAACAGCTTAATAATTTAACTGAAATCATAATGCTAAATTATAATGGAAATAACAAAAAGAGAGAGGTAAAATACCAGAAAGACAAGTGGTGCAAACAAAAACATTTGTTAACCACCAAATTACTGATGCCCAGCCAGTCCTGAAGCACCAGTCAACCTTCCTCCTGGTTTTATTGCTGAACATGAGATCATATGGTATGGAATATTCCTTTGGTCAGTTGGAGTCAGCTGCCCCAGTTGTATCTCCTCCCAATGTCTTGTGCACCCCCAGTCTACTCAATGGTGGGGTGGGAAACAGAAAAGGCCTTGTCTCTGTGTAAGCAATAAATGAAACATCCCTGTAAGATCAACAGTGTTTTCAGCACAAAT